>JANFOE010000503.1:0-590695 GCA_025667525.1 Glebionis coronaria | reverse complement strand
AATTTAAATACTTCAAAAATATATACAGAAAGATCTTGAAAATTCAATGTAGTTATTTAAGTTAATCATTAATAAATGATAAACTTTTATTGAAAAGTTTAACGACATAAATATATATCGATAAAAGGGATCCTAGATATAAATATATATCCGTAAATGGATCATAGTATTTATTTATAATTACTTGGCAATAAGGTATACGTAATAACGTATACTAAAATTGTAATCTCAGAAGTAGCTTAAACCTGAAGTCACGCGAAATCATGTGCACCGACTGTTTGAAAAATAAAACCGACAGTTATAGTTTAGGTTTTTAGAAAAAGACCTAGTTCTCTATAACTCATGGCTCTGATACCAATCTTTAACACCCCCAAATTTACACGCAGTGGAATACATCTTTGGGTGCTAAACAATGATACAACAACACATAATTTATAAAGAACGACTCGAAAGAGACGTTTTAGATTTATCGTTCCTAAAACATTTGTCAGAGTAGCGTAGTCCCAAGTAATCGTTACCAAAAGATAAGTTATAACAACATATTGGTTTGTTTTGAAAATGAACGATAAATAAATCAAAGAGTTTGAACAACAAAAGCAGTGCACAACTTTATTCCCCGTGACCTCCAATGTTCCACTTCTTGATTACCTGAAATACATGTAAGTAAAACGATCAGCAAAAATGACGAGTAAATCTATAGGTTTATGAAATCAATTTTGAACCAAGCAAAGATTATAAGTTTGTGGCATGCTTATAAGCATCAAATAATAATTTGCATCAACAATGATAATTGTATATAACATAAATTGCAATAAGCTCATGGAACCGAGCCCTTAGACACTCCCGTATCAGTCTAATAAGACGAGAGATTTATTAATTGTCGGCTACCTCCAGATTATTGGTACATTGCCGTATACCTGACTTCTCAATACAATATGCTCAAACAATGTGGAGGTCGGGCCTAAGCTTCTATGACAAGTCCACAAAAACTGAACCGGGGCGGCTTCCCCCATAGATCTATTAATTGTACTAGCGGTTAACCCATCATAGGTTAATTAACGGTCCATAATTGAGGTTTTAACTAAGGCAATCACTTAATGCAATTTAAAGGAAACCACGGGTCCATTCATAGAGGGACAAAAGCATACCATAAAAATCTTTTGTTCTAAGTTTATAAAAACATGTATTCCCCCTCGCGGGTTAATCATTTAATAACTAGTATAAAGCGAGGCTTTAGACTCACCTAGTACTTATAGTAGTTGAAGACGATCGCCGACGATAGTAGATGCCCGAAAAACACGACAACCGCAACCTAGCAAATAAGGTGCGTACATTAATAATAGACTCGAGAAATAAATGATACTTAATAAAATCAAACTCAAGTATAAAAATCACGACAAACTCGAGAGAAAACGATGCAAGTGGTTCTATTACTCTCCTATATATTCATTTTATTATTATATGCCTTTAATAAAAATCTGCCGGAACATACCGAATGTCCAAGCCTTTTTCCCATACTTAAACATATCAAATTTTTATGATACTACTCAGAGAACTTACTTACTATATATAGAAAGTCCTTCAAAAGCCCATTAAAAGATTTTACTTCTAAAGTTCCCTGCCCGACTCATTTTTGAATCACAAAATCCGGACAGTTTAGCGACCTTGACTTATGAAACCATTTTGACCATTCTAAACAACTCCGTTTGTAAAACCGCCACTTGATTCTAAAAATAGACTCAAAATTCTAAACTTGGAGCCTGAGAACATCCCTTGAATCATTTTGAAACTCATTTTATAGTCCCCGAGATTCGATCCAAATATCGACAACAATTTTTCGGATTGTGTCGACACTCGTCTCCCGGTACACGAAAATCAAACTAGTGTATCTTCCGCCTTGTTTGGAGTTGGAAGGCCTACTTTATATGAAATCGAAGATAACGAAATTCTCTACAACCCTATCAAATTAGTTAAGTGACTATCAAACAGTAAGACCCCCAAAAACGGCCTCAAACCTACTGCCCAAAATCACCTTTCAAAATCTCCCACAAAATCATGTTTTTGATCAATTCTAACAATTTTCCTCATCATCCTACACCCCCTAATATCGTCATGAACCATCCCTAACACTTGCATCATCATCAAAATCAAAAATACAAAAATTAAAAATCAACTTTTTAATAAAAACATTGCATGAAAATCTTTTGATCATCACTACTAACACATGCATACAACAAATTTGGATCAAAACATAACCAACTTTTCTTGAAAAATTTATATGGTTGCATGTATGAAAATTTTATACCAAATTTTAGCCCTTTGAAAATGGAGGATGGGACTTGTTTTAGTTTCTCTTGGATCAAGCTAGAAAAATTTTGATCATGGTGTTTTTTTTGTGTTAATGGTGGATGGCTAAAACAAAGGGAGAAGAAGAAGTTGGTTGATGTTTTTTGTTAAATGAATTTATTAAAAGAAAAGTGTTAGTGGAAGTGTTAGTTATAGTGTGGAGTAAGGGTAGTTTTTGCCAATTTGTGATAGTTTTGGTCCAAAATGTAAATATTAGTTAAAAAGCGGGAAATGACTAAAAGTCAATTTTACAAATATTTACGGGACCTGCGGTTTCGTAAAAATACTTAAAAGCTAAACACACACAAAAAATAATAATATAACGACTCGATACGTAATTAAAACGACATCGTCGAAAATATTAAATATCGAAACGATTGATAATAAAATATAAATTGTGGGCATCCGTCGGTATCGCGATCACTAGTAGTCCTCGTTGCTCGTCAAAATATTAAAATATAATATTTAATATCGGTTTTAACTTAAACCGTTAAACATAATAATATTTAAAGTTATAAAATACTTCAAAATAACTGAAAGTAGAATTAAAATATGACCTTATTTTTACGGGTTTTACACAAATAGTCCCCGGTTTCCACAGTATGCTGGATAAATTCTTGAAAGAATACGAGGAATGGTCTTCTGGAACACCCGCTAAATGGAGGTATGAGATGTTGTTAATGGATCTGGAGTATCAGCAGAAATTTATTCTATGGAGAAAGAATGAAGAAAAAAGAGCAGAATATATGTCTTCAGTTTCTAATCAAAGAGTTTACTACAAATGTATGCTAAAGACTCATGCAGGTTACAAGAAAGACCATTTTACAGGGTTATCTTTTGAATAGCTTGAGAGAAGAGCTATTCATGTTATTAAAAAGGCTGAAGAATTTTTTGAGATGGGTTTAGAGGCAGAAATAGAGTATATAGAGAAAATGAATGCTAGGATGAAGAAATGAAGAGAGAAAGTTAAAAGAAAATCTGAGGCTGGTGCATCTGTTGGATCATCTAGTTTTGTTGATCATTGCACATCTAAAAGATTGAAAAGAATGGATATGGTAGGGAAGATTGTTGGTGAAGATGTATATCCATCAAATGAAGAGATTAATAAGAAATTAAAGTTAGTTCTTCCGGAAGAATTCAAGCCTGATTCCATGTTGGCTAGGTGCCCTGTTGTTGAGTATGAAGTTGTGGTTGATAAGGGTATGAGTTGGTGGAGGCTGACTAGGGCCAATGGTCAATGTGAAACCTATAAGACTTTATCACAAATGTTTCAGGGTTTAGACAGAGATGATCTTAATGATGTTTGGGATGTTTTGAAATCTAAATTCGAGTCTAAGACACCTACAGATGACATGGTAAAACATTTTGGCATATGGAGCACAACGAGAAGAATGTATGAGCCTAATATTAAAGATGTCATTTGGGCCACTCATAAGGGAAGTGATATCATATGTTGGAGGTTGTTTTCGTCTTCTGCATTATATGAGTTAATTATGTCCGAGATGATTGTGTACGTGCTGGTTAAAAGAAAGTATCCTCTCACCCAGGATACATTGAAGAAGATGGTTGAATGTGATTTACAGGTTGATTGTATCAATAATGTAGCTTATGAGTTGTTCAGGACTTTGCACTCTCAGATACTCTCTTGAAGTCCCTTGAAGAAGCCACAAGTTTGGACTTTGCCACAAATTATGTTATATATATTTATTTTGTATAAGTGTGTACTATAAACTAGCTCTCCTTATTGTAACCAATCATAATGTATCAAAATTATCAAATGCTCTACTTTTGGTCCTAAGTTGGTAAACTTTTTAATTTATTCTACAAATGCTAAACTATATACTAGATCATATAACAAACAATTTGATTGAAATAAAAGCAACAATGTAGTTCGATACATCAGAAGTTGACACAAATTACAAATAGTTCGATACAAATAAAAGCAACACAAATAGTTCAAACAGTTTAATTAAACAAATTCAAGGTACATTACCAAATCTGAAAGATTAATGAAAACACCGCCTAATAATGCATATCTATGGATCATCCAAGTGCAAAACTTCCGTAGAGTACGACATCGATTGCTGTGTATTGTTATGCGCTTCCTGTGTGAGCTCATTGTCGTACATCTTTTCCTAAAAAGAGGTATAACGTAAGTCATCTAAATGCTCAACTTTTGGATCTTCAATGCTCAAATTTTGGTTTATAAGTGCTCAAATAATAGTTCATAAGTCCTCAAATTTTGTTTCATAAGTATGCTCAACTTTTATTATTATAAAAAAACAGTTTGAAAAATTTTAATTAACAGGTGGAAAATATTTGGCTAACAGGGGGAAATAATTACCATAACAGGGGTACCAAATGATCAACTTTTATAAAAGTGCTCTACTTTTCCCAAAAGTGCTCAACTTTTTCCATAAGTTATCTACTTTATCAATTATGTATCAAAATACAAAAGCATTGTGAGGAATAAAGTTTATGCCATCTTACCTTTTTCAAAGGGAGTGGTTCTCTGCATGATGTTCTGTTATGGCCACGAGTACCGCATCTTCCACATCTAACTGGAGTCTTTTCCTCACCTTGAGATTTAAGGCGTTCTTTATTTTTTGGTCTACCAGCGGGGCGTTTACCCATGAGTGGTGGCCTAACTACTTGCAAATAGTTCGGACGTTGCCAACTTGAAACTTCTCCCACAGGATACACCATTCCTTCATATGTTGCTTTAAGAGTTGCTTTCTTAAACCAGCCTTGCGCCAAGTGATTAACCTCTGTCAACCAAGAACTCTACATATCGCCAAGACATGGGCACAAGGCAGACCTGAAAGTTGCCATACTCGACATGTGTAGGAGTAATTATATATCTCAACAGTATGGATTCTATGAGTATCATCATCTTGGTAAATCTTAAACTTCTCAATTCCTGTTACAAACCAAGTAACTCTTTTTCTCCACCTTTTGGTTATCTTTGCTTTACCCACTTACTAAGTTCATCGTCCATCGGTTTTCGATTTGCCAAAAATTAAAAATACACAGCTTTAATACATTTTAAACGGCCTTTTCATATGCAGGGGGAATAGTAACCAAAACAGGTGGAATAAAAACCACATAACTATAAAAACATTATTTAGATAAACAATGTACCTTTATATTTTTCCCGACGATTACAGTACCACTTCTGTACCAGCTTTCAAAGTAATCCATTAGGTTAGTGACTGGAAGTTTTTGCTCGTTTTTTGTTAAGGCATTGATCGACTCCACATAGTTAGATGTGAGGATATTGTAACGATTACTAGTACAATGTTCCCTAGACCACTTCTCAACACCTGCATCCATAAGAGTTTTGTATGCTTTTGGTCTTTTGCCTCTGATTTCATATAATCGATTATTAAAATCATAAATTAGGTAAGCTTTGGACATCTTCCAGTATGTTGACTCAAGTGTATCATTGCTCAGCTTAAAGTTCATCATGAGATGCCTGCAACAATACCCACGAAATACATTTGGGAAACTTTATCACAGGCTGTTAAAATCCCAGCATGTCTGTCTGAAACTATAGCTAAATCGGGATTTTCCCCTATGAATTCATTTAATTTGGTGAGAAACCATCGTCATGATTCTGCACTCTCACCTTGAGACACACCTGTTACAATCGGTAAAATCTGGTTGTTGCCATCCATTCCAATTTCCAACAAATTAGTTCCATTGAATGGGCCTTAAAGATGAGCTCCATCTATTATCAAAAACGACCTTAAATGGTCCCAAAAGCTCCGTATCTGAATTAGTTATAAACGTTTAGTTATATTGATATTAAAAGGCTTTAAATGTTTAAAGGTTTGCTGTAAATAAATTTGTTACCGAAACACCAAAAGCGATAAATACCTGCTTAAATTTGTTGTCTTCATCAGTCTCAATATGTGTTACCGTACCATCGTTTGTCAATTTTAAATTATGACAATAATATGGTAACTGTACAAAGGAAGCCACAGGGCAACCAACAATCGCTTCCAAAGCCACATACTTGGATCTACATGCTTGTTTGTAAGAAATGTTATGTTGTACTAACTGTATATGTCTTCTCGTATATCCTTTCCCTTGTAGATACGAGTGGCATTGTCTTTTAACTTAGGTTCTAATAAATGACCCAACAATTTTGCAGTCGCATCACGGTGATGCATACCAATTTGTGTTTTTGGACAACTGTGATGGTCGACTACTTTTTAATTACCAATGTATTAGAAAAATCCGACTTTTTTGAAGTTACTTTCCATTGGCAATCAATGTTCCTACAGACGACATCGTATCTTTTGTGATCTAATTTCCTAGCTCTAAACTCGTAACCTTCTAAAACAGCTTTATGAACAAGCTTATACATTAGTAATTCTTTACTATCAAAGGTATCTCCCTCTACCACCATTCGTTCACCCTAACTACTTGATTCCCCTAATTCTGTGATATTGGGTTCTATATCTTCTGGCGGACAACCCGTGTATCCTAATGTATTTTTTTCGCATTTAATTTCATAGTCGTCTAATGCTTCTTGTTTAGGAACAGTTTGTTTTTTTACCTTTAACCGATTTAACTTTTAAATTATGGTTTTTAAGGGAACTAGTTGTATCAGGATTCTTAGAAGAACTAGCTATATCAGGCTTCTTAGAAGAACTAGCTATATCAGGCTTCTTAATAGAACTAGCTATATCAAGCTTAATATCCAAATCTTCCTTCTTAATAGAACTAGACGTATTGTCTATCTTTTTAAAAAAAGTGAATGTGGGTTACCTTTTGTGTGACATACATTAAAGATGAAAAATTTACATCATCATCATCTTCTATGCGCAAACTTCTTGAACGATCTTCATAACTAAGCGTTATATTTGAAAGGGGATGAATATTGAACTTTTTCTTCGCAACATAAACAAGTTTTTTGTAATTTGTTGTTTTCTTAATGCTAACCCCAATAACTATGTCATTGTTATCAAGATACACGCTAACATCTATCACTGAAGGACCTATTGTTTTTTTTGTATAAAAATAGTAACTTAACAAGTAACTTAATAGGAGGTTATATAGACAATAGCCAAGTTCATACAATAATAAATTGCCTTTATGTAATACAACAACCAAGGACAAATTACAAATTGAAGGTATTAAATAGTGCTTCAAAGAAAGTGCACAAATGTACATGCATGGGAATAGTAACTCAAACAGGTTAAAAAAGGTGGAATAGGCTCATATGCATAAACTAGTCTAGGGGTCAATCAACAAGGTATTAAATACCAATTTTAGACTTGGTAACATCAATTCATGAATTTAGGGGTCGATCAACAAGTCAAATCTGCTCAACTTTTTGAATAGATGCACAACCTTGTCGGGGGAAACTACTTGCATTAACATGTGGAATATTAACCCAAACAAGTGGAATTAAAACCACGTAAAATTTAAATGATTGAATGATAAACTAAATTAGGGTTCTTGAATCAATTCTTAGAATACCTTAAATGATAGGAGACGATTCATACGATGAATCAAGGAGGTATTACTGGAGAATTAGTCAGGAAAACAGTCACAAAAGAGAATTAGACAGGAAGACATTGATTATCTGTTTTGTAGATCACCAATTTTATCGTTTGATATGGTAATTTAAGTTTGAAATTAGAATTTAATATATTATTAACAATTATATTCAAATTTTTAAATAGGTGGTTATTACGTATTTTATAAAGATACATTGTTAATATTATTGTAATATATAACGATAACCCAATAAAATAATATTATTGATAATATTATTATTTAACTAACAATACATATTAACCATATAAGTAACATGCACCAATAATTAACACTTATCCCTGATCAAAATTTACTCTGATTCTTCAAAATTAGATTACTCCAAATCTTTAACGATGGACAATGATAAAGGTAAGTATCATCTTTTAATTATCTTTGTTATTAATTGATAAAGGCAATCATTAATAGTTATACTATGTTTAAGTTTAATTAGAATCAGGGGAATAGAGTGTATATTGTTATCTAACTTAGCATTTTTAAGTTTACTTAGAGATATCGTATATTTAGAGTTAATCACTTATGAATCCTAAATTTTTATCTATATGATTGGATTATACTAGTTTAATAATACATTTCGTGTATTTAGAGTTGATCATTTATGAACCCTAAGTTGTTATCTAACTTAGGATTCCCCCCTAACCATTTCAGATAACATTGAAAGTTCAAACTGATCAAACACCCCAAGTTTTGATTTTGATTCGGATGACAGCAGTTCATCAAGTTCAATTGTAGAAGAAATGGTCAAAGTATCAAGCAAGGGACGTTATAGGCACCTACTAAACTGGTTTGCTGAAGAACAAGACACAAATGACCTAGAAATTTTCTTCCTAATTCCCAAAAGGATCAAAGAAAAGTGTGATGCAGATACAAGGTCAGAGGTTGAAGATAAAAGTTCAGAGGATGAAGATCAGAAAGGTGACAAAGGGGAACCTTCCAAACCCAATTCCAAACCGGAAGAAATAGGTGAACCTTCCAAACCAAAATTCAAAAGTCCGTTTTTAAGTTACAGTGACGATGACTCTAAGGTTCGTGCAAAAGGAAAAAGGAAAACCGATGATGATTTACTTTCTGATGCAACATCTAAACCACCATGTGCTAAGACTTCAAAGGGTAGATGCAAGATATGAAGACTTGTGAATATAAGCTTTTGTGCTAAAACTTGTTATTATTATCTTTTGTTTCACGTTGAGTATGTATGTAATATTTTGTAATTTCAACTATCATCCTTTATCCGGGTTTAGAATTATGGCAGTGTTTCTTTGGATTGTTACAAAAACAGATTATGTAATTAAATTTATATATATAATGCATGTTTCCTTTCATTTTTGTTGTTATATTTGCATCCCCACTGTTTTCCTTATGTAGAAAACAGCGGCAATTAATCTCTAGTATTATGCTCTGTTATTTAAGATTGTTTTTTCGACAAGTGATCGACTTATGGTGCTTAAGTGATGAAATAGAATAAATTTTGACTTGACTAGTCATACAAAGTCAACTAGTTGCTTATGCAGATACCTAGTACTTGTAGGACTTTAGACCCTGTTATTTAAGGTTTTTATATGTTGGAAGGTACAAATAGAGATATAGACATGTTGTGCAAGTGATCAAGTTATGGTACACAAGTGATCTACTTGAATTTATTTTGACTTGACTAGTAATACAAAAGTCAACCGGCTGTCAAATTTTACTATGTGCTTTAAGGTTGTTTGTGTATTTAATAACAAAAGTTAATAGTCATAAAACATCCATAACAACCAATGACTTGGCACTATTAGGCAATCTATCATCATCAAGGGCTCAAGGCTATAAATAACTATCATCACATGTCTGATTACTTACCACAGCAAACACAAACATGTCTGATTATTTACCAATTGAAATCCAAAGAGAAATAATGCTTAGGCTGCCTTTGAGAGATCTATGTATGTCACCAAGTCTCTAAGACACTGAAATATTGCATTGACGAAAGAGATTTCATTATAGAATACTTTGCTCCTGATGTTGCTAGTTGCAGCTTCATGTTACAATACAAGCAACACGCTGAGGGCATGATGTATAAGGTGGATGCTGAGTTAGCGTTCACACGTGTGCCGTGTTGTGGATTAAAATGTATTAATTTGAGCGCACTAGCAACTTCTGAAGGTATATGGTGTTTTATTGTTTGTGGAAATATTGGCTTGGTCCTATGGAACCCAGCCATGGACAAGACTGTAACAATCTTGACTCCGTGGCTAGAGGTTCACTTTACAAAAAAAAGTTTTTGGTTTTGGTATTTCTCAAGCAACCCAAGTACCTACGATTGTGAAAATCACTAATCCAGTGGATATTGAGGTACATGCTCTGTCTCAGTATTTACAATGAGCACAAGGGTGTGGATGAATTTCCTAGACGAAAATTGTCCCCAGGGATCTATTCGTATAAAGAGGGGGAGCCATGCTGTAGTGGCTGGAAGTATTTATTGGGTGGGCTTAGAAAAGTATGTTTGTGATCGTGGTCAAGTGCAAAGAAGGCATATGATTTTATCCTTTGGTTTAGATACTCACGAGTTTACACTCGAAGATATCCCTAAAGAGATTACCAATGCTATTCCAGCTTCATACACATTATCACAACTAAATAATCATCTGATAATTTCAGGAACTATTGTATTCTTAACAGGAAGAGTTAGTATTGGGTGGGCCTTACAGGTGGTGGATGGGTTACTTGCCTTGATTCGAGTATCGCTCTTTCAGGAAAGGCCTATTGAACATGTGTCGAAGATATTGGGGTTTTCAAAGATCTAGGATCCGATATTTGAAGTCAATGTAGGTCCAGCAGGTACTCCACACAGACTAGAAACAATCGATAACAGGATCGTTGTAAACAACCTAGATATTGAAGGAAGAGCTGGAACTTTCATAGTCGGGGACTACAAGAAATCACTATTTCTTATCAACCATCTAAGAAATGAAAATATGGGTCAATGATTTCTATTTTGCATTGTATTCCTATCTAATTTATGTACGCTTATGATTGTATTCCTTTTATGGGACAAGTGTTTCATTATCCAAATTTTTACTAATTAATCAAATGTACTACTAATTATCAAATAGGTGGATCATTTTGTTAAACAGGGGGTTTTTATTTTACAACAGGGGGGACACAAAGTGCTCAAATTATTAACTTATCTTATCAGCTTTTTGAAAACAGGTGGCACATTTGGTAAGTGCTCAAGTTTTTAACTTATCTGCTCAACGTTTGTTAAACTGGTGGAAAATTTGGTAAAACAGGGGGATTATTTTTTAAAACAGGGGGAACACAAAGTGCTCAAATTTTTGCAAGAAGAGTCCTCCACTTTTTTTATATAAATGATGATCAACTTTTTTGAGAAATAATTAACTTTTTAATTTCAATGCATGACTTTTTTTAATTAAATGCTCAACTTTTTTAATAAAATGCTCAACTTTTTTAATAAAATGCTCAACTTTTTCAGTAATGATCAACTTTTTTAATTAAATGCTCAATTTTTTTTAATAAAAGGATCAACTTTTTTAGTAATGATCAACTTTTTTAATTAAATGCTCAACTTTTTTAATAAAATGCTCAACTTTTTTAGTAATGATCAAATTTTTTAATTAAATGATCAACTTTTTTATTTAAATGATCAACTTTTTCAGTAATGATCAACTTTTTGAATAAAATGCTCAAAATTTTGAATTAAATGATCTACTTTTTCAGTAATACTCAACTTTTTCAATTAAATGCTCAAATTTTTTAATTAAATGATCAACTTTTTAGTAATCACTAGTACAAAAAATGGTATCCGTCACACTCAAAAAGAGTGACCGTAGGCATACAGCCACACGCGTTTTTTTTTTGTCTTTGTGACCAAAGGTCCCGCGACCGTAGGTACACTACGGTCACGATCTGATCATTATGACGATAACCAGCAAAAAATGTGACCAATACTCGAAAATGTGTGACGAACTAGGTACAATATTTGGTGTTTTAGTGAATATGTGTGACGGTAAACACTCTACAGTTACACGAGTTTTGTTTAAGAGTGACTATAGTTTATAAATTTGTCACATGAATATACAATATGTGTGACATTTACTATGTGATTAGTCTATTTTGTGTGACTATGTGCATCAAATAGTCACATGAAGGGTATGTTTATGTGACCTTTTATGACATGTAGTCACACAAATTATGCTAATGGCTCTGAGTTTGTCACATACAATTAACCAAAGAGTTACCAATAGTAGTAATAAGTGTGACTGTATGCTTTGTCAAGTCAAGCCAATTGTATTTTGTGTGACTATATGCATCCAATAGTCACGTAAATTGTATGTTGGTGTTACCTTTTATGACATGTAGTCACACAAATCATGCTAATAGTACTGAGTTTGTCACATACAATTAACCAAAGAGTTACCAATAGTAGAAATAAGTGTGACTGTATGCTTTGTCAAGTCAAGCAAATTGTATTTTGTGTGACTATATGCATCCAATAGTCACATGAATTGTATGTTTTTGTGACCTTTTCTGACATGTAGTCACACAAATCATGCTAGTGGCACTAAGTTTGTCACATACAATTAACCAAAGAGTTACCAATAGTAGTACTAAGTGTGACTGTATGCTTTGTCAAGTCAAGCCAATTGTATTTTGTGTGACTATAGGCATCCAATAGTCACATGAATTGTATGTTTGTGTTACCTTTTATGACATGTAGTCACACAAATCATGCTAATGGTACTGTGTTTGTCACATACAATTAACCAGAGAGTTACCAATAGTAGAAATAAGTGTGACTGTATGTTTTGTCAAGTCAAACAAATTATATTTTGTGTGACTATATGCATCAAATAGTCACATGAAGGGTATGTTTGTGTGACCTTTTATGACATGTAGTCACACAGATTATGATAATGGCTTTGAGTTTGTCACATACAATTAACCAAAGAGTTACCAATAGTAGTAATAAGTGTGACTATATGCTTTGTCAAGTCAAGCCAATTGTATTTTGTGTGACTATATGCATCCAATAGTCACATGCATTGTATGTTTGTGTTACCTTTTATGACATGTAGTCACATAAATCATGCTAATGGTACTAAGTTTGTCACATACAATTAACCAAAGAGTTACCAATAGTGGAAATAAGTGTGACTGTATGCTTTATCAAGTCAAGCAAATTGTATTTTGTGTGACTATATGCATCCAATAGTCACATGAATTGTATGTTTGTGTGACCTTTTATGACATGTAGTCACACAAATCATGCTAATGGCACTAAGTTTGTCACATACAATTAACCAAAGAGTTACCAATAGTAGTAATAAGTGTGACTGTATGCTTTGTCAAGTCAAGCAAATTGTATTTTGTGTGACTATATGCATCCAATAGTCACATAGAATTATATGTTTGTGTGACTTTTTATGATATGTAGTCACACATTGGAATGTGAATAAGCGTAGCTATGTTTCATCTTCTAGTAACCTTTTAGAATCCAATAAAAACAAAAACAAAATTCTGGAAATCAAATTTCAATTGCATTAATATATAAAGTTGAATGTACATAAGTAAATCAACAAATGTAATGTCGTATTATTTTCAAGTAACATACTTTTCACATAGAATCACATTTGTAAAGACTTTGAATCACCGTATTGTAAAGTCTTTTGAGCCTTGTTATTCCTAGCTTGTTTCTGCATATGAGGAATAGTCGTAAATGCATTGCCTGCTGGAACGTTCATCGAGCGATTAGATCCTATCTTTTGTGCACTTTCAACAACATATTTTATGGTATTTGGTGGTGTTGTTTCCTGTAGGGAAAAAAAGCCGTGTATTAAACATTGAACTAAATATGAAAAGCTATCTATATGTAGGATGATAAATCAATTGTATGTACCTCTAGTAAAAAAATAACCTTTTCCTTTGGCCATGCCACAAAAGTACCTTTTACATCCTTAACAGTTTGTAAAACATTATTTCCGTCACCAAGTATGAATGCTGCATCCACTATGGAATCATCAACTGAAACTTTGTAGAAATTTTTTGGTAGTGGTTGGTTATGAATCATTAAATTGTCTCCATCCTTAGACTTGTATACCGTACCGTTACCAATGATAATTGTCCTAGATATGTTCCATAGTTTGCACTTAACTGTATGAAGAAAATATGTTTATATGCGTTAATGAGAAATAAATTAAACAAGTAATTATATGAAAAATGATGAAATACTTACATCTGGTAGTGATGGTGGAGACTGGTTTACTTTCGATTGGTGTATGCTTATTTCGTAATGATGAAATAGGCACGTCTTGTTGTGTCGAGGGAGACAAATTTTGTTGTGAACCGGAAGCTGGAGAAATATCTTCTTGAGATTGGGAATTTTGAAGTGGAGACTTCTTTTCTAACGATCTAGTCTTTTTTTTGCTCCCCAAGTTCTACCAGGTCCCTGCATATATACATAAGACAGTAAATACGTCCTGTATAGTACAATTTAGAAACCAAACATGCTTTTTTTATAACTTACCTTGTTCGCAGTTGTAGTTGCAGTTGCAGTGTCCAAATCCTTGTTCGAAGTTGCAATTGACTTAGACATTGGAATTAACACACCCTTCTGAAGACCACCACCACTGATCGACGTCCTTTGTTCTTCGCTAGGTTTTGTATTTAATGTATTATTTCCTAGTTGTAATACCTGAAATATATAAGTATGTTAATTGTTATTGGTATTACAGACTGAAAATCATCAAATCAAATTTAGAAAACTAGTCTTACATTTGACTGACTTGGCATTAACTCGGCTATATTAACCCCTTGTGAAGACATAACTTTCAATATTTTTTCAATAGTTTCCTGTGTTTGTGATATCTTGGTGTTTAATTGAGCGACCGTAGTCTCTTTATCTTTACGCGCCTGTCTCTCCTTCTCAAGTTCATTTTCAAGCAACGCAATCCTTACATCCGTTCCTTGTTTCCTTCTAGGTAGATCAAAGAACTTCCTACACGTAACTCTGCATCCCACTCCTCGTGCATACCCTCCCTTTTCCTTTCCTAATACATGTGATAATGAATCTGAGCCACTATCAACCGTCAAGGTTCCATTCTGATCTGTTCCTCTACTTCCAGCTCCACACAAAAAATGGTAAATAATTTATTATACGAATATAAACATTATATAAAAATTTTTGCAATAACACTTACAATCTTAGTGCCAACTTTGATTGTTTCATCATCTGTCTCTTTTCCTTCTTTTCTAACCCTTCCATTAAACCACAATACACCACGGGGGTTCTTGATCTGGTGTAATTTCTTTTTTTATGATCTTCCAAACATCAAATACATACAGATGAAAAGTTAAACCAACATGGACAACAGTGTTAGGATATTACACCAATATAACCTTACCATTTGCTCTTTTATATATACATAACCACAACGTCCCATTGTATGCTGATAAAGAGACTTGGAACACGCTAATTTATTAGCATCTGATTTCACCTAACAAAAAGGATTACTGGATGAGAAGTTGCTAGTACGTAACAGAATGTGTTTGTCATACGAAGTTTCCAAACAATGCATACATACGGTGTTTATAAATATAAAATGAACTAGAAATTAACAACCTTAAATTCTTCTGTCGTTGTGTGGTTTACAAAAGCAACCCAGTGTTCAACATTGACGATTGCTATGTAATTTTTTGGAACTACATTTAGTTTTTCAGGATTATCTAGGTTGGGAACTATGTGCTTTGCTGCCAATTTACTTCTAAAATGTGTTAGCAGTTCACCTAGCTTATTCATAACCAACGTTTTGTAGGACACATCAAATTCAAATTATTGCTGCACATATTAACATAATGTTAAAGTAAATGTAGGAATACGACTAATAGTTGGGTAAAAAATTTTGTATTTGTACCGTGGTTTCAGTCCAAAGTTTTTCTCTTGCTTCCTCCTTCACATCTTTCCACGATAGAATCTTCAATCCTATCTGCTCTCGAACCGTGTCTCCTAAAAAACTGATAAACAATGATCTGTTTGGCCCTGATATTCTATTCAGTGCATCAAAGTTTACATTTATCTTCATGACATCTGGTTTTCCATATTATATCTGAAACTTGGATAACCTAGTTATACCCCTCTTATTAACAACCTTCTGTTTACTGATGTCTTCATCCTCATCTGATTGATCACCATAATCCTCTGATTTATAATATCCTTGATTATCGTGATTTACATCATGATTATTAACCAAATAATCATCATCATCAAAAATATAATATTGATCATTGTTTTCAGTATTGACCACAAATCGATGTGTACAAGAACAATAAGTGGAAAAGGTATGAAACTAGTGAAAAAGTAATTGAGATGTTGATGGAGTTAGAAAATTATGGTATATTTTGTGATTTTGGAGAAAAATCAGGATTTGAGATGGAGATGGAATTAGAATATTATGGTAACTGCATATGCATTAACATAGCATGGACATTCAAAATTTTTGTGAAAAATTTTGCTCCAAATATAAAATTTAAACAACCAAATATTTTGAACTCCAATTTGCCTCCAAATTAAACATTTAAACTATGTAAACTTTCCCTTTGAGTTTCCTGGTAAAAATAAATTTTGAACAGAAGTTTATACTATTTTACACATTTTAACATTCAACCAAAAACCTTTGATAGATAACTGATAATTGCTTGAGTAAAAATATTGAATTGTACATGAACTTAAAATACTTATATTAACTAGCTAACGAACCATATTGTTGATTACAGATAATTGATAATTGTTTCATAATGCTAGTAATGCATACAAATCTATTAAATTGATGCAACCTGTAGTTTGATAATACAACAGGTGCCTAGCAATACGAGACTAACAAAACTCAAAAAAATTGTTCATATTAAACAGGGAGAACTGACATCATCCAACCTTCCTTTTGCCTTTGCTGTTTCTCCCCTCTGCAGCATTCCTTGACCGACCCTTCTCAGCAATTTCTTTCCAAGTTTTTTTATTGGCTAGGCCAACAGTGACATTTGGTCTTGGAGCTTTAGCTAGAGAAGATTGAGCTTGGTGAGTGTGCTTTGATCTGGGAGTGTGCTTTCGTCTTAGAGCATCAGCTTGAGCAACTAATTCTTCATCACTAGAGTCAAAGAAAGGGCTCTTTCTAATCCAATCTATGTTTTCCCATTCCACCTGATATTTGACCACATCATGTGTTTAAAACAATTAATCGATGGTAAAAACGTATACAGCTTTATGCATAAACACATAACAACTTAACTATACCTTGTTTGAAATTTTCTTATATCCTTTCGAGTAAGCAGTCGACTTTGACTTTGAACCTGACATAGCATTAAGTTTAATAAATTAAAACTTCACAATGCTGTACATTAAACCACAAACTTTTAGTTTAAACAGATTTACCTTTAGAATTTCTATTCTTCTTGAGTTCTAACTCATAATCCTCATCACTCGTGTCTTTCTCCTCTTCACTTGTATCTTCCTCCTCGTCACTAGAATCTACCTCGGCATCATTAGTGTCTTCATCCTCATCAGATGAATCTGATTCTTCCTCTGTAGTAGGTTTGAAAAAAATAGGAGTTTCTAAACAGGGAGGACGAATAGAGGGAGGACGAACTTTTTTGGAAGATGTTGTGGCATTAGGTACACCTAAAATTTGAGTTTGAAGCAAGGCAGGACGAACAGAGGGAGGACGAACTAGAGCGGACGAACTTGTGGCATTAGGAGTTCGAAACAAAGAAGGACGAACAAATGGAGAACTTGTGACATTATGTATGCCTACAATAGGAGTTTGAAATAGTGGAGGACGAAAACAGGGAGTACTTGAATAACTTCTTGGCAAACTACGAATACGACTTGTATTGCTAGGGGGTGGGCAAAATTTAGCATTTTCAGAAGTAGATGATGAAGTGTCGGATTCTATATGAATTACTTTTGCAAACATGTACATATTAATGTTAGTTATCTGTAAATGAAGGGAGTGTTTGATAGAATGTGTATCATGGTTGTGGATGCCCTAATAACATTTGGATTTGGTTATATATATGTTTGTATAGGGGACCATATCCTTAAACTATAACATACCATGGGACTATATCCAGACACATTAACAAAAGCCATATCCTAGATTGAAACATAGACCAGATAAACACATTAAGAAGGGTTAATCCTATAAAGTAAATCACGTTAATTAAATATGACATAGGTCCACATAGATGCATTAAAAGTAAGTGTAACCTCTAATATCAGTAACAAACTTACACTATTCGTATGAACCCTAATATTAAATTAAACAATACTGATTTTTGCATTACCTCTTTCTTGATGTTTCATGTTGTTAATGATTCTGTAGATTGGCGACAATTGTTTATGAGGTTTGATTTTTTTGATCGGTTATTGGGTGGTTAATTTAGGGTTCGTTCTTCCTGTGTGATTGTGAAAATGGTGGTGAAAATGGTGGTGGTTACAAGATGGTTACCGGATATTATGTGTGTTTAATGAAAAAATAAATATTAAATTGCAAAAAGATTTGTGACTATCACTCCAAAGTGTGTGATGTCTCAAGTTCAATTCCCACTAGGTGCAAACAACCTTGAAGTGGCCACGCCAACCTCCTAAAAAGGGAGGGCTTTACCTGGTTTGAGTATGTGTGGCGGTAGGCTCAAACCCCGTGGATTATCGGCCAATGAGTCGGAAATCACGGTTACCAAAAAAAAAATAATAAAAAAAGTTAAAAATTAAAAAAAATTACTTAATAATAAAAGTATAATTAACATTTAATTTTTAAAAGTTATTAATAAATAAATAATTAAATAACTTAAATATATTAATAATTAAATAACTTATATTTATAAAAGTTAATAAAAAATTTAATTTTTAAAAGTTAATATGTAAATAAAAAAGCATATACGTTTTATTTTTATGAAAAACAAAAAATTAAAATATTACTTTAACTTTAAACATAAAATTATAGTTAAATAACTTAAATATATTAGGTTATAATAATGCTTGACAACCACAAGATAAATATCTTTTGGTTTTTTAACAGTATGTGGAATTTAGTTGAACTTTATATTAATCACCTTGAATAATTATCTCAAGCCTTTTATTATGAATAAGGTCGATTTTTAATGGACGGTTTAATAAGGTTAGGGTTTCGAGTTTAAGGTTTATGGTTTATGGTTCGAGGGTTAATTAATGGTTTAATGTTTATAGTTTAATGTTAAATGGTTTAAGGTTTATGATTTAGTATTTAGGGTATTTTGGGGTTACGGTTTAGGGCTTAAGGTTTGCAGTTTAGGATTTAGGGTTTAAGGTTTAGGATTAATGGTTTACTTAGCTAGGGTTTGTGGTTTATTAATAGTTAATTAATGGTTTAATGTTTATAGTATAAGGTTTAATGGTTTAAGATTTATAGTCTAGTGTTTAGGGTTCATTGGTTTAAGGTTCAGGGTTTAGGGTTTAGGGTTTAAGGTTTATGGTTTGTGGAGGGTTAATTAATGGTTTAATGTTTATAGTTTAAGGTTAAATGGTTCAAGGTTTATGATTTAGTATTTAGGGTTTTTTGGGGTTAAGGTTTAGGGCTTAGGGTTTGCGGTTTGGGGTTTAGGGTTTAAGGTTTAAGATTAATGGTTTACTTAGCTAGGGTTTATGGTTTAATGGTTAATTAATGGTTTAATGTTTATAGTATAAGGTTAAATGGTTTAATATTTATGATCTAGTGTTTATATATGGTTCATTGGTATAAGATTCAGGGATTAGGGTTTAGGGTTTAAGGTTTATGGTTTGTGGTTTAAGGGTTAATTAATGGTTTAATGTTTATAATTTAAGGTTAAATGGTTTAAGGTTTATGATTTAGTGTTTAGGGTTTTTTGGGGTTAAGGTTTAGGGCTTAGGGTTTGCGGTTTAGGGTTAGGGTTTAAGGTTTAGGATTAATGGTTTAATTAGCTAGGGTTTCTGGTTTAATTATTAATTAATGACTTAATGTTTATAGTATAAGGTTAAATGGTTTAAGATTTATGATTTAGTGTTTAGTGTTCATTGGTTTAAGGTTCAGGGTTTAGGGTTTATGGTTTATGGTTTAGGGTTTATGGTTTATGGTATGCATGATTATGATTTATGGTTTAATTAAGGTTTATGGTTTAATGGTTTATGGTTTACGGTTAAATGGTATAAGGTTTAGGATTTAGGTTTTATTATTGGTTTATGGTTTAATTTGTGTTTATGGTTTAATTGGTTAAGCTTTATGATTTAGGGTTAGCATCATTCGAGATAGATGGGTTTGACATTTCATATTTTTTAAAAACTTTAAGGTTTTAAAATCTATCAGATAACAAATTAATCATCGTTTATGTTACATTTAGACGTGAGCTTGTTGAAATAAGTCATAAAACCGCTTAAGCACCCGCCTTATACTATATAATTAATAAACAAGATTTATGTTATAATTATTAATATAATTATCATGATAATTAAACATGACCATTTTATTTAAATCAACTTTAGGTTAAAATAATTATTAATATAATTATTCATGTTACATTTAATTAATTAAGAAACATAGCTTAATTATGTTATATTAATTTTTAACCAAGGTTTAATTAAATTAATAACATGCTTTAATTTAATTATCCAATAATCATGTAAGTTAAAGTTCAATTAATAAAATCATGAAAAATTAACAAGATTATACTACTAAACTCGACTTATACTAACGTGTCTAAAAAGTGAATCGTTTGATTTGCATGCAACTTGATATATTGCACCGGTGCCCCGTCCACTAATAACTCACTCACACACTGTGATACCCCGGGTAGGGTCAAAATATGCGGAATTATCAACGGAGATGTCACAAGGGTGGATCGACAACACATAGTTCATAGAGCATAAGATAAGAGATTATTCAAAACAGATTACATGATCGTTATACAAATTTATAAAAATTGTCTTCAACATGTCATAAGTAAAATGTTTATTTTTCCCAAATAGAACCCCTGATGAGTCCTACGATGCAGATTACAATGATGCTTGAGTCCATGCACACACCACGTATTAACTTCATTTTCTTGAGAAAAACATGCTTAGAGGGTCAACATAAAGTTGGTGAATTTACAGGTTTAATAATAATTAGTTTGGACATACATCAATCATAGTAGTAACAATGCACAAAGAATTTTTACTAAAAGGTAGATTACATTTTCTATTACTCGAAACTGAAGATTAACTTTCCATAGTCCTCAACAGATGAGAATTTGGTGTCCTACAAAAAGACACCCAAACCTAGTTCCAACATGGTATACATCTGTTGTCCCGGCCAAGGCACAGTGAGCATGACTCACCCAGATGGGGATGGTCAATCCCAAATAGATCTATTTATAACGTTCGGGCAATTACAATAATTTAATAGTTTCTATAATAGTCAATCGTATTCAAGTTTATACAATTCCGTTATGTCCAATAAAATAGTTGCATGTTTTCTCCCCCGTAGAGGAAAAGTTTATCAATAGTTATATGGGGCTGTAAACTCACCTGGGAGTTGGCAATAGCTGTATAATACGAATATCCAAATAATGCTCAAGCCACAAGTTATGCCTAATCAAATAGTACAGTCTTAATAGATAATACAAGGAACGTATGTGTATGCTTATACAGATTTTTAATCCAGTTTGTTAATGCTATAGTGTTTATTTAAATAACCATAGTACAAATATTAATACTATCCATTTAAACTTGTATTTAAGTTTCACATTTAATTAAACATAAAATGTTTTACTTATAATATTCGTTTACGTCCGTAGTACATGTATTAATAATAACCATTCAAACTTGCAATTAAGTTTCATATTAAGTAAACATAAAATGCTTTACTTATAATATTAGTATATGTATTTACATTCAATTTATTTAATTTTCATATAATTTTATTTCATAAAAGTATATAAGTACATGTATTAATTATACACATCCATATAGTTTATACATTTTATTGTATATGTGAGAATATATTTATATATATTTTTTGTTTTTGTAAAGTAAAATATAAATATTTCATTTTTCTCTAGAGTTCCCAATAAATAATTAGCATTTACTAAATAATTTATAATTTGCATGTTTAAGAATTTATAACTTAATTCCTTATAGTTTAGGTTTTAGTTAAGTTTTACTAAATTAATATAGAATAAGAGTTAGGGTTTGTTAAAGTTTCGGAATATGGCAAATGATGAGACTACAATTATACATAGTCTCATCGTCCAAATTGGGCTTAAAACGCTTAAAATGTCATCAAAATACCCCTATATATGCTTGTATTTGTGTCTTGTGTATTTTAGGTACGGATATCGTGAAATCGACAAAAGATCACAAGAACGAAGCAAAAACGAACACAGGAAACGAAGCCGCACAAAGAACCGGGCCCATGACTGGAATTTCCAAAAATGACCTTGAAGAATTGAAGAATATCAAGTTTGGTCCCTCAACTTTTGAAGAATGACACTTTATACCCCTCAAATATCCCAAAATATAAATGGTGTCCCTAAAGTTTGAAGATCTTTCAAGAACAGCCTTTGTGTTTAAAGATAAAACAAATTAAGTCCTTTTTATCACCAAAGGACTAATGGTGCAAATTGGACAAGGATTAACTGTGAAATGGGTCAAGGACTAAGGATGCAAAGTGCAAAGTTGCTGCCATTAACAAGGAGGGTTATTTCTGTAACACCCCCACAATTGTTATGCGCAGCGGAACTACAACAATGGGTGCTACACAGTATTCATTGCACACAAGATATATCAAACGACGCTAAAAAAGACGTCGACTTAAAAATTCAACATTTAAAGTTGTTAAATAATACATGTCCACAGTTTTTCCAACCCCAAATAGTGCACAGAGTTTAGCGTTTCGGTCCCCATGAATCTCAACCCAAAAACTTCAGTTTTACAACCACATGACATTAAACATAAAAATTGTTTAAGTAGAAAAGGAGGGAAAAACAAGCGGACACCAAGCCGATCACACAACCTCCATCCCATGCATGCTCCATCCTACTGCTCAGCGGTTACCTGAAATACATGCCAAAATTTTGGTCAACGAAAACGTTGAGTGGAATTCATAGGTTTTTCAATCCATTTGAACGTATATATAATAAAAACCATTCGTGATCATTTATAGTCTTGTCGATCAAACAAACTATAATCAGGATACTGACAATTGTGTTTAAGCTCATGACACTAATCCGTTAACTCAATCACCCGCGTAAATATACCGGCATGATTCAGATGAAACCAGTGCCCCTCTAAAGGCATCAGTTGCAATTATACCTTATTTCTCATACAAAATAATCTACCGCAGAACTTACTATAAGTACAGCTTCTCGGCTAGCATTGGGTCGTCAACCCCGTAGTACTACAAATTGCATAAGCGGCTATTTCCCCCTTCGCAAGGGCAAGACAATAGTTAATAGTTCATGAATTTAGGGACTTTTGCAACTTTGGTACTCAACACAATTTCTAAGGCAACTTTCGGGTCTAACAATCATTCATGATATACGTTCCTTTTAAAAACTAGCATGCATTTCCCTCGCGGGTAAAACAATTTAAAATAGTATAAGCGAGGCTATAAATTCACACCTTAGATATTAAGTAGTCGGTAGTTCGAGGAGTGTTCACTGACGATGAAACGGATGCCCGGGTAAATCAACACCTATCACAAATAACGCGTAATGAGTAATCTCATTTAAATACTTACGGTACTGTATAAAATACATATATATAAGTCACTTATGACCAATATAACTCACGCCAAAAACAAAAACAACAAGTATCATTCATTTTATTCCATTCATTCTTATAACCTACGTCGTCCATTTTTACACGTTCTCGCCGGTACTTGACTAAAGTACGGGCTGTTTTACCTTATTAAACCATGCTTATAAAATTTGACAAAATTTCCAAAAATCCTATATGACCTGTAGATAACATGTTTTTAAGTCCAACAAAAGTTTTCACTTTTACGACCCGTCACGCAACTCATTTCCACGACTACATTTTACGGGCTGAAATTGCGCTTCGACCAATTTTGACCACTTTGACTTATATGAAAAATACCTTTGACTTCCTTGACTCATAAGTCAACATATAGACTCATTTGTACAGGTTAGGGACCAAGTTTTGACCCTTGATCATTCACCAAATTATACTTGTGACCCTCGGGATTTGACTAAAACTTTACACAAATCCGGATTGTGAAAGTCCTCGTCTCCCGGTACCCGATCTTTAAAATGTCATAACTTTTAGCTCGTTTTGAGTCACGGGCTCTACCTTATACCAAATTAAAGCTAGAAAAACCCTCTATCACTATATTTAGTTTTCAAGACTTGGAACAAAAATCATTTTTCCAAAATAGGCCAAATGTTTCTGCCTAAAAATGACTATACCAAAAACACGCTTAGACTCGATTCCAAGACTTCTAACCAACTCTAAACATCATCCTAAGACTTCCCAAACATATCCTAACATCAAACTTCCATCCTACCCCTATTGATCAACCAATCTCAAAATCAAAATCAAAGAAAAATACACATGCAAGTAGTAACACCTATATGAATCTTTCTAAAACAACAAACCAAACACAATAATAACATGCATATTCATCAACCACCATGGCTCCCCCAAACACCCCTTTGCCGTGGGGTTTGGGTGACCCATTCACCACAACCAAATTAATTTTGGTGGGTTTTCATGGTGTTTATACTTCCATAACACTCAAAATAAACATGCATTAGCTCAAAAAGCCACAAAAACGAATTTTGGATCATATGAAAAATCTTGAAAAATTTTTATCAATGCATGTTGGATTTGATTACATGAATAGGTGGGTAATGACCAAACTAAGCGTGGTCTAACCTTAGATTTTTGAAAAATCAAGTAGAAAAGATTTTTGGTGGATTTTTGTGTGTTTGAGGTGTGACCGTGGGTTTTGAGAGAGACAAGGGGAGGGAGTGTTTGATTTTTCTTGTAAATGTTTGTGTGTGTTTGTGTGTTTGTCCACTTTGCCCCCTTTTGTTAGTTAGGAGGGACCTTGTTGCAATTTCTAGTTTCTTTTGTCCTTAAATAGAAAACAACCTCAAAACTTTGCGGGTTTGACTCAATTGTCAATTTTGAAAATTTTACGGGAGTCGGAAATCTTCCCGAATGCTCCAAAATATTTTTGGGATACTTTAAATGTACTTGGAAGGCTATAAAACTCACACGACTCAACTTAACACGTACCGTAAATAAAATTCTCGAAAAATTACATTATCGATAAATCGTCAAAAATTATATAAAATTGGGCATCTCTCGGGATCGAAATCGTCATCGTCCTTCTCAAAACGTCAACCGTAAAAATTATAACCTCGAACATCGGCTCTAACCAAAATACGTATAATTATAGAAATTAAAATTTATCAAAAATTTCAAAATTTAGCGTAATTTAAGGTATCGTAAATGACCTCGATTCTAGGGTGTCACATCCACCCCTCCTTAAAGAGAGCGACGTCCCGGCGCTCGCCTCTTCTTGGGCTCACATTTCGTCTTACTGGAACAAATGAGGATACCTTTCCTTGAAAAAGTCCTCACGTTCCCAGGTGTATTCCGGTCCACGCTTAGAATTCCATCGGACCTTCACAATAGGAATCCTACTATGCTTCAACCGCTTGACCTCCCGGTCCATGATTTCCACAGGTTCTTCCACAAAGTGCATTTTGTCGTCTAGTCGAATCTCGTCCAAAGGAATCACCAATTCCTTGTCCGCCAAACTCTTCTTCAGGTTCGATACGTGAAACGTGTCATGAATAGCACTAAGTTCGGTCGGCAATTCTAACTTGTACGCTACTGGTCCAATTCGTTCAACAATCTTAAACGGTCCAATATACCTCGGACTCAACTTTCCTTTCTTCCCAAAACGAATTACACCCTTCCATGGCGATACCTTGAGCATAACCATATCTCCAACTTCAAACTCCAACGGTTTCCTTCGGTTATCGGCATAACTTTTCTGTCGGCTTCTCGCAGCAAGTAGTCGGTTCTTGATCTGCACGATCTTCTCTGTTGTTTCTAATACCATTTCGGGTCCAGTCAATTGACTTTCCCCTACTTCACTCCAACACACGGGCGATCTACACTTCCTTCCATACAATGCTTCGAACGGTGCCGCTTTGATACTCGCATGATAACTATTATTGTACGAAAATTCCACCAGAGGCAAGTGGCGTTCCCAACTTCCTCCAAAATCAATCACACACGCTCGGAGCATGTCCTCCATCGTTTGAATCGTTCGTTCACTCTGGCCGTCAGTTTCCGGGTGATAAGCCGTGCTTAAACTCAGTTCAGTGCCAATCGCACGTTGAAGCGATCTCCAAAATTCCGACGTAAATCTACTGTCGCGATCCGAAATGATCGATAACGGCACTCCATGTCTACAGACGATCTCTTTCACGTACACGCTGGCGAGTCTTTCCATGCTGTCCGTCTTCTTCATAGGTAAGAAATGAGCAGATTTCGTCAACCTGTCCACACTTACCCATATCATATCGCATCCACTAGGAGTCCTAGGTAAACCCGTCACAAAATCCATTGCGATTTTCTCCCATTTCCATTCTGGGATTTCCGGTTGTACCAACAATCCAGATGGTTTCTTATGTTCTGCCTGAACCTTCGCGCAAGTCAAACACTTACTGACGTAACGAGCAATATCTGCCTTCATATTCGGCCACCAATAAACTTTCTTCAGGTCGTGGTACATCTTATCCGATCCAGGATGTATCGAATACTTCGACTTATGCGACTCATTCATAACCAATTCTCGAACTCCAGGTTTTCCTTCCTCAGATGGACACAATGGTAACCAAATTCGATTCTCAAAATATCTTAGTCCGTCAGACCTAATCACGAAAATAGGTTTCAACATTCGTCCCAAATTCTCGGCTTCAACATTTCCTTTCATCAATCCTCTCTCCTGAGCCTTCAGTATGGTTTCGGTTAAGTCAACGCTCTCACTCATTACTAAAGCTCTAACCCTCAAAGGTTTCTCCCGTTCCTTCCTACTCAAAGCATCTGCTACAACATTCGCCTTCCCAGGGTGATAGCGAATTTCACAATCGTAATCACTCAATAGTTCAACCCATCGTCTTTGTCGCATATTCAACTCCTTTTGATCTAAAATGTGCTGCAAACTCTTGTGATCAGTGAATACAACACACTTTGTCCCATACAGATAGTGTCTCCACAGCTTCAACGCAAACACTACCGCTCCTAATTCCAAATCGTGCGTCGTGTAGTTCTCCTCGTTCTTCCTTAATTGCCTCGACGCGTAAGCTATCACCTTCTCACGTTGCATTAATACCGCTCCATAACCTTTACGAGACGCATCACAATACACTACGAAATCTTCGGTTCCCTCAGGCAATGATAAAATCGGCGCGGAACATAACTTATCCTTGAGCGTTTCGAAAGCAAGCTCTTCCTCATTTCCCCATTCATACACCCTATTCTTCTCGGTAAGCCGCGTCAATGGTTTCGCAATCAACGAAAATCCTTCAATAAACCTTCTATAGTACCCAGCTAAACCCAAAAATTGTCGAACTTCAGTCGGCGTCGTCGGTGCTGACCATTCCCTGATTGCCACGATCTTAGCAGGATCTACACGAACTCCTTCCTTATCAATCACATGACCTAGAAACTGCACTGATTCCAACCAAAACTCTCACTTAGAGAATTTTGCATACAGTTTCTCCTTCCTTAACAACTCCAAAATCTTTCTCAGGTGCTTCTCGTGCTCCTCCTTACTCTTAGAGTAAATAAGTATGTCGTCGATGAAAACAATAACAAACTTATCTAGATACGGCTTGCACACGCGATTCATAAGATCCATGAATACAGCAGGCGCGTTAGTCAACCCAAACGGCATCACTCGAAATTCAAAGTGTCCATACCGCGTACGAAAGGCAGTTACAGGAATATCCTCCTCTCTTACACGCAGTTGATGATACCCTGATCTTAAATCGATCTTTGAGTATACACTGGACCCTTGCAATTGATCGAACAAATCATCAATCCTCGGTAATGGGTACCGATTCTTAACCGTCAGCTTATTGAGTTCTCTATAGTCAATACACATTCTAAACGAACCATCCTTCTTCTTTACGAACAACACTGGCGCTCCCCAAGGTGATGAGCTCGGCCTAATAAATCCTTTGTCCATCAACTCCTTCAATTGATCCGCTAACTCCTTTAACTCAGATGGTGCTAAGCGATAAGGTGCACGTGCAACCGGTGCAGCTCCTGGCACTAAATCAATTCGAAACTCGACCTCACGGGTAGGCGGTAAACCTGGCAACTCGTCTGGAAAAACGTCCGGATACTCGCAAATAATTGGCACCTCTTCAATCCTCGCCTCTACATCACCATCGCTCGAAACTTGTGCCAAGAACACATCGCATCCGCTCTCTACGTACTTCATCATCTTCAAACACGAAATCACCTTCAAACGAGAAGTGCATTCGTCTCCTTTTACCGTCAAAACCCTATTCCTCAGCGGAATCTGCACCAATCTCTCACCACAGACGATTGTAGCACTATGCGCCATTAACCAATCCATTCCCACAATCACGTCAAACGATCCTAGCTCTATAGGCATCAAGTCGATTTTAAAAGCGTAGTTTCCTAACTTCAAGGTACACCCTTTCAGTATAGAATTCGTACTAACAATTTTTCCATCGGCTAATTCAACATTATAACTAGTCGTTAACAATACCGGTTCTCTATCGATATTACGACTAAATCTAACGTCTACAAAACTCTTGTCGGAGCCAGAATCAAATAAAATACTAGCATAACAAGCGTCTAGCAAAAACGTACCGGTAACCACATTGGGACCTTGTGGTTTATCAGCAGTTCCCACTTGATACACAGCTGCCGCATTATTTCCTCCCCGTCTGTTCCCTGCCTTCGGGCAATTTGCTTGCACATGCCCCCTTTCTCCACAGCTATAACATCCTCTCATCCTGATAGCATTAGCCCCAGTGGCTACTCCTCCCATTCGACAACTAGCAGTCCTATGACCTGCCTTTCCACATTTGCCGCATGCCTGCGGGCAGTTTCCAACATGATACAAGTTGCACTTTCCACAATGGGGGTTCACCTTCACACCTCTAGGGTTTGTCACGGCCCTCATTCCTTCGTTCCTTCTCTGATTAAACTGCTGATTACGGTTCGGCCCTTGGTTGTTTCGGTTTCCTCCTCGGTTCTGGCCTTGGGATTGATTACCTTGTGCTGCCTCCCATTTTCTTTTGTTACCCTCAGCAATGTAATTCTGCTTATCCTGAAGCTTAACGTCCATCAAA
Source organism: Glebionis coronaria (assembly GCA_025667525.1). Classification (NCBI taxonomy): domain Eukaryota; kingdom Viridiplantae; phylum Streptophyta; class Magnoliopsida; order Asterales; family Asteraceae; genus Glebionis; species Glebionis coronaria. Next base: position 561,388 of record JANFOE010000503.1, on the reverse strand, counting down.
GCGTGAGCCATTTGAACCGCTTCGTCAAACGTTCCAGGTTTCGACGAAGTTGTTTCACCCTTGATGTTGCTAGATAAACCCTTAATATACTGCTTCATTTTCTTGGCGTCATTGGCAAATATGTCCGGACACAAAAGACTTAACTCATTGAATCTCCTGGTGTAAGCAGCTATATCGTTGTTCCTTAAGGTCAAGTGTCTCAGTTCGTCCTCCAATTGCCCCAATTCCTCCTCTGGGCAGAACTTCTTTGTCAACAAAGCTTTGGTCGCATTCCACGTTCTCGCATTTGCCACAGCCAATCCCACCGTAGCTACCTGGGTATTCCACCAGCTTAACGCATCATCCAGAAACGTAGCTGCTGCAAACTTTACTTTATCCGCCTCTGCACAACCACTGATTTCAAACGTACTCTCAACTTTTTCCAACCATCGCCTAAGTTCTAGGGCTCCACCTGATCCACGGAACTGCGTAGGACCGCACTTCATAAAGCTTGAATAGGTACACACTCTCGGGGCTGGTTGTCTCCCCGCGTTCCTTCCTGGATCCTGATTTCTCCCAGCTCGGTCCGCTTCCAACGCATTAGCTATCGCTTCCTGAATCATGTTGTTAACACGATCGGCAGTCAACTTTGGAGGCATTGTTTTATCGAATATCTCTTTCTGCAAGACAAGAAAAATAGAAAAACAATGTAAGTATTCATATCAAGTTTCCCAGACATAAAATACATACAACGACACATCACTACGGAGTTACTAATATTCATCAATTCACACCACAAAAGATCAAATTTAAGACATATCACAGATTATGAAAGGTAACATAGATTGTATTGATAGTTAACCAAAATCGTGACAAGTAATGCCACTACAATCATTCACCACAAAACATCAAGTACTTGAGTTTCTCGTCATAATACCATCATACAAAGGTCTAAAATAGTTCTATTACAATGATCAAAGAAAAATACAAAACAAGTAACTAGGCATGTGGTGATCCACACGGCCTCTTGGATGGCGGCTCGTCGTCGTCCTCGGTTTCCTCATCACTCACGTCCTCGTCCACATCATCCACTTTTCCCTTTCCTTTCTCATCAGGCCCACATTCTGTTTCCTTTTTCGTCCCTGATGTGGATCCATGCTCAATCGCTCCTTGACTTCCCACCGAAATACAAGCACCTCCAGTAGGCGGCTGAACCATGAAGTCATTCGCCTCCATCTCCACATCGTCCACGAATCTCCAATCCGGGGGCAATGAATCCCTCACACGATGCTCCCAACTCTGCATCCTCGACAACCTCATCTGATCTTCCCTCACACGATCAAGACTAGCACTCAAATTCGCAACCATTGATTTCAAACTGTTGATGGCACTTGTGTTCATCATCCCATCATACGCAATCCTTGAAGTCCTTTCCAACAATCTTTCGTCCGCCTTGTCATTCTCGTCGAATCTACTGACCACTCTTGATTCCACTACATACCTCATGCACATCGATCCTTCCAAACCTCTCACAGTCCGTCGCACGTCATGATAATCCCTCGGTCCGGGACAGCAAATTCTTGGGATGCCTTGATGAAGAGAATTTGCGCTCATTGCACCTTCGGCTCTTCTGGGAATATCTGGTACACCAACCAGATGGGAAGTACGCATAGGCGTGGGACAAGTAGTTCTCCTTGAGTCGAGGTCCTGGGCTCGTACATCGTTACCGTTATCGTTGGGCGGTACCTCGGCCATTCCTGCAATAACAGCGAATTTCGGAGGGTACATAAGTAATTATACAATAATTATAAATATATGCATGCAAATGCAATGCAAAGGTGGTACATATGCCCGAAATGTAATAATATGATGCTCATGCATGATAAATATGAAAATTACGATGTCGGATATTTCACGTAAAATTTTACGTCTACATATAGTAATTCCATACTTATATAATAATTGCCCACATATATACTTTACTCAAAAGTATACGTCAAATGCCATAAATACAACAATAAATCTTACCGGAGCCATGCAGGATAGTTGTGTGTGCTTGGACCCTTTTCTTACGACACCAAAAGTTATAGTTTAGGATTTTCAAAAACGACCTAGTTCTCTATAACTCGTGGCTCTGATTACCAATCTGTAACACCCCCACAATTGTTATGCGCAGCGGAACTACAACAATGGGTGCTACACAGTATTCATTGCACACAAGATATATCAAACGACGCTAAAAAAGACGTCGACTTAAAAATTCAACATTTAAAGTTGTTAAATAATACATGTCCACAGTTTTTCCAACCCCAAATAGTGCACAGAGTTTAGCGTTTCGGTCCCCATGAATCTCAACCCAAAAACTTCAGTTTTACAACCACATGACATTAAACATAAAAATTGTTTAAGTAGAAAAGGAGGGAAAAACAAGCGGACACCAAGCCGATCACACAACCTCCATCCCATGCATGCTCCATCCTACTGCTCAGCGGTTACCTGAAATACATGCCAAAATTTTGGTCAACGAAAACGTTGAGTGGAATTCATAGGTTTTTCAATCCATTTGAACGTATATATAATAAAAACCATTCGTGATCATTTATAGTCTTGTCGATCAAACAAACTATAATCAGGATACTGACAATTGTGTTTAAGCTCATGACACTAATCCGTTAACTCAATCACCCGCGTAAATATACCGGCATGATTCAGATGAAACCAGTGCCCCTCTAAAGGCATCAGTTGCAATTATACCTTATTTCTCATACAAAATAATCTACCGCAGAACTTACTATAAGTACAGCTTCTCGGCTAGCATTGGGTCGTCAACCCCGTAGTACTACAAATTGCATAAGCGGCTATTTCCCCCTTCGCAAGGGCAAGACAATAGTTAATAGTTCATGAATTTAGGGACTTTTGCAACTTTGGTACTCAACACAATTTCTAAGGCAACTTTCGGGTCTAACAATCATTCATGATATACGTTCCTTTTAAAAACTAGCATGCATTTCCCTCGCGGGTAAAACAATTTAAAATAGTATAAGCGAGGCTATAAATTCACACCTTAGATATTAAGTAGTCGGTAGTTCGAGGAGTGTTCACTGACGATGAAACGGATGCCCGGGTAAATCAACACCTATCACAAATAACGCGTAATGAGTAATCTCATTTAAATACTTACGGTACTGTATAAAATACATATATATAAGTCACTTATGACCAATATAACTCACGCCAAAAACAAAAACAACAAGTATCATTCATTTTATTCCATTCATTCTTATAACCTACGTCGTCCATTTTTACACGTTCTCGCCGGTACTTGACTAAAGTACGGGCTGTTTTACCTTATTAAACCATGCTTATAAAATTTGACAAAATTTCCAAAAATCCTATATGACCTGTAGATAACATGTTTTTAAGTCCAACAAAAGTTTTCACTTTTACGACCCGTCACGCAACTCATTTCCACGACTACATTTTACGGGCTGAAATTGCGCTTCGACCAATTTTGACCACTTTGACTTATATGAAAAATACCTTTGACTTCCTTGACTCATAAGTCAACATATAGACTCATTTGTACAGGTTAGGGACCAAGTTTTGACCCTTGATCATTCACCAAATTATACTTGTGACCCTCGGGATTTGACTAAAACTTTACACAAATCCGGATTGTGAAAGTCCTCGTCTCCCGGTACCCGATCTTTAAAATGTCATAACTTTTAGCTCGTTTTGAGTCACGGGCTCTACCTTATACCAAATTAAAGCTAGAAAAACCCTCTATCACTATATTTAGTTTTCAAGACTTGGAACAAAAATCATTTTTCCAAAATAGGCCAAATGTTTCTGCCTAAAAATGACTATACCAAAAACACGCTTAGACTCGATTCCAAGACTTCTAACCAACTCTAAACATCATCCTAAGACTTCCCAAACATATCCTAACATCAAACTTCCATCCTACCCCTATTGATCAACCAATCTCAAAATCAAAATCAAAGAAAAATACACATGCAAGTAGTAACACCTATATGAATCTTTCTAAAACAACAAACCAAACACAATAATAACATGCATATTCATCAACCACCATGGCTCCCCCAAACACCCCTTTGCCGTGGGGTTTGGGTGACCCATTCACCACAACCAAATTAATTTTGGTGGGTTTTCATGGTGTTTATACTTCCATAACACTCAAAATAAACATGCATTAGCTCAAAAAGCCACAAAAACGAATTTTGGATCATATGAAAAATCTTGAAAAATTTTTATCAATGCATGTTGGATTTGATTACATGAATAGGTGGGTAATGACCAAACTAAGCGTGGTCTAACCTTAGATTTTTGAAAAATCAAGTAGAAAAGATTTTTGGTGGATTTTTGTGTGTTTGAGGTGTGACCGTGGGTTTTGAGAGAGACAAGGGGAGGGAGTGTTTGATTTTTCTTGTAAATGTTTGTGTGTGTTTGTGTGTTTGTCCACTTTGCCCCCTTTTGTTAGTTAGGAGGGACCTTGTTGCAATTTCTAGTTTCTTTTGTCCTTAAATAGAAAACAACCTCAAAACTTTGCGGGTTTGACTCAATTGTCAATTTTGAAAATTTTACGGGAGTCGGAAATCTTCCCGAATGCTCCAAAATATTTTTGGGATACTTTAAATGTACTTGGAAGGCTATAAAACTCACACGACTCAACTTAACACGTACCGTAAATAAAATTCTCGAAAAATTACATTATCGATAAATCGTCAAAAATTATATAAAATTGGGCATCTCTCGGGATCGAAATCGTCATCGTCCTTCTCAAAACGTCAACCGTAAAAATTATAACCTCGAACATCGGCTCTAACCAAAATACGTATAATTATAGAAATTAAAATTTATCAAAAATTTCAAAATTTAGCGTAATTTAGGGTATCGTAAATGACCTCGATTCTAGGGTGTCACAATTTCTGCCAAAAACCTAAACTATTTAACCAACTCCCCCATTAAAATTAACTCCCCGACAAACCTATTTCCCTCACCCACTCCTCACCCGCCACGCACCCCCACTTAACCCCTCAACCAATCACCATTCCCCTCTCATCCACGTCCTCATTCCACCCAAACTTAATTAAAACTGATTTAATCAGTTTATAATTCCCCCCCTTAACATATTTTTTAAAACCTTAATTCCCCAAAACCAGATTAAACCTATCCCTAATCCACCATGAACCCTAAATTTACCAGGTCTTAATTACCTTAAATCAAAGGGAAAATGGCCAATATTTTCCAGATCACTAATTACCAACCCTCATATCCCATCCCAACTCACCAAACATTTCCATGTGAACCCATGGACCCTACCATGGGTTCCCCTGCCCCATCCTTGTCCACTCTTCCCCAAAACCCGATCAAGATCAACAACTGTGGCTATTACTTGTTGGCTAAGGAGTTTTAAACGTCCCAGATCACATCAAACAGCTTGCACATCACTTTCAATCACATGAGGACCCTTTGACGAATTTTGAAGAATCTTGACCAAGGGCACAAGAGGAAATGACTAGCTAGGGTTTCAGTTTTCATTTTGTATTCTAGAATAGTCTTTCAAGTATTATAAATACTTGTGGTTTGTCACAAGTATCTTTGTTCCAGATTTTGTACAATTTGATTTTTAATGAAAATGAAAAAAAAATATTAATTTGCATAATCTGAAAAATCCGTTCTTGGAATTTTTGGTCAAAAGTTGAAAAATCTTGAAACCTATTTTAAAACAAAGTGAAAGTGGAGTTTTAAAAAGGAAATCACTGATTTTTACAAGTTTATTGTCAAAAATATTCAAGTTTTAGTTGGTTCATTTGTTTGAAGATTTTCAATTTCAAATTTTTTTTTTATCAAGCTTATGAGGAATAAGTTGGCTTAAGTAATAAGCCAAGCTTATAATCTCACAAGCTGTATTCCAGGTCACTCTCTCTCTCTCTTTTCTGTGTTTGATTATTGGCAGGTTGCAAATCAAGTATATTGGATAGGTGGTGGTCTTTTCTTTTGAAGTCCATCATCATCATCTTGTCATACCCACAAGCCCCTTTCTGAAAGTTATCAGCTCAAGCCCGAGCTTGATGGAGAAGGCTTAAGCTAAGCCTTTGTGAAGCTTGGATGTAAGCTCACTAGGTAACAGCTTACACTCTCTATACTTGTTTGGAGTCATTTTTTTGTTTCATGGACTTTATGAATTAGGTTGTTGGATGCTAGATCAAATACGTGATATTGTTTATTTGTTTGACTGGAGCATGTTAGAACAGGTTTGAATGACATTGGTGCATGGTAGAATACAATCTCTTGTTTAGTTTTGATTTTTCCTGTTTTAAAGGGGTCTTTTAGTTAGGTTTCAAAATCAGTTTGTGAGATGCATTTGGTTTAAATCAGTCTACGCACACTTCTCAGGTCTTTATTATTTTGTTTGGTTAGTTTGGTTTGTGTTGGATAGGACTTTGAAAGAGTTGCATGCAAGTTTTCGACATAACCTAGTAAAAAAATCAGTAAAGCCATTAACTGCCTTGATATTGTAAAATTTGCCAATCAAATCTTTGAGCTTGATAGGATTTAGGGTAGGTTAGGACTTGTGTTTGATTCGGGGGAGTTTGTGAGTGGATTGAGTGAGTTTTGGCCAACCAAAACTCACCCAGTTGCACCACACATCAACAACCACCCAAAAGACCCCTAAGTCTCATAACAGTGACCGTGATAGGTGTATTTGTGCTTGATTCTGTGAGTGACCCATTGTTTTTAGCTTTTTCTTGACTCCCCACAACCCAACTGGTTGTGGGGGTGCCTTTGTTTGCCCACAAAACCAAGTAACAAGCAAGATACAAGCACAAAATTGCCCAATTCGTTTTTTTATTGAAAGCAGTGGGAACCAAGTTCCCACTGACAGTACAAAACTTGGTACTGCTACACAAGCAAACAAAAATCTGTCACATGTCACTTTCAGTTTTTAAATTTTTTGTCTTTTGTGGCTTTATTTAAGAATTGAAACTTGATTTTTGTTTTGTTATTTTTCTTATTTTAATTCTGATTTTTCTATTAAGTTTATTTTTTGTTTACTGTTCATTTAGTATTTTTTAGATTTAATTGCATTTTAAATTACTTTTTAATTACTGATTTTTGTCTTTTAGTGTAAGAAATTAATATTTTTCAGTTCTAAAAATTTTCTTAGACTTAAAAAATATTTGAAGACTTTTAGTTTAAAAATATTTTACTGTTCACACTTTTTAGTAATTTTTAGATTTATTTAAGTTTAATTAGGGTTTTATTATAAACTGTTTTGTCTTTTAGTGAAATTTTTTACTTTTTTCAAACTTTTTCATTTTTTACTGTTAATTAGTATAATTTAGGATTTTTAAAATAGTCAAATTATTTTTAGCATTATTTTATCATTTTTAATAATTATTTTAGTTTAAAAATTGTTTTTAGAGTTTTAAAAATAGAAAAATAGTATTTAAAATTTAGGAAAAACACTTTTTAGTCTTTAAATAATATAAGTGAGTTATTTTTTCAATAAAATAATATTTTGGGCTTTTTCTCAATTATATTTAATTTTTGGGCTTTAATTAGCATTAAAAATTGAATATTTAATTAATAAAAGGTTTTAAAATTTATTTATTGGATTTTTATGCTTATTTATATTATTTTAGACTTAGTTTTAAGTTTTAATTAATTTTTAGGTTAATTTTTTTAAATTTTTCACGTTTTACGTATTTACGTTCGCGTTTTACGTCACTCGTCGTAGTTTAATCGTAGTCGTAGCTCGTCTTTAATTCTTCTTTCTAAAACCAAAAACGTCACTAATCCAAACCCTTGATTTTATATAATTGGCATCTAATACTCACACCTCCTTCGAGAACGAACCCGCATTTATTCGATTCGTCGGTTTTCCTAAATCGTCGAGTTTAATACTTGCCCATTATACGCTCTTTTTCCTAAAAGACGTATTTCTACGATATCAAAATGGCGCCGCTGCCGGGGAGGTGTTTTTAGTGTGCCATTATTAGTATCGTGTTTGTGTGAGTGGTGCGTTTTTGCTTTTCTAATTTTGGAAAGCGTGAATATCGTACATACTTATTTTTGTTATTTTTTCTTATTATATTATAGTATCCAAATAAATCGTGTTTAGTTTTCCTAAACTAAACACACAACAATCATTTTACTATATTGTAGATATCCCATTATCATTTTCGTTTTTCTTTGTGAATATATTACTATATTGTACTTACGTAGAACAATAAATATACAAGTACTCCAAAAGCGTGAAAACGCAACCTTGATTCGGGATTTTATCACTCGATCATTGTATTCGAATCCCAAGCAAAAGTTTAAAGGCAAAATAGATAAATACTTTCGTGAGGCTTAATTTCAATTAACACAAACTATAAGGTGGGTATAAGGCGGTTGTATTTCAAGACCTAAGGGAAAAAGGCTCTTAAGTGCTTAGCGCCGCCTCGTTTCCCCCGTTTGCTTATGCGTGTTTTGAGAAAAAGGGCTAATCGAGGGTTTGCCAACCAAAGTATTATCTACGTGTATATATATAGGTATAATTATGATTTGAAACCACAGTTTTAGATCCCAGTCATATCCCAGTCACATCTTTTAGCCAATAGTATTTGAGTATTCCCTAGAAAATCTCCAAATTCCACGAATTTTTCGTTTGAAATCGCAGTTCTCTGAAAATCGCGTTTTGGAAACGCAGTTTTGAAATTTGATTTTTGAAAATCGCGTTTTGTAGGTCTGGACCGCTCCAATTCATTAATTTCGGTTTTGATTTAATTTTTTGATTTTCCGAAAACTATTAAAAAGTGTTTTGCTAAAAAGGGGGATGCATGATTTGAACTCATGACCTCTTGGTTATTTGTTTTTGTGTTTTCCAATTGAGCTATTGGATTGTTTTTGTTTAATGATGGTAAACCCCTATATTTATTATCTGGTTTTTAATTGAGTATGGTAAGTTTTAAATTATTTTTTTAAAAAATTAATGATAATTGTTTAATAACCATGATACGTAGTATCTTTTTATTTTTTTGAAAATATGAAGATATACTTCTTAGTATATATATTTATCCCAATCTATACTTTTTGTTAATCACGTATCATTTTTTTTATATTCATCAATATCCAGACTCTTTATTAATCACGAGTATCATTCTTTTTTATAAAACCCTAAATCTGTGAATCAGCATCCACCGTAATGGTTATTTATATATAACCATGGTAAGCATAGAATGCCACTATCACTTTGTGTCTTCATGCTTATCCGTCTCTCTATAGTTGGATGTCAAAAAGTATTAACAACGGCAAAGCCTGGTCGAGATCCATTACCCGAGGGTCTTCTCTGGATTCTTGATACAAAAGACCTCATGGTAGTTGAAGAAAGAGAAGCCAATGACGCACAAAGTGAGACAAATAAACAACCCTTGATTTGGGAAGCCTGCGTTTATTAACACTCAAAGTGAATATTATTGATCGTTTCTTGAGGGAAGGGAACCAAAACATTCATATCAATACTTAAAAATCCAACAACCAAACGCTAATACAAGTAAACTTTTATTTTGAAAAGTACCAATTAAGAATATTGGATTTTAATGTTAGCCTAGGAGTTATAGCAGGACACTTTTCAGATACCATGACGTTTATGTAAGTTTTTTTTTTCAAATCTATTTGAATATTACCTATTATTTGTTTGTGTTCATTATTATTGAAATTTAAAGGAAGAACAGTAGGCTCACCTACTTGAAATGGTATTCATGCATTCACAGTTTAAATTATCAACAGTTAACCTATATATTGTTAGTACTTGAATATTTATTTTTTCTAATTATGCACTTTCTAGGTTCCAATGCATTCCACATATGATCTTTTGGATGGTCTGCTTAAGTCTAAAGACATTGATTATGTATACTATGAGAACACACATGTTCTTCTTCATGATGATGAAAACATATACAAATTTCAGTGTGCAAGATTTCTCACACTTTATCTCACTTTCTTTTTCTCTTTTGGCATGTAAGCTATTCTTGGTTTATATTGTTTCGTATACTTTACAGTTATCTGCCCTGTTTGTTTAACCATTTGTCAGATCTTTTAGTGTTTTCTTTAATTTCCATGTCTCTTATTACACATGACTATCGTCAAGATCACATTTGCTTTTATATTGTATTTAAATCGCTGATGTAAATTTTTTGGTCATGGTAGCTGAAATGGCTTCTCACTGACCAATTGGCTCCACATGTAGTTGCACCAGACAGGACCATAGAATAGAAACCAGTTACCGTTGATCCTCTTGGATATGCAAGAAGCACAATACAAGAAGAGTTTGGGAAAGAGATTGCTGCAATGATGGTGAGTGAGACCCTCCACCATATACGTTTCTTCCAAGTATTTCATAACACGAGCCTTACTCTTTCTGATAATGGTAATGCAAATATAGCATTTCAGGTTCTGATGATTGATCTCGATGCTCTTGACGCAACATTAAGAAGACCAGGGCAGTCTGACCATGAGATCACTTTAGGCGTTTTAGATGAAAAGTCTAGAATTAAGTTAAAGGTGCTTTTGATTTGGTCAAAAAATTTAAATGAACTCCACGTTTTGCTAGAGTTGATATGTCAATAATTGGTGAACAAGGCCGAAAACGCTCCTATCAAGAGAACTGTTGATGAAAGAAAGTTGGATCTTCCTAAGAAAATACAGACACTAAAGAAAACGAAGATTGGTTAAAGATGACATGGCCTCCTGAAGAGATGGAAAAACTTAGCTTCACAATGTCATGTCTAATTTTGAGGTAACAAGAGACTTTATAATTTATTGTTATCATATTTCCTTATTACCGTCAAGGGCCATCAACTTTTGAGCAAATATGTTGGTGATAGAGAATTGGTAGTGGGTAAAATATTAAGTCGTGCAAGGGCGTGTTCTCCATGCATACTCTTTCTCGATTCTATGGTCGCAATAGAGAGATGATGAGATGAGGGAGAGGATGTTGCTACTACGTGGACCACCAGATTATAGAATAAGTAACATAATCTGTTTCCCTCGACTTTACTTCCTGTTTAATACTCTTTTTATATAGTTTTGTCAAAGGACTTATTACATATTGTGCTTTCTAAATTTTGAAATTCTACACTAAAATTTAACTGTCATGTTTGATGTGCAAGTCGAAGAATTCATGGAAAGCAAGTTGATATAACTTCCGAATTTATTACTCCTCAACTCTCAACAGTACATATTGTCATTTGTATATGTTTTCATGTCTCATTGTCCTGTGTGAGATTGGTGGTCCAGATGATGCAACAACATTAAAGAAAAAAGTAGAAAAATGTGAGCGTATTTGGCAACCCTTATGATCTGGCGCTTTTTGAAGATTTGGTTGGTGTTAACTTTTTTACAGGAGGAGAGCTAATATCCAAGTGGGAAATTGGTTGCAATATGGTTAAGATCATTAACCACCGGTATAATGGTATGGCGGCTTTAAATTATTTTCACATTCTGCTATGTTTGACACATATACCAAGTGTAATACTTTTTATATCAGCTATGCAGAAAGATTTGATCCAGGGTTCGGATATAATGGAGTCGCGTATGCTATACAACCAATGTATATGCCGGTTGTGAAATACAACACTGAATTTCCTCACCTTGGTCCAGCCCACATGTCTCCAGTCCCTGCTGAACACCAATCTCGTGTCCTTCCTTAGCATTTACCTGCACGGCCCATGGATCCCACCATCTTCTCCTGCAGGAATAGGCTATAAGCCTCCAAATGCTATGATGACTCCGATTAGTCCTACCCATGCTGGCCCACATTCAGCATCCACACTATATGTGTCGTATCCACATAAGCATGACATTAATGATGAATTTAAGTGCGTGATATATATCGTCTCGCACACTGTAAGTTTCTTTGCTTCACAAACTTGGTCGATCTTTATATATCTTATTAAATCGAAATTTAAGATTATTAAATGCTCACAGGTGGGTGGTGTAGAAACTAGAAGGGGGGGGGGGGGTTGAATAGTTTCTAGTTAGTTTTCAAAACATTTCGGCTTAATCCACTGTGCGCGGTTCCTTATGTGTACCCGCGGTTCCTTATCAATAAGGAACCGACGATCCATTTATGGAACCGCCGACACTGGATGAAACTATTTATTACATGTTTAAACTTTGACAATCCTTTGTATCAAATTCTCGATCAAGCTTGACTAGATATGAGATGTGTTTGATTGAAAGATAAATACTACAAGTAAGTAAACACACAAACACATCAAATCAAGAGTACATCAAGCAATAGTCTAAACACTAAGCACACACGTACTAAGCATAAGCTTTTCCGCAACTAGGATGTTTAGACTAAGTGATGTACACTTGACCATAATCTAAACACGAAGCACACACGTACTAAGCCATAGCTTTTCCGCAACTTAGATGTTTAGATTATGAGATGCACACAACACACAACACAAGTATGCAACTATAAATACATCTACAAAGGTAAAGACATAAATGTAAAGGAAAGTACCAACACGATGATTTATAGTGGTTCGGTCACGAAGCTCCTCTTCGCCCTACTCCACTCCTCGAGTACACCTTACTCAAGAGTTACTTCACTAGTCAACAAACTCCTTAAGGTGGAGAAACCATACACAACGTCGCTTATCCAATTTCCGACTCTAAGCTAAAAGTCGAGTCCTAATCTTAGGTAGGACCAATCTACACAACGTCGCCCACTTCACCATTTAACGACACAAGGCTAGATGTCGAGTTCTAATCGAAAGCTAGAACCAATCTTCACGACTCTTCACTTTGAAGCTAAGTGAGAACTTCACACAACACAACTACTAATCACTTTCAAGTTAAGTGAGAACTCACAAGACACAACCACATCACTTTATAGTTTAGTGAGAACTACCAAGACACAACCTAATCTACCCACTAGTTATGTTTTATGGCCCAACATAACAAACCTTATGTTTTATGGCCTAAACACATAAACCATATAGATCTAAGCACACATCACTTAGATCTATAACTCTAACACTATATCCAAGTACTAACAAGACTTGGATCTACACAACTAACACCTAATCCAAGGATACCCATCACTTGGATATTCTACCCTTACAAACACATCCAAGTGTACCCAACACTTGAATCTTCTACATATACATAGTAGGAAGACTAAAAACATAACTTAGATCTATAGAAAGAAAGATCTTCATCATGTAGTGAAACCAACACATCATAGTAATGATAGTGTTCTTCTCTTTGCACTTGAGAGGATGAGGAGATTGAAGATTGAATCACATCTTAAACAAGATTAATCAAAACTAACTAATCAAGGATCTAAGATGGTTTTTGAAAGAAATTGTGCAAAAAGGGTTGAAAGAAAATCTGGAAATGATCCACTATTTATAGGGAAACATTGCAACGGTCAAAAAGACCCGTGGTTCCTTATCTCCACCCGCGGTACCTTATCAATAAGGAACCGCGGGTTCCTTTAAGGAACCTCCGCGTCGGAGTCCGTGCAAATTTGTCCTTTAGTGGGGATATGCCATCTGGGGTAGTTTATACCCTCAAAGGATATTCCTTTGGCATATGGAATATGCCAAATTCCAGTTTCCATTTTCTTTTTAATAAAAAATTTTCTTAAAAATAAAGTTAATTAAAATCTTTTGTCACATTTGATTAAAATGTGAGTTTTAAGAAAATATTAATCCTTGATCACTTAGTTAGGTTAATGACATGTTTTTACATACCTTGAGTGATTCATGCCGAATACGGTCTTGGAGGTATCGAGAGAAGTATACAAATGTATTCTTGAGTGATTACGAGTACCTTAACATTTTACATAATGTATTGCGAATTATACGTTTGTCATCAACAAAACACAAAGAGATTATATCGACAAAGCATCGTAATGTTTGCACTAACAATCTCCCCCTTTTTGATGATGACAAACAAGTAAACCGCAACACATATTAAAATGCATAAGTTACTCGTTTACACTTACTTTTCCCCCTTTTGTCAAATCAAAAAGGTAGTCAACGTCTTGAAGAAGAGAAGAATCAACGTCAAGAGAGCACACGTCCAAAGTGGTAGTCATCGATAGCACGTCCTTTGAGGATGAGAAGAATTAACGTCACACGAGCTTGCATCCAAAAGGTAGATCATCACTAGTGGTCGTCGGTTGAGAGGCGAGAATCCAAACCATAAACCCATCATCCAAAGATATTGAGCTTGCGTCATCCTAGTGAAGTCTTCAATTACCATAGGTTAACTAACTCCATGCATAATAAAATGCTTATCTTCAAGATTCCAAAATTCATTACTAGCAAGATATTCGATGAATGATCGCAAATGTAATGACTTGAACTCTTTCAAATGCTCCCCCTTGATATGAGCTCCCCTTGCTTGAGACACCAACAAAGCAAGAATAGTGACGAGCTACAAAAATGAGTTAGAATCGTCCTACAAAACAAGGTTAGTAGACAAGAGCATATATAAAAAGAGATGACACCCAAACGGGGATGATAAACAAGTCGTTTGCACAGACAATGACAAGCAAAGAAGTGTGCATGCGATGCTATCAATCCAAAAACAAATCAAAGGAGAGGATCTTGACAAGATCAATTCACAATTGTTGGAATAGAGATAGAAAAGAAACATCCATACCAATTGTAATGATAATATGTCAAAGGGTAAAAAGCTTAGAATTTTTGGAATCACCCAAGAAAATTCAAGATTTAACCATCAACTCTAAAAAAAACAAGGAGAGGATTTTGAGGAAATCAATTCAAAATTGTTGGAGTAGAGGTAGAAAACATCCAAGAATTTGAAGATATCATCTCAAGGTGTTAAAAACTTAGAATTGATGGAATCACCCATACCAATTGTAAATTTTAACCGCAATCAACTCTCAAAAGAGAACAAAAATATCTCAACCTAGAGACATTTTTGACCAAAAAAAAAATAAAGGAAAACCAAAAGCGGATAAATCGACGCTTTAAGAAAAAAATTGGGATATAGGACATTATAGGCAAAAATGCGTATGAATGTCAACGCCAAATGGTGTTTAGCATACGATAAACTACATGCTCAAAGTTTCGTAGCTCTTCTCAATCATTGTGGATGTTCAAAGAACAATTACATGATGAGGAAAGGGTAAGGCTCGACTCAACTTAGTTTAGAAAGACTAGAAGAAAGAGACTCGACTTAGAAGAGCATGATTAAAATGAATTGAGAGATACTCAACAAAGAAGTTAAGGATAACTTCACAAATTGATTCATGAATAGTATACCTTAGAAGGTGATAGTGAAATCTCGAAAGAAAATGAGAGAAGAAACTCAAAAGAAGCTCAAGAAGACATGAAGAGTTAGTACAAAATCTAACACATAATCAAGTAAGCACATAGGATAATTCATGCAATGCCTAATGAAGTCTACAATAAACCAATGTAGAGAAGGTGTGCAATTAACACATATGGCATGCAAGAAACACGATTACTTAAAAAGAGAAGACTAAGTATAACAAGTTAGCACGTAGCATTTAAGGACATGCATGAGTTAGACACACCTAAGAGATATTATATCGGAATTGCTTGACAAAGACAAAACCTTTATAATAAGCATGCATTCAATAACTAATCAATTAAGCATATAGCATACGGATAAGCAAGAAGATATATAAGCAAGTAGCATACAAGCAAGTCATCTATCTAGATATCACAAATCAAGCTACATGTAATGTAAATCTCCAAGAAGATTCCTAATTCTTATTAGTTTAAGAAAAGGACTCAAAATAAGAGAAAAGAAAGAAACAAAATAACAACAAGATCTAAGACTCAAAGAAAAATCATGTTGAAAAACATGAAAGGAAATACAAGAAAATAAAGATCATACAAATATGTATATAAAAAAACAAGCCTAAAACTTAAGCATAATTTTAATCTTAGTTACACTAGAATCCTAAGATTTGCTTAAATTAGATGTCTTAGCAATAAGCAATCCACATGCTTAAATGAAAGACAAGGGTGGTGGCGGAATTTTGTGGGGTGAAAGGTGAAGTCACCAAGGGTTCAACAAAGTCATTCACAATGGAAATGCTTTGGATGGGTGATGTGGGTGAGTTTGAAGGGGTAAAAGGTGAAGTCACCAAGGTATCAACAATGTCATTCACAATGGGAATGCTTTGGATGGGTTGAGGTTGGGTAGTCACATCCAAAAGAGTACTTGGAGTGAAGGGTGAGGTTATCTCGTTCATTCTAGATTGGAATGAAGAGGAGGTAGAACCATGTGAATGGTTGGTACCATGGGTTGAGGTAGTCTTGCATGGAGCAAGAGGTGGTTAGGGTGATGAAGAGATGAGAATTGGAACAATCTCATTCTTGGGTGTGTGAAAGGGTGAAGAGTTAAGTTTGGGTAACTTAATCTTAATTTTGAGGTGCCTCTTTGAAGAGGAGGTTTTGGATGAATTGAAGGTTCTTGTAGAAACCATGGTAGTAATGGGTGGTTTAAGGGGTAAGGATGGATGGTTTGAGGTGTGAAGAACAAGGCTAACAAGGAGGGTTTAAAAGGGTGAGGGGATGATCCAAACTAGTAAAGGTTTAAAAAGGGAAAGCCCAAGATATTTTGGGAGTGATCAAAGGTTTGAAACAAAGATTCCAAAGGGTGTTGGAACAATTGGGAAGTTTCAGAAAACCCGAATTTGAGAGCTTCTGCCCGCGGTTCTTTATCTACACCGGTGGTTCCATATTGATATGGAGCCGCGGTCTATTTAAAGAACCGACTACAGAGGCTTGGTTAAGGTGTTGAGGCTTGGTTTAGGTGGTGAAGGAGGATTTTCCAATTAAGAAAATCCTAATGTTCTAGTCTAACTTATCATAAAGTCATGCTTAAGAGCAATAAAAACTAGAACACACACAAAGGAAAGACACATAGGTTCAATTAGCACATAAGAAGAAAGCTAAGAAAAACCTAATGGCTACAAAAGAAAAAGACTCCTAATGACATACAAAGTTCATCAAAGTAAACTATCATTAGTCATATATAGGAAGAGCCATTTAGCCAATTTAGAGAATGAGTATGAGACTATCACTAGAGGTGCTCAATTAAGGCTAAACACGACCATTTTTACGAGTTATACACCAACTCAACTTCCCACGTGGAAGTAATTCAACCGTTAGGTCAAATTAAGATCCTAATGCATAAATTCTCTAGTAGTCATTCTCAAGTTAGACAAAATGTAATTCCAACATTTGCCTAATAAAGTTTAGCAAGGATGAAACTTGCATGGCGACACAATGCATGACCTAATGAGGGTTAAGAATGCACCATTGCATATCTTGACAAAAGAGTCTAGTTAAGGTTAATTACCTTAATAGATCTTGAGGCCAATAACATTGAATTGTACAAACCAAGTTTACACAATTTGTTAGAACACTCTTGATTGGTCTTTCGGAAATGACACATTTATAAATTGCATAGTAATGTAAATTACTTGAGTATTTCGGATGAAACATCCAAGTTATCAAACCGACTCTATTGTGAATTATAAGTAATTATTAAACAAAATATGTCTAACAATTTTAACAAGTAGATTCAATATAACACCATCAACACAAGTGTGAGTTATGATTCGATGTATATTATTAGTAAACCACATTCATGTCTACACTAAAAAACATGTCAATTAGATTCGATAATGATACCAATCATAGTTTGAATAATGCATTGATATTTAATCGAAATCTTTCTTGATTCCCACAAACACTCTTTTAAGAGAAAACAGCTAAGATTTTCAAAGGGTGTTTCATGTTTTATAGTGAGACATTTATCTACTTGAACTAATAACACAATGATCGAGTAAGACGACCCAAATCAATAGATTTGATAAGCTCCCAAAGCTTTCAAACCTAAGAGTGTTAATAAACATAACGAGGTGTACATGATGTTTATATAACATATATAAACCTAGAGATGTTGATCCTATATGCAATGCACAAATAATGTTGCAACCAAAATGCAAGAAATCTAGCATACATCCTAATTAGTAAAAACTAGATACTAACAAATACCAAGCAAGGCACAAGAGACTAGACATATAAGCAATACTACTACAAATAGAAAGTAACACTTAATAATGTCTACATATAATAATAACACACAAGGAAACATACACAAACAATTAGTTTAACACATAAAACCATTCGTCCATATTTTGAGTGTTAGATACAACAAAGTATTCATAGCTTGATTTTATTTGAAAATAGTCTTTGACCCATTTAAAATTTAATTAAGTTTAACACTTTGTAAATATATCAATTTTCAAAGATATATTACCAAGAGATGTCCAACTTAATGGAAAAGAGTAAAACACAAGTTTTACGACAAACCGACGCTCAATACTTTGGACAAAGTATGGAACTTAGAAACCATCCAAATTTTAAAGTTTGAATAAAGGTTTGGAAGCATTTTTAATTGAAAGAAAATTCAATTACGTTCGAAATGACGGGTGGGACGACTTCTACGGACTTACGGTTGATTTTATATGATTTTTCAAAGTTTTCAAAAATCTGAGTCAGACTGACTGCGGTTCCTTATTGATAAGGATCCGCGGGGAACAATAAAGAACCGCGGTCAGAGGACAAAAAATGAATTTTTGGCCAAAATCATTTGGTAACTTTTTGGAAGGACTTAGGACTCTAAAAAATCATTTTAGACGCATAGAACTCGTATTTTAGAGTTAATTATGACATAAAAGATTTTTATACTTCCAAAAATGAAAAGATTTAATTCAAGCTATTATACAAAGTTTATTTAACACCAAAACTTGTACGAATGAAAAAACGAAACACATGTCATAAGTAACCACTATTCATGAACAATTTGATACAAAGATCGTCTCTATTTTTTTTAAAAACCGTTTTCATTTTTAAAAACCATTTGTTTTGAAAAAGAGAGCAAAGATCGATCCAAGCTTTAAAGTACAATATACTTCAAAGATCTTGAGTAACCTCGCTTTGATACCAATTGTAGAAACTAGAAGGGGGGATGAATAGTTTCTAGTTAGTTTTCAAAACATTTCGGCTTAATCCACTGTGCGCGGTTCCTTATGTGTACCCGCGGTTCCTTATCAATAAGGAACCGCCGGTCCATTTATGGAACCGCCGACAGTGGACGAAACTATTTATTACATGTTTAAACTTTGACAATCCTTTGTATCAAGTTCTCGATCAAGCTTGACTAGATATGAGATGTGTTTGATTGAAAGATAAATACTACAAGTAAGTAAACACACAAACACATCAAATCAAGAGTACATCAAGCAATAGTCTAAACACTAAGCACACGCGTACTAAGCATAAGCTTTTCCGCAACTAGGATGTTTAGACTAAGTGATGTACACTTGACCATAATCTAAACACGAAGCACACACGTACTAAGCCATAGCTTTTCCGCAACTTAGATGTTTAGATTATGATATGCACACAACACACAACACAAGTATGCAACTATAAATACATCTACAAAGGTAAAGACATAAATGTAAAGGAAAGTATCGACACGATGATTTATAGTGGTTCGGTCACGAAGCTCCTCTTCGCCCTACTCCACTCCTCGAGTACACCTTACTCAAGAGTTACTTCACTAGTCAACAAACTCCTTAAGGTGGAGAAACCATACACAACGTCGCTTATCCAATTTCCGACTCTAAGCTAAAAGTCGAGTCCTAATCTTAGGTAGGACCAATCTACCTAACGTCGCCCACTTCACCATTTAACGACACAAGGATAGATGTCGAGTTCTAATCGAAAGCTAGAACCAATCTTCACGACTCTTCACTTTGAAGCTAAGTGAGAACTTCACACAACACAACTACTAATCACTTTCAAGTTAAGTGAGAACTCACAAGACACAACCACATCACTTTATAGTTTAGTGAGAACTACCAAGACACAACCTAATCTACCTACTAGTTATGTTTTATGGCCCAACATAACAAACCTTGTGTTTTATGGCCTAAACACATAAACCATATAGATCTAAGAACACATCACTTAGATCTATAACTCTAACACTATATCCAAGTACTAACAAGACTTGAATCTACACAACTAACACCTAATCCAAAGATACCCATCACTTGGATATTCTACCCTTACAAACACATCCAAGTGTACTCAACACTTGGATCTTCTACATATACATAGTAGGAAGACTAAAAACATAACTTAGATCTATAGAAGGAAAGATCTTCATCATGTAGTGAACCCAACACATCATAGTACTGATAGTGTTCTTCTCTTTGCACTTGAGAGGATGAGGAGATTGAAGATTGAATCACATCTTAAACAAGATTAATCAAAACTAACTAATCAAGGATCTAAGATGGTTTTTGAAAGAAACTATGCAAAAAGGGTTGAAAGAAAAGCTGGAAATGATCCACTATTTATAGGGCAACATTGCAACGGTCAAAAAGACCCGCGGTTCCTTATCTCCACCCGCGGTACCTTATCAATAAGGAACCGCGGGTTCCTTTAAGGAACCTCCGCGTCGGAGTCCGTGCAAATTTGTCCTTTAGTGGGGATATGCCATCTGGGGTAGTTTATACCCTCAAAGGATATTCCTTTGGCATATGGAATATGCCAAATTCAAATTTCCATTTTCTTTTTAATAAAACATTTTATTAAAAATAAAGTTAATTAAAATCTTTTGTCACATTTGATTAAAATGTGAGTTTTAAGAAAATATTAATCCTTGATCACTTAGTTAGGTTAATGACATGTTTGTACATACCTTGAGTGATTCATGCCGAATACGGTCTTGGAGGTATCGAGAGAAGTATACAAATGTATTCTTGAGTGATTACGAGTACCTTAACATTTTACATAATGTATTGCGAATTATACGTTTGTCATCAACAAAACACAAAGAGATTATATCGACAAAGCATCGTAATCTTTGCACTAACAGGTGGTTTCAAGTCTATCACCTTGAATGTCACTGTGACATCCCGATATAGTTAATCTATCACCTCTCTATATATGTCTCTCAAACATCCGAAAATAGTTTAATTCAGAGAGACACTTTTAATTTATATTTTTCTTGCTGATATCTGGATTTAGCTACTGCCACTCTATGGTATGAAGTAACACAACATGACTTGACGCAGCCTGTTATTTGATTAACTTGATATGAAAAGAAATTATCATGAAACCACATAGTATAACTAACTGGAATTATAATCCAAATGCAGGAGAAAAGATGTTAAATTTTGTACCCATGTTTTTATTTCAGGTTGTGTGTCGGGATTATCCACATTCAAGATATCTTTGTACCAATTTCCCTCGTGCTTCCACACCAAACAAAAGTCACTATGACCAGTTAATTTAATCAACCCGGTGAAATCCCCACTTGCAAAGATGAAAGCCGTTCTTGACTAATGACTCCACAGATGCACATTCATGCTGGTAATTGCTTCTTTTTACATTATGAAACTTATGTTTTTGTTATAAAATAAAAAAAATGTTATTTAACGTTTTTGATACATTAATCTACCAATAAGGGTGACACATGTATGTTTATTTGATTTCAAACAGACAATATTATGGTTTATTGTTGCTGTTAAGGAATCAATGTTATTTTTTAAGGGCTTTGGTTTGACATCCTTTTTCTCTTTCATTCTTCTGGAAAGAATCAAGGTAAGTAGCTTTTTGGTGTTGTTTGTTTCAACGTACATGCATTGTTGAGATGGTTAACAGACCAGAGGAGTCGATGTGTGGCTTTTGATACACCTACAACTACCAGATCTTCATTACCGCTAAAACAACCATGTACTTGAAACTATGCGCCTTCGAATGGAAAAGGAATAGCTTGATTTGAATTCTTGACAGCGATGATCGATTGGATCAATGTGCTGATGCAGGTTCACATACTTTTTAGTGATACATCGTAATGAATTTCTAACATCCAATTAGCTAACACATAGGTCTGTGCAAGAAGTACCAGATAGTTCAGCTTCGGTTCAATGTCACGACCGATTGGGACAGCCTGCCAGCCTGGTGGCACAGGTTTGTAAACCCGATTCAGTGTAGTATTTGATTCATGATTTTTAAACATTGTTTGGTCCATATGGGTTCCTGAAACCAGTAAAAGGACTCATGTGAGTTAGCTATCACTTATGGCATAAAATTGACTATGTACTCGAAACCCAATGATCATATAATAACCTTCAAACCGCATTGCCAAACACCCATGAACATTTCACGATAATAACCTTCTAACCCTTATTTCATATTATATTTAGTTAAACTGTTACTCTTGCCAGAAGTTCTTCTCAGGCTCATTCTTAGATATAATGCTCTTCTGAATTTGCATTCTAACCCATTATTTTACAAAATTATATAATGCAAAAAATTTTATTCTTTATTTGCAACACACAATTATTTGGTGTGGCAGTCTTGCTTTTTCTAGGCTTGGTACAAAGGTGGATGAACCTCTCTTCATTGCAATAGTACTTGCATTCAAGGTGGGCTGATCAACATTTCTAGATAAGAACGTAAGTTGCGATGCCCATGTACCAGTCCAGTAGGATATCTAATATAGATATCATCTATAGCTTAATAAACATTTTCTTGTAGTATCATTTTCATACCGTTAGGATAAATTAAGAAATACTAATGTTTAATATAAATTTATTTTATGTATTACGGATACTTTGGGTGACTTTCGAACGAGTTGAGTGCTATTCACTTTCTTAGCTAACTTTATTTGCTTGAGTCGTTAGAGATGAAACTATATACTTAAATAAACACGATACAGTTATAATGTAGTAGCCCAATGAGAAGCTAAATCCCATTTAGTTTAGAGAAATTAGATTTTAAGCTAATGCGACAGTTAGTGTTGCAAGTTAGATCTCACGTATCTGTGGTACTTTACTTATCAAAACACATATATCAATTCACTGGAAATAGATTCGTTTTTCCAGTTTTATATGCATCACTACATCAGCAAGTAAACACACATTCTAATCTTCTCTGTATGTGGCCTGCATATGTAGGGTTGGACTTGAAAATAAGCCGACTAGATAATATGTGTGACTCGTGTACAACAACAGGAGTATTTAAATGTACATCAAGGTACATAACAGCCTAACTGCATAACTGATAGTAGCATCTTGAAAATACTGATTTTTTACCCAAGCCGCTCAAACTTACGATTCTGAACTGGAACATGGAGGGTGGTTCCAAATGTAACTCTATATTTGGAGTGCTTTGGGTTTTGCCTGCACATGCAAATGGGTCTGTTGAAGCATCATCATTCTCGCCATTGATTGAGAGAAAAGCGAGAACTCACGCGGTGGCCTGATGGCAACATCTTTTATTAAACAAAATAGTAGATTTTAATCATTGCGACAATCCAATAATCGAGGAGCTACTGTGTGTAACAGAAGAAACAACCGCAGAAACTAGAACAATACTCATTACAGTTAAAGAAGTTAGGAACGCTAAAGAAGAAAAATAGCCGACAGTATTACCATAGTTGAAGTTGAAGAAAAGAAATCCAAATATGAAGAAGAGTCCCCTAAAACATAATAAATGGCAGACAATAAGAAATCTAAACACATTTGAACTGAAGCGGCTTTAGTTGAAGTTGAGAAAGTTGAAGTTAAAGAGCAGCCAAAAGGAATGTCCAGTAGTTTAAAAGGGACCAGCAGTTAAGAGTGGTGCAGTTGTTGAACCATTAGTTGAATCCCGCGAAAAGATTGAGGAGAAGGTAGGTTCTACAGGTTTACGTGTGAAACCTTGACGTGGAGAGAAATTATAGGGATACGCAATATATATCTGCAAACTATTATAGGGCTAATGCAATATATATGTTCCGTTTTTATCAAATAAAGTATGATTAGGTTTAGAAAAAACTGTATGCTCGAAACTGCAAACACTTAAGACCTTAATGCATTTGCTTTTCTACCTACATGTTCGATTAGAATTATTATAGAAGACCATATGGTACCTCTTATGCTCCTTGTGTGGACTGCCATGTCCTATGAATCAGCTTGAAGTGTCTTGAAAGAACCACAAGAAGTGTGCAGGAGAAAGAAAAGGTCGCGCAGACAAAGCACATACCCATGCAGCCTTGCTGGCCAGGACGTTGGATTCCATTACTCCAGCCATGAGCGAATGCTTGGGAGATTCAGTAATGGCCATTTCCCTTGCATCAACTACACATCTATACTAGAGGTAGAATAACATTTCTTAAAGGCAGTCAGAAAGTGTTGCATTTTGTCAGCAATGGGGGTTTTCTTTTTTCACGATAAACATCTTTTACCGTACCAATTTTAATTATTTAAGGAACTAATTGAAAAAATTAGAAGATCATTTTATTTTAAGTGAAAATCTTCATTCAGTGACATCACAGCTTGATCAACTTAGATCGATCCATGAAACAATGGATATAGTCAAAAGTAAACAGTATCAGCAAATTAGCTTCACCTAATGTTGTGTCTGTTATCACCTCTACTTTTGAGATAATATTTAAGTCATTTATTGAACAATTGAAGGTAGAGGACAAACAAGTTGAAAGCGATGTGCATGATTCCAGCCCCTCTAAATCTATGAGTATGCAGTTTTTCGTTCCTAGAACACCTGGTTATGCTGCTGACCAACTCTCAGGTCTACGGCTGGAACACCACACCCCAAAAAATATGAAGCAAATATATGTTCCAATCCAAGTCCCAACAACAGTGCAGGTCCCAATATCTATGGATGTGGACTATGTGGATCACAGTGAGTTGTCACGTGCCATTCTATTTGTAGTGTTCCTGAATTAAAAAATTGCCATGCTCTAGATGGTCATCCTTTCATATGTGCAGCCTACGATTGCATGTGTTGTGTGTTATCGAATTGCTCATCGTTTTATTAAGGGGTGTTTGTGATTAAAGTATGGAAATGGATGATAATCTAGACACAACTTTGCTGGCATATGTAAATGGTGATCACGAGTATGCTCTCTTCAAACCACATGGCGCACAGAAGATGCAGGCACCCCTATTGATGACAAGAAGGTCAAGCCTTCATATATTTGAACTGTATATTGGCTGATGAATGGGTCTCTGAGAAACCGTGCAGGTAAACTTTTGATGTACCTATGGTGGCCAAATATTAGATTATATATATGTGTATTGTATGTTTCATTCATTTTTCATTCTTATCTTAAGGTTATGGATTTAGTCGCTAATCTGATGGAGTACAAAAGCAATTACGAGCCACATATCATTATTATTCCAAATGCTTGGATCATACTGGAAACATGTATTAGATGTAAATGTCATCTCACTGCATAAATGAGGTATCTTTGGATCCCAAAGCTACAAAATTGAGCACACCAGGTCATTCATGAAACAGGGTGTGTTTGGAACAGACCGTAGCAGCCAAAATATTAAACGAATGGGAAAAGTGTAAACAAGGGAAAATGTAAACAAAAATGTATTTTTTGGAAAATCCTGCTAAAGTAATATAAGATTTGAAGACACATGAAATGAGCCTCAAGACATCTGATCAGGTAGAATTATGATTGAGGTGATTTGGGTAACACAACTCAGTTTCTTATCTTTCTTTATGTATTAAAGAAGATAATTTATTTTTATGCTTATACAACACACACTACTTGCCATCCAGACAAAGATAACAGTAACTACCCATCTATCACATTGCTGCAATTGCTGTCTGGATAACCTAACAATAAAATAATAGAATGCAAAATAACTATTTACTTTGTTTCCTCGAAACAGGAGCAATAGCAAGAAACAATACGGAAGACCCACGAACGAAAATAGGAGCCATTTACCTTCTCACCTCAGGTACAAACAAGGCTACTGCTGAGGGTGTTGAGAAAAAGAAGGAAAAGGCCGGGAGGCGATCTTTGAATGAGCCAAGAATGATGCCTGCTGCTCCTACCTCATGTTCGCCTTCGGTTGATCATATGAGTCACATGAGACAATACTGTTAGGACCGTATGACGGCCCAGGCACCTCAGGTGGCTCAAGTGGCTGCTAAATTCAGAAAAGATGCTACTGATTCTGGGCGTTCGCCGAGCTAGACACAGGGGATCTTCAAAGCTACTAAGATCGAAATTTTCATGTAGGAAAAGACATGGTTTGGATAATAATGGCTTGGTACTATATTCCATAGGGGTGTTCGTTGTGATGGTTGTGGAGTTCATCCAATTATAGGACAAAATTGTGTGTGTTTGTAAATTATTGTTGCTGAGTTGGTTTTAAATAATGACATTGATTATGCAGGGTAGAAGACCAAATAAATCCGATGCAGCCGAGTTCATCTCAGCAATTACAACAAGTGACCACGCATAACTTATGGTGATGACCTGACACAACCGAGGTCATTCTTTGTTGCTTATCTAAAGCTGAGAAATCCAAAAGTGAGAAATCAATTTGCCTTTTGTTCAATGAAATTTTCAGGACGAAAAACTTTGATCTGGTACTCTGCATGAATACAAAAGATTATAGATGCTATTGCTGTAAGCTCCTACTGAAATCTCAATACCTTTATTTGTATATTTAAATCGGTTATATCTTTGATTTTTTTTCTTGTTCTTTACGTTGATCAGGCAGCCAAGAGGCATTTAATTCAGAGGATTCAGAATTTGGAGGGGAGAATGAATAAACAAGTTGTGGCATCAATGTAAAATCTAGAGCAAGTTACATTAGGTTTACACAAATAGAGGTTTAAAACTTAACAGAAAATATAATACTATATCTTTTAAATTTGTGAAATAGTTGAGTGAAGTTCGTGACAAGCTTAGAAATGCGAGCAACGTAGTGGAATTATTATGTAACAGACTATCTAGGATGGTGAGTTTTCTTTTTTTGTTTATATACTATAATGTAAACAAAATTCAGTAATGCTTCGCTGTTTATAGAGATTTAGTAGCCATATCATACGGATAATAACTTACATAGCAATACAGATGGAATTGTTAGTTGTTTTTTGCTCAGGAAACAGTTCAAGACGTTGGAGGAAAGGGCTGATCAAGTCACCTTTGATGGTTTGCCTTGTTTAATGGTTTCTATTTGGTATATTTGACGTATCATTTCTTATTCGGTAACTTCATACAGGTTTTGTCAAAGAAGGTTTGAGCTGCTAATGTTGCTCTTAGAACGAAGAAAATTTTTTCTCCTTTTATATCTTAGAACTCATCATTAGTTTGGTTGTTATCGCATCCAATACTACATAATAAATACAGGAGTGAACTGCCGAAATCATCCCATGTCGATATATACTTTTGTATGTTTAAATAATCTGTAGATGGTGAAGTGGTTGTGCTGGTTCTATCAACTCTTCTGTTACAGCCAGTATATCAATTTGTTTATGGTAAAAAATGAAATTCTTTCTTCTACACATTATACACAAGTTTATTCCATTCTTGTGAGGTTCATATAATTGCAATTACATTTAATGCATTTCTCTTGCAGAGAAGTGACCATCATCTTTGACATACAAAAATTTGCAGAAACCAATTTTTTTCTGTCACAATTCTTAATTGATTGAATGATATTAGCTAAATTATTTGATTACGTATATACCATTTCTCATCTCAATCTTTTCACCAGGCTAAATCGTGATCTTCAGCACATTCATGGATGTATAAGATCACTGCCTTTCCAGGTTAAATGAGTCTCAGACCTCAATTGTGGACAACTTGAGTCCTGGCTTCATAGAACGGTTTTGAAGCATATCAATATAGTAGTATATGATAGTTAACCATCTTCCTGATCTTGGAATGCAATATTGGAAAACAAATCTTATTCTCTATTTATTGGGTTTCGGCTTTGACGCATAGACATGGGAAAAGAAGTTGGAAAGAAATTTTGAATGAAATAACAAATGCATTAATCTTTTTATTTGTGCCAGTTTGGAGGGGGGCATCTACGAGGTCTCTCATGTATTAAGTTTTTAAACCAATATCATATTACTCTTACAAAGATATGATCATTGATTCAGTAAGAAAGTTTATATCCCTTTAACTCAATTCTTCATTAATTTGCTTATTTTTAATAGAGATATATCATTTCTAATATTTGTTTCATTATCAAAATTAACATGTAGTTTATTTAACCTTTAAGATTCAATATTACTTCCATCATTGCCGAAGGTGAGAATAGTTTGTTTAATGACATGTGAAAGAAGTCCACCAGGAGGTGTTGCAGTACCTGGTAGTGGCTATTCTTAAACTGTTCTGAATAACTTTTGCTACAAGCTGTACAAGAGATGTACCATTCTGATAAGAGATAATAACTGCATAAAATTTTCATTACAGACTTGTGCGGCAATTGTATATTCAACATATGCTGGGACAACTTGAGATCAATGGTGCAAAGCCCTTTTTACTAAAAGGAGAACCAAGGCAGCAGAGGAGTGGACATGAGCTACCAAGGAGCAACAACAAACAAGTTTCGGATCTAAATATCCAGTTACCTTCAACTTAAAACATGTTGGACATGGCATTGCAGAATCTCTGAGTTGCTCTAACCGCAAGGTATTGGTCTATCTAGAACTTAGTCTTAATTAAATTCATCATTCTGAAGTGATATTTTAAGTGGAATTGGTTGGGGTTTGGACTATTAAAAAATTAGTGGCAAACATATACCAGAATTACCTCATAAGTCATACTGCCTATACCGAGTCCCTTTTAAATCCAAAGTTGAGAAATTTGTAAATGATAATCAAAGCTAACCTATACTATTAACGACGAGAGATAGATAAATTCTCTAATTTCATTTTTGAGTAAGCGTTTTTTGAAGAATTTTTGTAGGAATCCGATGGGTACTCCTTGGCTCTTAAGGTTCTATAAAATATCTAACTCTTTTCTAGGATTAAGAATGACAAGAAAATGTATGTAGGTGTTGAAAGTGTTGATTTAATTACTCTGACATTGGATTCTATCCTTTGGCGAGAGTGCATGTATAACCAACATTTCTTATGGGTAGCTAGCCCTG
Source organism: Glebionis coronaria (assembly GCA_025667525.1). Classification (NCBI taxonomy): domain Eukaryota; kingdom Viridiplantae; phylum Streptophyta; class Magnoliopsida; order Asterales; family Asteraceae; genus Glebionis; species Glebionis coronaria. Next base: position 532,368 of record JANFOE010000503.1, on the reverse strand, counting down.
GTTCAGTTTGTGACTCGGAATGGCTCGAGTTTTTGCCAGAGGGGTTAATAGAGGAGACTAGAGACCAGTTTTTGCCAGAGGGGTTCCATAGATATGCTAACCATTTGTTGTAGACCAACAGGTAAAGGCACGTATGTAAGTTATATTGGAAGATTGGACACGAGTTACATTGCTATCTTTCTTTCTCTCCATTTTATAGTAATATAACAATGGTAGCCTTGACAAAATGTCTCCGTATATGATTTCTTGGGTGTTCATATTCAACAAAGAAAAGATATAAATATATTTTATTTTTGTATGCGGGGTACATACATATTGTTAAATACTTATGTGAGCTTAGGAACTTACAGAACACGTACCTTTTTTATGGAAAAGCATTGATTTATTAGAAATAGTTAATGCAAGCAAAAAGAGTATACATTAGTAGCATGTCAGCTCTTTTTTTAAACCCCGGCTGACCGGCTTCCGGTCGAAAAAATCATATTGACCCGGGTTTTATATTTTCGAAACCCGGCTTGACCCGTCAGGTTTAGGTGACCCGGGTCGACCTGGTACTCAAGACCCGGCCGGGTTTTTATTTTTTCAAGTTTTTTAAAAATATATATTTATATTTTGTTTATTTGCGATGGAATTTATTTTTACGTATTATATTGGTTGATAAATAGTTTATATCTTTAATATACGGAGTTTTCATGATTTTATAGTACAATTTTAATAAATGATTCTTATGCCTAAGTAGCAAGTCTACTTATATGCCTAATGATTTGATTGGTGGGACTTGAAATCCAGGTTGTCCCGACCTTTTGATTCAATCGGGTCGTTTTGAAAACGGGTTTCAAACATTGCTAGTTTCAAAACATTGCTATTAACATATACTTGGTCACATCTGCAAAAAGACTAAGCCAAACCACTTCTCTTAGATGCTTGGTGCTGCTTCAGCAATGGTCGCTAATGTTGGTACGTCAAGTGGCAAGGGTGATCGATTAAACTATTTATTAATTTGTGTATTGAGCAAAAAACAACCACATTTTGTTCGTTTTTTAGTAACGTAAAAAAAGACAAAATTCACGTTGCAAAAGAGGGACTCCCCTTTGGAATCTGCATAATCACATCGTGTGACTACATATATTGAATATCAATTAATCATTAAAAATTCATAATTTTTGAAGACTACATGGTTTCGGAAAACGTAATTGTGCACGTACAAGTCAAGTCCCGCTTATTTTAGTTGTTAAAAGAGTTTATCAAGTTGATATGGTTTAAATTTATCGAGGCTTCAGCTAACTATTCATTTTAGGAAAAACCAAAAACTGAATTCAAATAATACTAATACCGTTTGATTTTTGATTTTATCGGAATTACGTAATTTGATATTTTTCTTTGATTGTATTAATTTTTTAGCAAAACATAATTTTTTACCTCAAAAAGAATTATATAAAAGATGACTATTTCGAGGGCCGACTATTCTTTTAGGAGAATATAGAATAAAAAATGATTCACCCTCCCAACACATATAACTCATACACAGACGTATTCTTAAAAAAGATTTACAAACCAAACCCGACGTAAACTTACTAACAATCGAAAACTAACATGACATCAAGCATAATCGTTGGATATACCAAAGCCTAACACAATCAAATGTAAGTTTACGTTTAACCAACAAAATAAAAAAAACAAACAAACCGATATTTGTACAACTAAAGATTTACATGGGACAAAACACGTCCGTTGGGTGGGCCAAGGCCTAAAAATCTCAAAAATTAGTTCCTTTTTAGTTTTCTTTGAACAAAAAAGCGCCCCACTGCAAACATATATAATTATCACACAAACGTAGCTTTAAAAAGGATTAACGAAACGACCCCGCCCGTTGGGCGGGTTACGACGCTAGTATATATAAATATATATATATATATATATATATATATATATATATATATATATATATATATATATATATATATATATATATATATATATATATATATATATATATATATATATATATATATATATATATATATATATATATATATATATATATATATATATATATATATATATATATATATATATATATATATATATATATATATTTGTTTGTTTTCAAGATTAAACCCTCTTGAACGTTTTGGTGTTCCACCAACGTTCTAAAGTCATCGAAGGCGTTCAGTTCATGTGATCGTTTTCATTCCTTGAGGCTCCTTTAATCGTGAAAGTCGAATCGAGGAGAGATTTGTAGATTTGAGTCTACGTAATATAGCAAAAATCCAAAAAAATTAAAAACAATCAAAAATAAAAAATATTCTTCTTACCCTTATCCATTAATTCTATTTCTAAGCCTCTAGTGTTTAATTCTCGTAACACCATTCTCTTTGCATCATGTCGAATAATGGTGGATATTATTCGTGTCCATATTGTGGAGGCCCGCCCGATGGTGCCAATTGTTTTTATTGTGAGGTTATTGGAGGTCGAGGGGGTTATATCTATAACTCCGCTCCACGTGATCATGGTAACAATTTTCCATCTTACGACCAAGGTCACCCATCATCTTCGTTTTATTCGTCATATGATCCATCTTTTAATTGTAATGATGAGTCTATTCATAATGCCTTTAATAATTTTGTGAGACGAAATAATGAGAAATTAACGATGGTGGAAGAACAAATGACAAGCCTTAAGGAAACTTGTAATAAACGAATGGCAACCCAAAGGGGAACTTTCAAAAAAATGGAAAACGATTATGATACCCTTTTTGAAGAGCAACAACGTTTGTATGACCAAAGTCAAGAGATGTGGAAGGGATACGTGGATAAAATTAAGGAAAATCATGCTAATGAAAGAGATAAAATTCTTTTAATAGTCGAGGGCTTAATGGAAAAATTCAATTCTTCGTCAAGTGACACCAATCCTATTTCCGAGGGAGAGGTTAAAGCCTTATCGACTCCTAAGACTTGTACGTCTCGTATTGATCCATATCTCTCGAATTTTAGAGTCGTGCTACCTTCGTCGTCTTGCAAAAACGTAGAGGAAACGAAAACGTCATCTAACGTAGTTTTGAAAAATGTTTTTGAAAATAAACCAAAGGAAAAACTCGTAGGATACTTAGGAACGTTGAATCTTTTGCCTTCTAAACCTAATTTTTCTAACGAGGATGAAATTATTGAGGATTTTCCATCAAATGATTTTGAAAAAGAAAAATGTGACAAGGTTTTAAAGGAAATCGTTGAACCCTCGTTTTTACAAGATGAACGAAAATTAATTCCAAAGGGACGTGTTAGTAGTTTTGCTAAAATGTTCGAGAACCCACGTTCGATCCCTTCGAAGGACAAAGTTGAAACTGTCAAGGCAAAATCGTCACGAGACGAGCCTTTTACTCCTAATCCCACACCGAGTGAGATTTTGGATTTATCGTGTGAGAAGTCCGCCGATGGCCTTGCTCACATCGATACGTTTTTCGATGTCGAGGTCGAAACGACAAAGACAAAATATTCAATCGAAGAGCCTTATTTTCCTAGTTTCACGACGGTTGAAGCTAGCGACTCGATTAACGACAATTTTATTGCTCAACCTCTTCCACGAGGAAGAGAAGACGTTTTTTTATCCCGATGGCGATTTTTACGAGATAAAACGTATTCTTGATGATCCGCCTTCGATTTTCGAGTTTTATGTGGACCGTTGCGTTAGCCCGGAGGGGGATCTTTTATTAGTCGATTCACGTTTTAAAAATTCAAATCCTCCTCCCGCCTTCAAGATAAATGTGAAAGTTTTAAGTGTGCCTAGAATTGTTTTAGAAACACCAAATATTTTCAATTTAATCAACTTGGGTTTTCGTAACAATGAGTTATAAAATGAAAAAGGGAATGATTTTAAAATTGATTTGAAAAATTTTCCAAAGTTAACTCCGTCATCACCTCTTTTAATTGAACTTGCTACAAACGCGTCTACTTCGTTTGACGACGTTTTGTGTGGATCTAGTGTGGGGGAAGCCCCATTTGTTTCCTCACACTTCTCCACTGAGGACGAGATTTTTGATCCCGGTATCACGTATAAGATAAAATATCGGTCTTTTACCGAAGTAGTCACTAGAAGATCCTTCTACACTTACGGTATGAGTTTACCTCGAGTAACTCGATTTGTTTGCCCGCCAAATGTCCCACCCTTCTCTTCTCATTCTATTTTTTGTGTCCTATTGGGACGATGTTACTTGAAGTCGTGTTGTTTCGTTTATCATCCGAAAATGAAGACACGATTTTTGATCCCGGTATAAAGGTTTTGCCTTTATTCACGGTTGCTTTTGGGCCTTGATTACATGTAAGTCCCACCAAAAATGACCGAACCAAGGATATCCCTAAATGATCACATTTATGGGGATTCGAGTCGAGCTTTTGACTCGGTTATCAAAAACAAGGTGCCTCGTGGGGGATTCTCATGCTTATCCTTGTAAATATTATTGCTTTCTAATAGTGTAATGAGGGGACTTGTGCCCTTCCAACCTTTGTTCTGTGGTTGTTCGTGATTGTGATTCATTAGGTACATAATTGAAGCCTCTCGTGTTCGTTTTACATAGCACTCGAGCTTCGATCGTTGCCTTTAGAGATTCCGATATCCGATGATATCCTTTTATGTTCTAACATTTATCTTAATAGCATAATTCATAAACGGCTTTTAGGTTATTCGTTTTACCCTTTCCATGCTCGAGATTAAGCATTCGACTACGTCTCTAGTATGGGGGTGTTTCACCCCTAGAATCGAAACATTGAGGACAATGTTTAGTTTTCTTATGGGGGGTGAGTAGATACTTCACCTTGCTTACGTCAACACGCAATCCAAATTTCATCTTTTTGCTATCATTTTGTTGCAAATAAGGCTAAAAATGGCCAAATTTTAAATTTTTTTCTTATTTTTCATAAGTGCTTAAGACACGAATGTAGGTTTTCCGATGGTGAGAATAAGAGTAATTTTTTACTCGACCGTGCGTGTTGAGCACTTAGCTTCGATTCCTTAACTTTTTAGGCTAAGTCTCTTAAATGAGGACGAGAAATGATAGAGTTATTTATAAGTCTCGTAATCGTCACGATCTCATGTGTAGTAATTATTAGCTTATTCTCCCCACACTTTTGTATAATAAATTGTTAATAAATATTGATTTAGCGGTTTAGTCACTATTGTTGGTTTCTAATTTGTTTTAGTAGCTTCCATGTAATTAAATTGGAAAAACATTAAGGTATCGCCAGCGTCACGGTTTTGAAGTATTGGCACCCGAATAATTGAAAGCTTCACCTAATAATAAGATTTCAAGTGGTCACCTAAGTTAAGCAAAAATTTGAAGCTCACAAGGCCGAAAAATCTATGCCCAAATTGAAAGTGAATCAAGCCTTAATATTTGAAGCTTTAAAGATCCAAAATTCGCTTTAGCGTGAGGATATACGTCTTTTGCTAATAAAACCACCAATGAGGCAGATAATAAAAGGCAAGGCAAGACCGAAGTCATAATAAAAGCTTCATGGAGAAGTTGAATAAAAGATGGAGGTAAACCTATGATAATAAGGCCCTTCCGTTAGGGGGCGTATAAAAGTCTTGGTAATAAGTCTCATGTTCAAAACCGTTATAAAACCGTGTTTATCGATCCTTCTTGTAGACTTAATTTTTTGACATCGTTGTCTATTAGGGTGAATTATTAATTCGATGATTTTGGTTACACCGTTAAAACTCTATTTTTAGACTTAATCTCTATTCACGCATAAGTCAATGATGTATCCTCGTGATCATTAAGACAAAAATAAAATATAAGAGATACCAATTAAGAATAAGGGAGTTTAGGTTCGTAATTAACACTCATGAGATATGATCGTGTTGCTAACTTATAATAACAATGATCTCGTTACACACTTAGCATGGAATTGGGTGAAAATCGAGGACGACGAAATTATTTCTAACGAGCATTCACGTGTTCTTGTTCTATGATCCTAAAAGTCACGTTCTCGTGATGAAAACATTACATTATGTCTAAAACACGTGTAGTAGTTTATTAAAGTTTATGTCTTCAATAAATGTCATCATAAAATGAATTTTGGAAGTGCTAAGATACTTAATTCTAGCATTGCGTGGGGACACGGCAATGGTTTAGTATCGGGGAGTGATGAGACTGCAATTATACATAGTCTCATCGTCTAAATTGGGCTTAAAACGCTTAAAATGTCATCAAAATACCCCTATATATGCTCGTATTTGTGTCTTGTGTATTTTAGGTACGGATATCGTGAAATCGACAAAAGATCACAAGAATGATGCAAAAACGAACACGGGAATCGAATCCGCACAAAGAACCGGGCCCAAGACTGGAATTTCCAAAAATGACCTTGAAGAATTGAAGAATATCAAGTTTGGTCCCTCAACTTTTGAAGAATGACACTTTATACCCCTCAAATATCCCAAAATATAAATGGGGTCCCTAAAGTTTGAAGATCTTTCAAGAACAGCCTTTGTGTTTAAAGATAAAACAAATTAAGTCCTTTTTATCACCAAAGGACTAATGGTGCAAATTCGACAAGGATTAACTGTGAAATGGGTCAAGGACTAAGGATGCAAAGTGAAAACTTGCTGCCATTAACAAGGAGGGTTATTTCTGCCAAAAACCTAAACTATTTAACCAACTCCCCCATTAAAATTAACTCCCCGACAAACCTATTTCCCTTACCCACTCCTCACCCGCCACGTCACCCCCACTTAACCCCTCAACCAATCACCATTCCCCTCTCATCCACGTCCTCATTCCACCCAAACTTAATTAAAACTCATTTAATCAGTTTATAATTTCCCTCCTTAACATATTTTTTAAAACCTTAATTCCCCAAAACCAGATTAAACCTATCCCTAATCCACCATGAACCCTAAATTTCCCAGGTCTTAATTACCTTAAATCAAAGGGAAAATGGCCAATATTTTCCAGATCACTAATTACCAACCCTCATATCCCATCCCAAATCACCAAACATTGCCATGTAAACCCATGGACCCCACCATGGGTTCCCCTGCCCCGTCCTTGTCCACTCTTCCCCCAAACCCGACCAAGATCAACAGCTGTGGCTATTACTTGTTGGCTAAGGAGTTTTTAAACGTCCCAGATCACATCAAACAGCTTGCACATCACTTTCAATCACATGAGGACCCTTTGACGAATTTTGAAGAATCTTGACCAAGGGCACAAGAGGAAATGACTAGCTAGGGTTTCAGTTTTCATTTTGTATTTTAGAATAGTCTTTCAAGTATTATAAATACTTGTGGTTTGTCACAAGTATCTTTGCTCTAGATTTTGTACAATTTGATTTTTAATGAAAATGAAAAAAAATATTAATTTGCATAATCTGAGTTCCAAATTTAATGTTAGTTAGTTTTATCTTGTTCAAGTGTTTTAAAAGATAGTTTGGAGTAAAAAGTTTCTTTTTACACAAGAAGTTTTCAGAAAAATCCGTTCTTGGAATTTTTGGTCAAAAGTTGAAAAATCTTGAAACCTATTTTAAAACAAAGTGAAAGTGGAGTTTTAAAAAGGAAATTACTGATTTTTACAAGTTTATTGTCAAAAATATTCAAGTTCTGGTTGGTTCATTTGTTTGAAGATTTTCAGTTTCAAAAAGTTTTTTTATCAAGCTTATGAGGAATAAGCTGGCTTAAGTAATAAGCCAAGCTTATAATCTCAGAAGTTGTATTCCAGATCACTCTCTCTCTTTTCTGTGTTTGATTATTGGCAGGTTGCAAATCAAGTATATTGGATAGGTGGTGGTCTTTTCTTTCGAAGTCCATCATCATCATCTTGTCATGCCTACAAGCCCCTTTCTGAAAGTTATCAACTCAAGCCCGAGCTTGATGGATAAGGCTTAAGCTAAGCCTTTATGAAGCTTGGATGTAAGCTCACAAGGTAACAGCTTACACTCTCTATACTTGTTTGGAGTCATTTTTTTAGTTTAATGGACTTTATGAATTAGGTTGTTGGATGCTAGATCAAATACATGATATTGTTTATTTGTTAGACTGGAGCATGTTAGAACAGGTTTGAATGACATTGGTGCATGGTAGAATACAATCTCTTGTTTAATTTTGACTTTTCTGTTTTAAAGGGGTGTTTGGATTTAGGTTTCAAAACCAGTTTATGAGATGCATTTGGTTTAAAATCAGTCTAAGCACACTTCTTAGATCTTTATTATTTTGTTTGGTTAGTTTGGTTTGTGTTGGATAGGACTTTGAAAGAGTTAAATGTAAGTTTTGTACATAACATAGAAAAAAATCAGTAAAGCCATTAACTGCCTTGATGTTGTAAAATTTGCCAATCAAATCTTTGAGCTTGATAGGATTTAGGGTAGGATAGGTCTTGTGTTTGATTTGGGGGAGTTTGTGAGTGGATTGAGTGAGTTTTGGCCAACCAAAACTCACCCAATTGCACAACACATCAGCAACCACCCAACAGACCCCTAAGTCTCATAACAATGAATGTGATGGGTGTATTTGTGCTTGATTCTGTGAGTGTCCCATTGTTTTTAGCTTTTTCTTGACTCCCCACAACCCAACTGGTTGTGGGGGTGCCTTCGTTTGCCCACAAAACCAAGTAACAAGCAAGATACAAGCACAAAATTTCCCAGTTTGTTTTTTTATTGAAAGCAGTGGGAACCAAGTTCCCACTGACAGTACAAAACTTGGTACTGCTACACAAGCAGACAAAAATCTGTCACCTGTCACTTTAAATTTTTAAATTTTTTGTCTTTTGTGGCCTTATTTAAGAATTGGAACTTGATTTTTGTTTTGTTATTTTTCTTATTTTAATTCTAATTTTTCTATTAAGTTTATTTTCTGTTTACTGTTCATTTAGTATTTTTTAGATTCAATTGCATTTTAAATTACTTTTTAATTACTGATTTTTGTCTTTTAGTGTAAGAAATTAATATTTTTCAGTTCTAAAAATTTTCTTAGACTTAAAAAATATTTTAAGACTTTTACTTTAAAAATATTTTACTGTTCACACTTTTTAGTAATTTTTAGATTTATTTAAGTTTAATTAGGGTTTTATTATAAACTATTTTGTCTTTTAGTGAAAATTTTTACTTTTTTCAAACTTTTTCATTTTTCTACTGTTCATTAGTATAATTTAGGATTTTTAAAATAGTCAAATTATTTTTAGCATTATTTTATTATTTTTAATCATTATTTAAGTTTAAAAATTGTTTTTAGAGTTTTAAAAATAGAAAATAGTATTTAAAATTTAGGAAAAACACTTTTTAGTCTTTAAATAATATAAGTGAGTTATTTGTTCATTAAAATAATATTTTGGGCTTTTTCTCAATTATATTTAATTTTTGGGCTTTAATTAGCATTGAAAATTGAATATTTAATTAATAAAAGGTTTTAAAATTTATTTATTGGATTTTTATGCTTATTTATATTATTTTAGACTTCGTTTTAAGTTTTAATTAATTTTTAGGTTAAATTTTTTAAATTTTTCACGTTTTACGTATTTACGTTCGCGTTTTACGTCACTCGTCGTAGTTTAATCGTAGTCGTGGCTCGTCTTTAATTCTTCTTTCTAAAACCAAAAACGTCACTAATCCAAACTCTTGATTTTATATAATTGGCATCTAATATTCACACCTCCTTCGAGAACGAACCCGCATTTATTCGGTTCGTCGGTTTTCCTAAATCGTCGAGTTTAATACTTGCCCATTATACGCTCTTTTTCCTAAAAGACGTATTTCTACGACTATCAACAAAACTAGTCCCTCCATGTTTTAAGTAAAGTAAAACTTTCGGATTTTACACTTTTAGTACCTAGGGCTTGTTCTACTTTCGGGTTATGGCATAATTAGTCCGCCTAGTTATAACTAGGGTTTATAACTTTCATAAAATGGCAAAAATAGTCCCTAGGGCTTCTTTATGTTTCAGATTATTACAAAAGTTGTCCTTAGGGTTATGATATAACAAAACAACTTATAGAAACTTTCCAAAATGGTCCCTAGGGTTTAATATGCCACATATGGTATTTATTGAACCCTAGACGTTCAGATAATTATATTTTAAGTCCTTGTGTTTAATAGTTTATCAAAACAAGTTTCAAATGTTACGATTATAGTCCTTAAGTTTCATAAATTGTCATTTTAGTCCAAAAGTCTTTATAAGTTATATTTTGTTATAAAAACTTTTATTTAAATATCCAAAACATAAAATGGGATCATTAAATGGTCCAAAAGACTATTGGGCTATTTAATGGGCCTAAATACATTTAAGTCCACTAATTTGTTAAATGGGCCTTTAAAACATTTATTGGGCTTAACTATATTTTTAAGTCAACTAATTAATTATATGGGCCTAAACACATTCTTAAGTCCATTAAGGTACTAATATTTGTTAAATGGGCTTATTTGGTCCATTAAGTCTTGGGCTAATGTTGCATGGGCTTGATTAGTCCATCAATACTACTTTTTCATTTTATGTAAGTAATAGTCTAGGTTTTCTCATAAGCTTATTATTAGCTTATCCATATTTAGTTATAAACCCTAATAAAAGAATAAAACTCAAAGTTTGTTTTATTTGGTGTATCAAATGAAATCTAGATTTGTTACAAGGTTGCATGCAAGTCATAAGCTCTAGTATGAGCTTATAACTCACGGCTATAGTAAGTTATAGCTTATTAAGATAAGTCAAGACTTGTTTTAAGGTTGCATATAATCATAAAGTCCCAAAATAAGATCTAAACTATGTTTAAACCTAAAAAATCAATCACAAGTCCATGTATACACATATATAGACCACGACTATAGATTTAATCTTGGTGTTTTCAAGATGATATTTTTAGCTAGTTTTGTTGTTTTATAATTATTTATAAAGTCAAACGTGTTTATCTAGTTTTGTTACATGTTCCCAAGGTTATCATGAATCCAAGAAAAACAACATATAGCCCACGGCTATATTATTTTTCCCCAAATGTTCCCATAAAATCTTTATGCTTGTTTTATGTTTATTAGGTTAAGTTAAGTTCTTAACACTAGATCTAGGTTATATATAGACATGCATGTACATTTAAAATCCGTCTAAGGATATATATATATATATATATATATATATATATATATATATATATATATATATATATATATATATATATATATATATATATATATATATATATATATATAGCCCACGGCTATGTTTATACACATAAAGTGTTTTAGTGATTTTTAGTAGTCTATTATACATGTATAGTTACATATTCCATTGTTTAAAACTTAGTACATAAATCATAGATACCCATTTAATTATGTCGTGACCTTTAAGGTCATGGTTTTTCATGGTTTTGAGTTACACAAGTTTACTTATGAGATTTGTGATTATTAGTTAACCAAAAACCCAAAAGTGAGGTTTGTAACCCACAGCTACATTTAAATACATAAAATGGGTTATATGATTTTTAATCAAGTTTAAACATAGAATACTAGTCATAGGTTTCTTTATCAAAAGTTTTTAACCATTTCTATAACATGTCGTGACCTTAGATGGCCATGATTTTATAAAATCTTGATTTTTAACAAGTTTGTTACATATGTTTATAGGTGGATGTTAATGCATGCAAGTAAAAATGAAGAAAGCATAAAGAGTAATACCTTCTTGCTAAAGTTACCAAGAGAGATATAAAGAACAAGGGAGATTAGGGATCTAATCTTGATGAAGATGAAAACCCTAACTATAACCAAGCCGTGACCCTTATGGATTCAGCTAGGGCTTGCTATAATGATTCAAAAAGGTGGAGATACTACTAAATGATTAGTAGTAAAGATAAAGGCAAAGATCTAGTGAAGTTAATGTATATTCTTGGTGGTATCCGTATGATGTGAGAGAGAAAGGAGATAAGAGAAATGAGATTTGATTTGCATGAGTGAGGATGATGAGTGTGTGTTTTCGGCTTAAATAAGAGAGAGAAGGGCAAGGTAAAAAGGCATGATTGCCTTGGTATGAGATAACATGCCAAGTGTTGGCTTTTCCAAAACCAAGACAACTCTTATCCTTCCATCTAGGGTGTGTGTCGTGTAAGGCTAACCAAAGGGGAGTGGGCTTTGGCTTGGGCTTGTTGTGGGCTTATCACAAAAGAGAAAATGATCTTGGGCTAGTCCAAGAAAGTGTATGTATGCTTATAGTATGCATACATACATATACGGCTACATGTACATTGTGTAGCATGTTTTCCAAATTTGTTTGTATACTCAAATAATGGTTATACATTTTATTACTTGCTATTCTAGTTTTTAAATACATGTTTTTAGTTATGTATTTATTTACAACAAGGATGTAATGTAAAAGTATAAGTACATAATGGACAAGTTCACACACATCTTATAGAAATATAACACATAAGTGAATGTTCTTAGGATCATTGGGTGAAATTTTACTACATTAAATCATGGTAAAATCATGGATTTTACAGCACCACCCCATTATTTTAGCTTTGTCCTCAAAGCTACTAAAACGTAGTTATCTTTTAAGTGAAAAGATGTGGGTACTTGGCTTTGAAGATGTCTTCTCGCTCCCAGGTGTATTCGGGGCCTCTCTTTGAGTCCCAGTGTACTTTAATCAACGGGATGCGGCTGCGTTTTAACTTTTTGGTTGCTCTCTCCATGATTTCCACTGGTTCCTCAGTGAATTGGAGTTTATCATCGATCTGGAATCCTTCTAAGGGTATAGCTAAGGGTTCCTCAGCGTAGCACTTTTTTGGATTTGACACATGGAAGGCGGGGTGTACCCGACTTAATTGTGGTGGCACCTCCAAACGGTAAGCCACTTCCCCGACCCTGGCTATCACCTTGAAAGGGTCTACATATCATGGATTTAACTTTCCATGTTTTCCAAATCGTACAACCCCCTTCCATGGTGACACTTTTAGCATGACGTGGTCTCCTACTTTGAACTGCATGAGTTTGCGTTTCTGGTATGCGTATCTCTTTTGTCGGCTGCGGGCAACTTGCATTCTTTGCTTTATAAGGACAATCTTGTCGGTTGTCTCTTGAATCAATTCAGGCCCAGTGAGTTGGAACTTACCTACTTCTGCCCAGAACACAGGAGAGCAACACTTCCGTCCATAGAGTGCTTCAAAAGGGGTGGCCTTGATACTAGCGTGGTAACTATTGTTGTAAGAGAACTCAATCAAGGTTATATGCTCAACTCAGCCATTTCCAAAGTCAATCACACACGCCCTTAGCATGTCTTCAAGAGTCTGGATAGTTCGTTAGCTTTGACCATCTGTTTGTGGATGATAAGCGGTGCTCATATCCAGATTGGTACCCAGGGCTCGTTGGAAAGCCCTCCAGAAGTTTGAAGTGAATCTACTGTCCCGATCACAGATTATTGAGACTGGTACTCTATGTTTGGTCACAACTTCTTTAAGGTAGGTCTTTTCCAACTTGGAGAGGGAATCAGATTCCTTGATGGGTATGAAGTGAGCAGACTTGGTGAGTCGGTCAACTATCACCCAGATAGTATCATATCCCTGAGACGATTTTGGGAGTTTGGTAACAAAGTCCATGCTGATATTTTCCCACTTCCATTCAGGTATCTCAGGTTATACCAGTAAACCTGAGGGTCTTTGGTGCTCTGTCTTGACACGTGAGCACGTCAAACATTTCTGAACGTATGTGGCAATGTCAGCTTTCATGTTTGTCCACCAGCATAATCTCCTCATATCTTGATACATCTTTTCCGATCCAGGATGTATAGAATACTTGGACTTATGTGATTCATGCATGATCACATTCCTCAAGTTTCCATAACGAGGTAGCCCACTTCTCCCATGTAAGCACAAGGTTCCATCCGCCCTTGGTTCCAATTTCTCCTTAGAGAGATCGGTTCGAAGCATTCCTCTAATGTCTTCTTTCCGAAGGTTTTCGGGTTTATGCACTTGAGCCTGAGCTTCTAGAATTTGCTTGGGCAAGTCTAGGTTTATGGTCATGGTTAAGGCTCGAACTCTCATGGGTGGGTCTTTATCCTTACAGCTTAATGCATCAGCAACCACGTTTGCCTTACGTGGGTGGTATTTGATTTCACAATCGTAATCACTTAGCAATTCGATCCAACGACGCTGCCTCATATTAAGCTCTTTCTGATCTAATATATGTTGCAGATTCTTGTGGTCGGTGTACACTGTACACTTTGTTCCGTAAAGATAATGCCTCCAAATCTTTAAAGCAAATACTACAGCTCCAAGTTCTAGATCATACGTGGTGTGGTTTTTCTCATGCTTTTTCAATTGCCTAGAGGCATAGGCAGTTACTTTCTTTCTTTGCATCAATACTGCCCCCAATCCCTTGTATGATGCATCACAATATACCTCAAAGTCATCATTGCCCTCAGGCAAAGATAGGAGAGGCGCGCTGCATAGGTTCTGTTTTATCAACTGGAAAGTTGATTCCTCCTTTTCTCCCTATTTAAATTCATTCCTTTCTGAGTGAGCTTGGTCATTGGTTTGGCTATCCTAGAGAAGTCTTTGATGAATCTGCGGTAGTATCCGGCAAGACCTAAAAATTGGCGGATCTCTGTCGGTGATCTAGGAGATGCCAAACTCTTAACGGACTCAACCTTTGCATGATCTACGTGGATACCATCGATGTCAATGACGTGACCTAGGAAGTGGACTCTAGATATCCAGAACTCACATTTGGAATATTTTGCATACAGCTGCTCTTCCTTGAGTACTTTCAATACTTGTGACAGGTGCTTCGCATGGTCTTGTTTGTTTTTGGAGTAGACAAGTATATCATCGATGAAAACTATCACGAACTTATCCAGATAAGGTCTACACACCCGGTTCATGAGGTCCATGAATATTTCTGGCGCGTTTGTTAACCCAAAAGGCATAACTCGGAATTCGAAATGATCGTAACGAGTTCTAAAAGCTGTCTTAGGAATATCCTCTTCCCGGACTCTCTGTTGGCGATAACCAGATCTTAGATCAATCTTAGAATACATACTCGATCCTTGGAGTTGATCGAATAAGTCGTCAATGCGAGGTAATGGATAAGGATTCTTTACCGTTAGTTTATTTAATTCCCGGTAATTGATACACATCCGAAAAGAGCCGTCTTTCTTCTTGACAAATAGAACAGGGGCTCCCCACGGAGAAAAGCTAGGTCTAATGAATCCTTTTTCTGATAGTTCCTGGAATTTCAATTCCGATGGTGCTAACCGGTAGGGGGCCTTAGCTACAGGTGCAACCCCAGAAATCAAATCAATTTGGAATTCTATTTGTCGAACTGGAGGCATACCCGACAATTCATCAGGAAATACTTTAGGAAAGTCTCGGACAATTGGTACGTTCGCGATCCGTTTTTCCTCGGGTTCGTCTTCTTCATCAATTTTGGAGAGGTGAGCTAGGAAGATGGGGCATCCTTTTACCAAATACTTCTGGGCTTTGGTGCAGGAGATGACACTAAGTCTAGTGTTGATTATGTCGGGGTTACCATCCCCTCGTATAATCAAGGTTTCATCTCCCCAAGGTATACGAACCAGTTTTTGATTGCATATGATAACTGCATGATACTTTGCTAGCTAATCCATGCCAATAATGACATCAAAGCTACCAAGACTTACCGGAATCAGGTCGATGTTAAACGGGTGATTGGAAAGGTTTAAGGTACAACCTCCAATGATGGTGTCAACTGTCACAACTTTTCCGTCGGCTAGTTCTACATTATAGTAAGGGTCTAAAACTGATGGAGTGACTTCTAATATTTTACTAAATTCAGTAGATATAAAGCTTCGGTCTGCCCCGGTGTCAAACAAGACAGATGCATATCATTGGTTTAGTAAAAACGTACCGGTGACGATGTTGGAATCTGATTGGCTTGGGCATTGCGAACCATCTGCACTTGTGATGAAGTTCCCTTGTTGTCCTTCTTCTGGTTGGCCAACTTGGGACAGTCGGGTCTCACGTGTCCAGGGGTTCCACATTCGTAACACACTACGATTCTCTTTGGTCCACTATTGCTTCCACCTGTGGGGTTCGGTTTCCCTGTTGCCCTCTTCCGCTTCCACGAGCATTGGACTTGCCCTTGTTGCTGTTTCCGGGGTTGTTATTGGGTCGAACCGAGGTAACAACATTTGCTTGACATTCACGAGCAAAATGGCCTTGTTGGCCGCACTTGTAGCATCCCTGGCGACCTCCAACAACATGGTGATAGTTTCACTTTGGACACTTAGGCTTGGATCCTGAGTAGTTCTTGGTGCAGATTGTGGGAGTAGTATCATAGGTTTGCCCAACGTCTTGTCTTTTGGGAGGCTGTTGGTGTTGGCTACGAGAACTTTCATCCGACTTTCTCTTGTTATCCGTTTGCTTTTCCGACAAATTGCGGGCTCGCTTGTTGATCAGCTCAGTCGCGAATTCCATAGCACTTTCGACGGTAGTGGGTCGTGATGCTAGCACACTGTCATGAATGTTGTAGGGAGTCCATTCACATACTTCTCAATTTTGTCGCTTCTTTGAGGGAAAATTCTTGTACACATCAAGCTTAACTCTTGAAATATTTGGTTGTACCAAAGGATGTCATTGCTTTTGCATTTTAGATCCCACAGTTCGATTTCCAACTTCTTCATTTCTCCTCTAAGACAGTACTTCTCAGTCATCATCTCCTTAAGGTTGGCCCAGGTGAGAGTATAAGCAGTGTCATGTCCAAGGGTAGCGACAACAGAGTTCCACCAGGTAAGGGCACTCTCGAGTTGTGTGCAGGTGGCGAACTTGACTTTGTTCTCGTCAGCACAACCGCTGATGCGGAAAACTGTCTCTAGTCTTTCAAACCATTGCATCAATTCAAAAACTCCTTCCTTTCCTCGGTAGTATGAGGGTTTTCACTTCAATAAGTCAGGGTAAGAACAACCCCTATTAGCGTTGTTTCTGCGCATATTGAGGTTTGGATCATTGTTCGTATTTGGATCAGCTTCTCTGGCTGCCATAGCTACTGTGATGCCCTCATTTATCATTTCCCTGAGTTGAGAAGCAGTGACATTTTGAGTAGCTTCAGGAAGTTCGGTATTAGCGGCGTTTGAGGTGGTTGCATTATTGGGATTTGATCGAGTAATCCCCATTTGTCTATAATCAGAAACAAAATGAGATTATTAGTTCAAGTGTTAGTATAATTTTTATATTATTTGCACGGGGAAAAATTCATGCATAGATTTCATAACAAATTGGATAACCTGTCAAGATTTCATAATATAATACATTTCATAACAGATATAACATAAGAAAATGATTACATGCGAATTTTCATAAGGAATTAAACATTCATCGAGCATAGAAAATCCAAGACAAAGGCTTAGTTGGCCTTGTCCTGGGTAGTGGTACACATTGTTGAGTACAACATATCCAAAAACACATGTTCGAAATGGAAAGGTACAGTACAGGGATACATCAAACAAGTTGAAAAGAAATAAAAGAACAAAAGTCCTATACCATGATAGCTAGGGTACAACCCATAAGCTGATCATGATGTACAAGAAATCTAGTACATCTACTCTACTCCTGCCTAGATGGTCTGCTGGATGAGGCTGGTGCTGGTGGGGCTGGTGAAGCTGCAGATGCTCTCTTGGTACTCCATAATATCCAAACTGTCGCTCGGGTATCCTTAAGCATGCGTAGTGTTGTCAGCAGCTGGGTCCGAAGTCTGTCGACGACTCCTCGAAATAAGACATCCCTGAAGTAACCCCAATCGTGTCGGACGGTGGCAAGGTCAAAGAAAATAGACAAGGACAGCTCCTGAGCAGATAGAACAGCATAGGTCTGATGCTCAAGACTTTACATGACCTGAATACGTTGATGGAGATGGTAGTTCTCCTCCAATCGCCACTGTAATGCGTCGTCAGTCCTAGCCTGAACACCTTTGGCTGCCTGGGCTTCTCCCCTTATAGTGTGAGTGATTGAGTCGATACGCTCATGGATGGAATTGTAGCCCAATTGACCTGCTGTCAATAGGCTGCGAAGGTCTGATATCTCCCGCTCATGGCGTGCGGCCAGTGCGGCGATCTGGACTTGGATAGAATCGACATGTCTCACCCCGGAACCCTCCCCGATCTCAAAACTAGATTCGGGTATAGCCTCATACCTCCTCTGTCGAGAAAGTGGAGACTCGGGAAAATAGCCCGGTGGTACTAATGAAGGTACAGAAGATGGTAGGTCAGGAGATACCCGGTCCTCCTCCATAGTGGTGGGCACCAGTATAGCTGATGCTGGAGCAGAAAAAGGGTCATCGGGAAGTACAGCTTCGATAGTCTGGTCATCCTCTGAATCCGAGGCCGATAACCATCTACACTGTACTGGTCGTCATGATGAAGGGATAGCTGGAACAGGGGCTACCACTGGTAGGAGAGTCGGAGGTGCAGTAGGTGGAGTCATGATACTCTGAAAATAATATTCTTTTAAATTTTAAAGTAAGTATAAACTTACAAACAAAAGAAAAATTATTATTTTTGGTTACAAGTTTTATGAAGTATACCCCTTTTAAAAAATCATCGCAATGTTTTAAGGTTATATATATTAATACTTATATATATAATCATTTACCAAACCAAACGAAATATCAATTCACACTTAGTTCACGTAACATACATACATGCCCTACGATCTATATGCTTGACTATTATGGTCCCAAAAAAAATCCCAAAAGATTATTGGTAAAGTTATAGTCCAGTTTTTAAATAAAAGAAAAATTATTTTATTTTTTTATTTAAAAATTTATTTGGTTCTCTATAACTAATGCTCTGATACCATTCTCTATGACACCCCAGGTAGGGTCTATGCGGAATTATCAACGGAGATGTCACAAGGTTGGATCGACAACACATAGTTCATAGAGCATAAGATAAGAGATTATTCAAAACAGATTACATGATCGTTATACAAATTTATAAAAATTGTCTTCAACATGTCATTATTAAAAATGCTTATTTTTCCCAAATAGAACCCTTGATGAGTCCTACGATGTAGATTACAATGATGCTTGAGTCCATGCACACACCACCTATTAACTTTATTTTCCTGAGAAAAACATGCTTAGAGGGTCAACATAAAGTTGGTGAATTTACAGGTTTAATAATAATTAGTTTGGACATACATCAATCATAGTAGTAACAATGCACAAAGCATTTTTACTAAAAGGTAGATTACATTTTCTATTACTCGAAACTGAAGCTTAACTTTCCATAGTCCTCAACAGGTGAGAACTTGGTGTCCTACAAAAAGACACCCAAACCTAGTTCCAACATGGTATACATCTGTTGTCCCGGCCAAGGCACAGTGAGCATGACTCACCCAGATGGGGATGGTCAATCCCAAATAGATCTATTTATAACATTCGGGCAATTACAATAATTTAACAGTTTCTATAATAGTCAATCGTAGTCAAGTTTATACAATTCCGTTATGTCCAATAAAATAGTTGCATGTTTTCTCCCCCGTAGAGGAAAAGTTTATCAATAGTTTATATGGGGCTCTAAACTCACCTGGGAGTTGGCAATAGCTGTATAATACGAATATCCAAATAATGCTCACGCCACAAGCTATGCCTAATCAAATAGTACAGTCCTAATAGATAATACAAGGAACGTATGTGTATGCTTATACAGATTTTTAATCCAGTTTGTTAATGCTATAGTGTTTATTTAAATAACCGTAATACAAATATTAATACTATCCATTTAAACTTGTATTTAAGTTTAATATTTAAGTAAACATAAAATATTTTACTTATAATATTAGTTTACGTCCGTAGTACATGTTTTACTTATAATATTATACACATCCATATAGTTTTTACATTTTATTGTATATGTGAGAATATATATATATATATATATATATATATATATATATATATATATATATATATATATATATATATATATATATATATATATATATTATTTTTGTAAAGGAAAATATAAATATTTCATTTTTCTCTAGAGTTCCCAATAAATATTTAGCATTTACTAAATAATTTATAATTTGCATGTTTAAGAATTTATAACTTAAGTCCTTATAGTTTAGGTTTTAGTTAAGTTTTACTAAATTAAAATAGAATAAGAGTTAGGGTTTGTTAAAGTTTCGGAATATGGAAAAACTAGTCCCTCCATATTTTAAGTAAAGTAAAACTTTCGGATTTTACACTTTTAGTACCTAGGGCTTGTTATACTTTCGGGTTATGGCATAATTAGTCCTCCTAGTTGTAACTAGGTTTTATAACTTTCATAAAAGGGCAAAAACAATCCCTAGGGCTTCTTTATGTTTCGAATTATTACAAAAGTGGTCCTTAGGGTTATGAAATGACAAAACAACTTTTAGAAACTTTCCAAAATGGTCCCTAGGGTTTAATATGCCACGGATGATATTTATTGAACCCTAGACATTTGGATAATTACATTTTAAGTCCTTGTGTTTAATAGTTTATTAAAACAAGTTTCAAATGTTACGGTTATAGTCCTTAAGTTTCATAAATTGTCATTTCAGTCAAAAAGTCTTTATAAGTTTTATTTTATTATAAAAACTTTTATTTAAATATCCAAAATATTAAATGGGCTCATTAAATTGTTCAAAAGACTATTGGGCTATTTAATGGGCCTAAATACATTTCAAGTCCACTAATTTGTTAAATGGGCCTTTAAAACATTTATTGGGCTTAACTACATTTTTAAGTCCACTAATTAATTAAATGGGCCTAAATACATTCTTAAGTCCATTAAGGTACTAAGATTTGTTAAATAGGCTTATTGGGTCCATTAAGTCTTGGGTTAATGTTGCATGGGCTTGATTAGTCCATCAATACTACTTTTTTATTTTATGTAAGTACTAGTCTAGGTTTTCTCATAAGCTTATTATTAGCTTATCCATATTTCGTTATAAACCTAATAAAAGAATAAAACTCAAATTTTGTTTTATTTGGTGTATCAAATGAGATCTAGATTTGTTACAAGATTGCATAAAAGTCATAAGCTCTAATATGAGCTTATAACTCACGGCTATATTAAGTTATAGCTTATTAAGATAAGTCAAGACTTGTTTTAAGGTTGCATGTCATCATAAGAGTCCCAAAATAAGATCTAAACTATGTTTAAACCTAAAAAATCAATCACAAGTCCATGTATACACATATATAGCCCTCGGCTATAGATTTAATCTTGGTGTTTCCAAGATGAGATTTTAGCTAGTTTTTTGTTTTATAATTATTTATAAAGTCCAACATGTTTATCTAGTTTTGTTACATGTTCCCAAGGTTATCATGAATCCAAGAAAAACACATATAGCCCACGGCTATATTATTTTTCCCCAAATGTTCCCATAAAATCTTTATGCTTGTTTTATGTTTATTAGCTTAAGTTTAGTTCTTAACACTAGATCTTGGTTTTACATAGACAAAATCCCTCCAAGGATATATATATATATATATATATATATATATATATATATATATATATATATATATATATATATATATATATATATATATATATATATATAGCCCACGGCTATGTTTATACACATAAAATGTTTTAGTGATTTATAGTAGTCCATTATATATGTATAATTACATATTCCATTGTTTAAAACTTAGTACATAAATCACAGATACCCATTTAATTATGCCGTGACCTTTAAGGTCATGGTTTTTCATGGTTTTGAGTTACACAAGTTTACTTATGAGATTTGTGATTATTAGTTAACCAAAATCCCAAAAGTGAGGTTTGTAACCCACGACTACATTTAAATACATAAAGTAGGTTATATCATTTTTAATCAAGTTTAAGCATAGAATACTAGTCACAGGTTTCTTTATCAAAAGTTTTTAACCATGACTAATCGTATTCCAAAACATGTCGTGACCTTAGATGGTCATGGTTTTATCAAATCTTGATTTTTAACAAGTTTGTTACATATGTTTATAGGTGGATGTTAATGCATGCAAGTAAAAATGAAGAAAGTATAAAGAGTAATACCTTCTTGCTAAAGTTACCAAGGGAGATCTAAAGAACAAGGGAGACTAGGAATCTAATCTTGATGAATATGAAAACCCTAACTATAACCAAGCTGTGACCCTTATGGATTCGGCTAGGGCTTGCTATAATGATTCCAAAAGGTGGAGATACTACTAAATGATTAGTAGTAAAGATGAAGACAAAGATCTAGTGAAGTTAATTTATATTCTTGGTGGTATCCTTATGATTTGAGAGAGAAAGTTGTTAGGCTCTTGCCTTATTCTTCTGAGCATATGTTTGTAATTGGATAGAAAGTTGTTAGGCTCTTGCCTTATTCTTCTGAGCATATGTTTGTAACAATACTGCTAGGCCATTCTTCACTCAGAACTAAGCTAATATTGAGTATTTCATTGAAAAGCTGCTTGTTTCAGCTTATTTTGTTTTTAATCATTATATAGTCAAGCACAAGTTAAGTTTTTTTTTATCTTTTTAATCTATTTTCACTAGTCCTCCCAAGTATTTATTCCAATTCGTGTCTAATTTCCCATAAACAACTAATTTGTTCAAACAACGTGCTTAATTATTAATCAAACAGAAAATGAAAAGTTTGTAATGACTAAAGTAAAATAAAAATAAGACAAGGTGAAAACTGATCAAACATAAATTCAATTCAATAATACTAAAGGATTATAGGTTTTAAATAAAAGAAACATTTTGTTTCTCTAACTAATCAAACTTTGGAGATTTTTCAGGATCAAAAGCCAAATGAAGTTCATCGTAATCTAAAGCCTCTTTGAACTCGTCTTTGTCTTCTTCAATTTAATGCTCAGAAAAATAAACATCATCATCAATGATTCGACCTTATTCCTCCAGTTTCATCCTATACGCTTCCTCCATCTGTCTCTGTTCCTCTTGTCTCCTTCTAAAGGAAGCAGCTTCCTCCCTCTCGCGTTTTTCTTGCTCCTGTTACCTCCTTCTTAAGGAAGCAGCTTTCTCCCTCCGACATTGTTGTTCAAGTCGGGCATTCTCTTCGTCTTCAAGCTTCCATTGTTGCTTTTCGTAAGCTTCTGATAAGTGTGAAAACACTCATCAATAATGATCCAAAAACCACTCAAAACACAGTCAAATACATAATATTTAACTGAAAATTATCAGAATCACGTTGGTATATGTGTTTTATGTGTTTTCAGGTAAGAAGATACATTTTTTGAGCAAACATACGTTTTCAAGGATTAATTTGATAAAAAGACGAAGAAAATGATGAAAGAAGCCTTAAAGGACTTTATTTGCCAAGCTTTCAAAGATCGAGGGCTTAAGTCAAAATTTATACAAAGATGAAGGATGAAAAAGAAATTACTTAAAAGTTTTAACCACATTTGGAAAGAAATAAGAAAATGAAGGATTAAAAGAGTAAAAACTAAGTGGAAAGTGTTATTTACTTCGTCATTGACCAAGATTCGGTCAAAAACACAAACACATGCTCGTTTTCTTCTCCAACGAGAAGAGAGAGAAAGAAACCGTCTTTTCTCCATTTCCACCTCAAAACCTGCATATGCAAATCAAAGACGATCCATGAAGATTCAATTGAAGACTATAACTACAAAAATGCTCATCACAATCTCCTCTACAAGAAGATGTTTGTTAATTAGATCAAGAGTTGAAGATGAAGAAATGCCCAATTTGAAGAATAAAGAATAAATCAAGAACCTCGTATTTTACACGTGTCACAACCGGATTGGAAGCAACACGTCAACAAGTTCATCTCGTTGCCTATAAATACAAGGAGATCCCCTCACTTCAAGAGGGTTAGCTTAGGTGTTAGTTTTCACATAGTTGTAGGTGTAGGATTAGATAGACAGTTAGTTTTTTAATCTTGTAACAAATTCTGTTTCTTTTCAGTTTAATCAGTTGTAACCGATACTTTTTCCACCATTAATGAAGTTTGAGTTTTCAAGTTCTTGTTCCTTTAATACTGCTCATTGAGATTGTCATTATATGTTCTCTTTAATTCTCAAATCTTTGTTGTTAAACACTTTCCGACTTACTGTTAATCAATTGAGTTAGATACTTAAGTGATTTCGTTGTTAAAAGCCTTTTAGATATTTGAGTTTTTCATCAGTAAATATCTGTGACATTACTTTCTGTTAGGAAGTTTGAATTCAGCAAGTTAGTTGTAACCGAATCCAAATTTCTGCCATTAATGAAATACACTTTTAAGCTTGTCGATTCTTATTGTTTTTTTTATCTCTTTTTCGAATCAGTAGTCTAGCAGTTAGTTAAGAATTAGTTGTAAGATCGTTATTTTAGTATAAATAATTTTCATGAATGAACGAGCAAGTTTCTGGTATCATTTTTTATAAATTCTGTTTTCGTAAATTAGATCTGTCATAAGCCTTGATGCAGTTCGTTCAGCTTTTTGTTATAAGAAAGAGTTTTGTTTAACAGTTCGAAGAGATTGCTCAATATAGATCAGTTCATTTAGTTTCAGAATCGAGGATTTTGTTCAATTTTCCTCGTTTGTTATCAGTTTTTGCAGGTTCGAATACGAAGGCCTTGTTTGGTTTTTCTGTGTCTGTTCTCATTTCTTTTGCAGGACTGATTTGGTAGGCTAGAAGATTGGCAGTTAGAGATTAGGAGTGTCTGATTTTAAGCGAGCTCAGCGCTCCGCTTCTCCTACAACGGAGGCCTTGATATTTCTGGTTGAGCTCAATTTACGTTTTCTTGCATAATAGTGTAAACTGATAATAGACTAGTGTAGTGTAAATTTAGAGGCAATATGATTCAAATGCTTTGTTGAATGTTACTGACTTTCTGATTTAAGATTGGCGCATTTGTTTGATTGATATTTTTTTTTAAGTCTGTGACTTGTCCATATCAGGGTGTTTGGGTCAGTTTCATATTTGGTGCAATTTGTTTTAATTTCATTATAGCTTTTAGTTAAATCAGTGTTAGTTGAATATTTTGGTTGGACTTGTAGTATAGTAAGTAGTGTTCTAGCTTCTTTTGGTCAAATTACGTAGGGTGCAAACAAATCACATTCAACTAATTTCAAAACTAGGTAACAGATAGAATTGTTCATTAGGCTGAGATTTAATACACTTTAGTTAATGAATTTGTTTGAGGATAGTCATTTGATTGATTAGTTCTAATTTCAGCTTTTAAACTTTAAGGCTAATTAGTCTGGCTTATTGATAAGCTCTATTTTGGTGGAAAATCCTTTTAGATCAGTTAGTATTAAGTACTTCGAACCAGTGAACTGTATACTTTATATTTTGTACAAGTTTAATCGATTTACAGTTTTAGTACCTGAACTTGTATTCATTATTTACGCTCACAGTCCTTGTTCGTTAGACCAGTTAGTTAAAACATATAGATGGATATCCTTTTGTGCGTCTTCCAGTTAAATTCGTTAAAGTTCATATTGGATCAAGATTTGTTGGGCCAATCTATTTGGGCTTTGTTTTTAATACATAAATTTGGATTTATTCAACTGCATTCATCATATTTGTATTTGCATTTACTAGTTTAATTCCATTTTCCTTTTATTTTAGTATAGAAATTAAAGTAGTTTAATAATAATAGATTGTTATAGTAGTGTATTTTGTACATTTAATTTTCGTATGTGCAATATGTTTTAGAATAGTACGTATAAATAGTATAGGTATTATTTTCAATTTTTTACTTGCTACTTGCCAATTAGACATAAATTCCAAACAAGTTTTAACCACCAAAAACAATCAAGTCAAGCTTAAAATTGTTATATCAATTCGAATCGATACCGAGAAAAACGAACTAAAAAGACAAATATTAGCTTCCTCAACATAACAATCGTACTCATCATATTTATCATCGTAAGGACAATCAACAGGGAACTCTCCATCTGCATTAGCTTTTACATTGGGCACCACACAAGGTTTCCTGAAAAGAACATAAAATATTATTAGTATTAAATGATAACAAAGATACAACGTAAATAAAATAAATAATGATACAAACTTGTTAGGAACTGTACTGGTATCTTCAAAAGCAGCAGAAAATGTTCTTTTTGATGAAGAATCCATTTTTTGATTCTTAAAATGCTGATAATTAATTGTTTGTTGTGTTTTTGTTATGATTAATTTCATTACTTAATCCTTGTTTATATAACTAAGGATGGAATACAAAGGTTCAGCAGCCTACATGCCAACATCTAATGCATATTCATGCATGTAATTACTTTTTGTGAAGTTCCAAGAATTAGCATTCTCATTAGGCGTGTAAAAAGTGTGTGCTTTCTGTGTTTTTAGGGTTTATTGTGTTTTAAAAAAATAGCAAAAAACAAGGTCTAGGACTCGAACCCTAGACCTTCCATTCAAACACTAACACACTTAACCAATTTGCCACATGAACATATTTGGTTCTAAATATGTGACTAATATTAACATTAGTGGAATAGAGATTACATTTGGTTATAAACATTTGTCACATGAATATTTTACTGTGTGACGTTTACAGTGTGTTGTTCATAGTTAATCCCATTATAATGTGACCATAAGTATAATTTAGATACACATTTCTCAAATGTTGTGACTATTGGCAATCATATAGTCACATAATTGTTTGACGATTTAATATGATCATGTATTATATTTGATCATAGTCTTCAAGTAATTATAAAATATTTGTCACATTTAAAGAAATATAGTGTCAAATGTTTCAATACCTACTTCCAATTTGCCACACACACAAAATTCATGTGTGGTTAACATTTAACAAAATAAACTAGTCACATTAAAATAATGTGTGTGACAACCTTGTTTATCAATTTGTCACTTGTAAAATAATTCTATGTGACCATATATGAGTTTTGGTCACATTCAATGTGTGTATGACAAATATTTGTCACACATGTATACGTATAATGTGACTACTACTTGAACCAGACTTTGATTCGGTAACACTCTCAAATTATTAAGTGACTAACGACTCATTCAAAAAGCATTTGTTAGCCCTAGTCACGTAACTATTCATATGCGTGACAAACAAAATACGAAATGGTCATGCAAACTGACTTCAAGTGTGACCGTTTATTTATAACTGGCGAATTCAGTCACACAAAAAATTATTTGTGACTACACGAAATTTGGTATGTGTGACCGAAACCCATTTTTGTACTAGTGAATGCTCAACTTTTTCAATTGAATGACAAGTAGTCTGATAAATATTTTTCATATATTTTAACCAATATTACAAGAGCATTGAACTATTTTACATAAGTTCTTACATTGTCAATAAAAAACAGAATAAATAGCATAACAAACGTACATTAACAAACTGTCAAACCTGCCCACTATTGTTTCTACAAGAATTCTCAATCTTGTATGTCCAAAAGAGATCTGACAAATGCTCACGATACGCTAGTGCGGCTTCAAATGGATCACTCGCTTCCAGCTGCTTGTTTTTTGTTAGAATGAACAAGTTTCTCATTACCCTAACCCCACAATCACCTAAAGGTACAGCTTGCCGCGGAACATCAGTCGCGTAAAGAAAAGTGATTGAGTAATTTGAAGGATCAATGCCTTTCTTACTCATTACATCATTGTCCTCAAGGTACTTTGGAATGCGAGAGGCATACTTGTTATGTAGATCCAGCCACCAATTTATGGTTTCAACTTGATTTTTTAACACCAAATCAGGAATCATGGAGTCATAAATGGTTATGACACCAGAATGCAAATTCAATTCAGCAAGAACCCAATGGATGTTATTTTGATTGATGGGGAAGTAAACCTATCATATCGAATAAAGTGTAAGTAGAAGTCCTATTAAATTATACTATAAATTTATACTATAAGTTTTACAAACCATGATATTGTGAGATCTAACCTTTTCAACCCCATTGTCAGACCAAGGTACACCATAAGTAACACCAGAAGCGTAATGAGAATGAAGCTCGTTAGTCATAACACTATAGATAAACAATGGGTCAGTCATTACATAATCTGCATCAGCCGATCTGTAGTGCAACAGATATAAAATCCATAGTTCTAGGTGCTATCATTTGAAAATAAAATAAAAACAATTAATATAAGTAGATTACTTAATTTATAATATACTTATATTATATCAATAGTTCGCTTATATTAAACTTACAGTATCAAATAGCCAACCAGCTCTTCCTTTTCCCAAAGCCAACATTCGTCCCCAAAATTCAGCATTGACGGTTATACAATCAGGGCCCCATGGGAAATAAAAGACCTTATCCTTGCGGTTTAAAAGTAGGTTATGAATGTCTTTTGGCACCTGGGTTCGGTATATTGATGCGTTTGATGGTCGCCAGAAATCCTACATATACAAATTAATTAGTAAGTTCTTGACTTTAGATTGAACATCAGACCATAAATTTTGGATTTCCGGGACATACCTCAGTCCATTCTGGTATCTCACGATTATCTGCTCCAGTCAAAGGTAGTTTAAACTTTTTGAATTTCTTGTTTCTACCTAGAACCTTTTGCTTAAGTTCTGCTGACTCAGGGGGAATGAATGGGTCGGAAAGATACTTACTAGGTTTAGTTTCACGTTGACTTTTAACTAACTGATCTGCCATACTAGAAGCCTTCTCTTCTTGAGTACAAAAATCAACGTTCATACTTCCCTCTTCGGCTGGACTAAGTAAATCCACAAGTGGGACAGTATCAGTTTTGTCAATAAGCACCTGATCTGCCATACTTGAACCTCTTCGGCTGGAGTAAGTAAATCCACTAGTGGGACAAGATCAGTTTTGTCAATAAGCGACTGATCTGCCATAACTGAACCCTGTTCGGCTTGAGTAAGTAAATCCACTAGTGGGACAGGATCAACTTCATCATGATTAACAAGCTGAGATGTAGACTTTATTTCTATTAAAACATCCAATGCCCCAATATCTAGTTCATGAAGAGGTTCTTGTTCAACTACTTGGCTATCGACGGAATTAATGCAACTCTATGATGACATGTATCCAAAAGACATATCTTTTGTCTGTAAAACATATAGGGGATCAAGATCATGTAAATAAAATCAGATGAAGATATATAATTTATTTACCTGAGTGTCATCATAAAACAGTCCATTGTCGTTACAAAGAGAGTCCTTAGAGAAAAAGTCATTGTCATCTTTCGTATCATTTATGTCAAATGGAGAGAAAACCTGTGAAATAACATCGGCATCCTGTAGGGGACTGACTATGTTGTTTATCATGTAACAATTCATCCATTATTTTTCCTTTATAGCCTTCTAATGTAACTGATGGTGATACCTAATGTTGGTCAAACAGGCGGAATTGTTCAAACATGGGAAATTTTTCAAACAGGGGGAATTGTACAAACAGGGGGAATTGTTTAAACAGGGGAAATTTTTCAAACAAATTTCATCGATGAAATAAATATAACTAAGATTGATAGATGAAATATATATCTTACCTTTTTAATGTCAAACAAATCTGGGTGTTCTTCATTAATGGGAAGTACTTCTTCGTTGTTCACAGGAGCTCTTGCATCGACATCCGCAAAACCGTTACTGTCCTCAACTACAACTTCTGGTTCCTGAATATATTTAAAAGATCTTTATAGACGGTGTGGTGGAAAATTATTAAAAGAAATGAAATTCTATGAAAATTAGAGGGAAAGTTGGAAGTGATATCTTACCTTATCAATCGGCTTTACTTCTTCAGCGAACATAACATCGCTTCTTGAGGCCTGTTTTGTGAGGAATTGATCAACTTCTGGTTCCTTAATATCTTCATTTTTTGGTTCAAATGATGTTGACAACTGAAAAATATTTAAAAAGTATTATAGAAATTGTTGTGGGAACATAGTACAAGAGGTGATATCTTACCATTTCATTCAGCTTTACCTCTTCTATGTTAATAACAGCGCTTGTATCGACTTCTGGTTCCTTAAAATCTTTAAGTTCTTCAATTGTATCAATGGTTGAGCCCTGATTAGTGTGTCAAAAAAACTAATAACTAGATTTTACTTAGTTATAAAAAGTAAGTTCGTTGATTCCAAGTCTTTTCGAATTTATTACTAGTAGAAAGTGCGACTCGGTCGTTCTTGGTGGAAAATAAAAAGGTTGAAAAGTTATCTAATTTAAACTAAAGTAAAACGAAAATAAAAATGCAAATGAAAATGTAGAAACAAATGAAAATGTCGTTAAGTAAAAGTGGAAGCTTGAAATTTTAAACTAAAAATTAATACTTAAAAGTAAATGACGAAAAATTAAAAACTTCAAAAGTAAATTTTAGAACTATAAAATTAAAACTAAGACGCAACTAGATTAAAAATAACACTATGTAAGAACGGCGGGAAAAGTTAAATTTGAAAATTATAAAAAATAAAACTTGAAAACTTTGTAAAAACAAGAAATTAAACCCGTCAGAATAATACTATAAATACCCTCGTCGGAATGCTGGTCGGAATCCCGTTGGAATATAATAAAACAAAACTATGGGAATAAGTCAAAAGTAAGTGATCGGAATCCAATTAGGAATCTTGGTCGGAATATACAAAAGAGATAATGATCGGAATAATGGAACTAAGCCCTATCGGAATGTATATAAAAAAACAGCTATCGGAATAACAGAAAACTAGAACGGCGGAATCCCAATCGGAATCCCCTAAACCCTTTTCCGATCAAACGATCGGAATACTAGTGAGGGTGTCGGAATGCAGATCGGAAAGGGGAAACCCTATTCTGATTTGAAAGGAAATGGTAATAAGCAATGAAATAAGCTAATTCTAATAAGAACAAATCAAAACTTAACTAACTATTTAATGAAAATTACTAAATAAGCACAAATAAAAACTTACAAAACTATAATAAGCAATTTTTAAATCAAAATTTTAAAAAGATAAAACTTTTAAGAAAACTTAAAAAGTAAATTAGCTAAATACAAAATAAGCCAATAAGCATGTCAAGCTCAAAGCTCATTCGTATTAAAACTAATAGATCAATAAAAAGATAAACTTTTTATTCACAAGAATATTAAGATGAAATAAAATCAAAGATTAAGTTGAATCAAATATAAACAACATAAGAAAGGTAGAAGAAGATGATTAAAAACATGAATTTAAAAGATTAAAGATCAAAGATTTAACAAAAGATTAAAGAGAAACCTTGAAGAACATTAAAAAAAACTAGAGAGAGAAAATATTTTTAATCTACTCCTACTTACCTGACAAAATTAAAACTAACTAAAATTATCTAACCACCCTCCTAATGACACATTAGGAGGGTATTTATAGGAGGAGTGGAAGTATGGTTGATGCTTTCTTCTCTCTTTCTTCTTGTCTCGACTCGATTTAATTTCTTTGTCTTTCTCGACGTCGTCTCGGGATTTGTCGATATAATTTGAACTTGTCTTATAATTTCTTCAACAATTAGACTTGAGTTCTTCGACTTCATTAAACTTCCGTCTTTAGACTTTTTCTTCGATAAATATTCAGAATAGGCCTTGGACTTCCGTTCTTTTTGCACTCTTGATCTTTTGACTTCGTCTTTTCTCGTTTTCATCGATAAAAGCCCGTGAAAGCCCGTGTATTCTTCCTTTTTCATCTTTTGGTCCTAAAACACAATAAAAACACAAACCACGCATAATTCAAACATTTACGACATAAAATACACGTTTTGGCTTGGTTATTATTATAGTTAAGTGGTAAAAGGATGTGTGTTTTCACACCTATCAAATCCCCTACACTTGACCATTGCAATGTCCTCATGCAATGCATTAATTACAAAGCAAGTTTTACATTTTTCATCACAATCAATACACATTGGCCTTTATTAAAGAGACAAAATATTTAAGGGAAGATAATAAAGAGATTTTGCTAGTTGAAAAAGTTCGTTTTCTCGGTATCTTCTCGAATTGATTTCCGGTTCAAAGTGCGACTCAATTGTTCTTGGTGGAAATGAAAATGGTTTGGTTATCTATTACTAAGTAAAATGAAAATGTAAATTGCGATAAGTAAAAGGAATGCTGAAAGGAATGCTAAAAGGAATGCTAATAGGAATGCTAATTGGAATGTTGATTGGAATGCTGATTGGAATGTTGATTGGAATGCTGATTGGAATGTTGATTGGAATGCTGATTGGAATGTTGATTGGAATGCTGATTGGAATGCTGATTGGAATGCTGATTGGAATGCTGATTGGAATGTTGATTGGAATGCTAATAGGAATGCTAATTGGAATGTTGATTGGAATGTTGATTGGAATGCGGATTGGAATGCTAATAGGAATGTAAAAGGATTGCTGATTGGAATGTTGATTGGAATGCTGATTGGAATGCTGATTGGAATGTTGATTGGAATGTAAAACACTTTTCCAATCAAGGTGATTGGAATACGTGATTGGAAAGGGGTTTACCCTTTCCGATCTAACCTTTTGATCCGAACATTAAGCAAAAGCAATAAGCTATGGTTAATAAGCTCAAACTAAAACTTGCACGAATCTAAATCGAAATTGACTTAATAAGCATGAATAACAACTTATCAAACTTAAAAATAAGCAAACTTTCAAATCAAACTTTTAAAAAGATGAACTTTTTAAGAAAAATTTAGATCAAA
Organism: Glebionis coronaria; assembly: GCA_025667525.1. Lineage (NCBI taxonomy): Eukaryota > Viridiplantae > Streptophyta > Magnoliopsida > Asterales > Asteraceae > Glebionis > Glebionis coronaria. The sequence continues at coordinate 499,798 of JANFOE010000503.1, read as the reverse complement.
TAAGCATTAAGATGAAAACAAATCAAGGATGAACATGAATCAAGGAGAAGCAAAGTAAGAAAGGGAGAAGAGGATGATTAAAGATAAGAACTTGATTAAAAGAAAAGATTCCAAAATAAAAAGACTTACTTGAATTGAAGAAATTAAATGTGCATAACATGAAATTAAATTGCAAGAAATTAAATGACAAGAAATGAAAATGGTGGAAGTGTGGCTTGTCAAGCCACCAACAACATGAAAATGAAGCTAGCCTAAACTATATATAGGGGTGATTAGGGAGGAGCTTAGGAAGCTTCCTCCCTCTTTCCTCTTTTCCTTATTTGCATACTTAAGCCCTTTTCTTCTTAATTGTTTGTTAATCTTGGACTTAATGATTTTGTCTTGGGATTTCTTTAAACTCGTCTTTGAAATTTTCTTAGTAAATTAGACTCGAGTTCTTCGGCTTTTAGTAAACTTCCGTCTTTTGACTTTTTCTTCGATAAATCTTCAGAATTGGTCTTGGACTTCCGTTCTTTTTCCACTCTTGATCTTTCGACTTCGTCTTTCGTCTTTTTCTTCGATAAAAGCCCGTGAATGCCGTGTTTTCTCCACTTTTCACTTTTTCGTCCTAAATCACAACAAAAACATAAACCACGCATAATTCTGACATAAATGACATAAAATACACGTTTTGGCTCGGTTATTATTGTAATTAAGTGGTAAAAAGGATGGGTGTTTTCACACCTATCAAATCCCCTACACTTAACCATTGCAATGTCCTCATGCAATGCATTAGTTACAAAGCACGTTTTACATTTTACATCATAATCAACCTACCTTGGCCTTTATTAAACAACTAAGGAAAATCAAAAAGATAGAAAATAACAAGATGCAACAAGGAAGAAACTTGTAAAGAAATCTAAGACTTACATTAGGGCTTGTGTGTCATGAATGTTCATCACCCTTAAGTTTCACGTTCCCCATGCCAAGCTTAAAAACAAGATCATTGTTAGTACAAGTTAGCATAACAAACATTTACTCATGTGGTTCAATTAATCACTTAAACTCCCTTATTCCTACGAGTATCTCTTATATTTTATAGATGTCTTGAATGATCACGAGGATGCATTGTTGACTTATTTCGATAATTTATTTAGGCTGAAAGCAAAGTAGGACGATTTGATCAATAGTTAGCTAAAGGACAAAATCTCTTAAAACTGCTTCTCGGGATATCAAAAAGTTCATATCTTGGCATAACTTGGTTCAAGATTTGAGACCTTTCTCGGGCCGATATTTGGCATGTACTTCATACTTCATATCTCGAGAGACGTTCTTGAGATAATGGTCTTCTCTTCGTTAATAGAGTGAGTTTGTTCACTTCGATACTTTTGATGGGTACTCCAACTTTGTTGACCACGACTTCATGATTATTTCTTCAATCTCTAATTGGGATTTTGAGATACAACGATCCGCCTCCTTTTCGGACTTGGATCTATTTATCCTCATACCTTGTTAGGGTCTTTTCGGATAGACTTCTCCATGATCTTTATGGGAGTTGATTGCTTTTCGTCGTGAGTCTTGATCCTTCATATTGATTTTGGGAATAATGCTTTTCACATCACTTTGGATCTTCAGCAATAAAATGGAATCCTCATGCCTTGTTAGGGCCTTTTCGGACTCGCCAATCTTCGCGCCCCGCTTCATAAGTTATGCCTTGGCTATGAACTATTATCATTACCGAGCAACTTTTAAACGATATTGGGCTAGAATCTAAGTAACTTTTGAAATCGTACGACCTTACTTATTGCAGATAATTTATTAGCAAGTGATGGGAGAAAAAGATCATAATTAACTCACATAAGTTAATGAGAGAATACCAAACTTGTAACCAACTCTATCATTTATCGTTCTCCAAAATTTAAAATCTCAAGGAATGAGACTCGTGGATTCTTAGCCTAATAAACCAATTAAGGTCTACATGGTTAAGGATACTAGCTAGAGTGAACTTGGATAAGTAAACTCGGGTTGAGTCAAAATATTCACAACGGGCCTAATATATCTAAGATATCTAAACTTGCTAAAACCATTTTATTAAAATGCTAGAAAGTAACAAAAATAAAGGAGACTACAACTAGGCCAAAATAGATTAAAAATTTTGAAAAATGTCGAAAAATTGATTTTCCGGTTAAAATGAGGACAAATACAAGGAAAAGACCACTTAACTTCGATAGAAGTCCCCCCTACACTTAATATAAACATTGTCCTCAAATGTTTAAGCATGTGAGAGTAAACTCCCCTACACTTAGGACATTGTGCACTTTGTTTAGATCTCGTTAAGGAAAAGACCACTAAAGAGATTCCTATTTTAATATTGAGAAATATAAAATAGTGAATCGAAAAGAGTTTAGGATAGAACCGGGAAGAAGGGAACACGGAATCACGGTTTGTCAAAAGTCATCAAGAGTGTGTCTTTGAAGCTCTAATCCCTGCACATGATAAGAAAGAGAACAAGAAACACCAACGGGGCTCCCCCTACACTTATGGTGAAAACAGGAAAGATAGATAGATAATTGGGTTGCCTCCCAAAAAGCGCTTGTTTTTTTAACCGAGTCACGAGCCTGACTCGTCCCCGAATTAAATGGTCCATGGGGAAGCCTCGTATGTAATACCGGGATCAAAGACCTTGTCCTCGTTCCCGGAGGACATCAATAAAGGAGAGGCAGGAGGATAAGTCTTGAATGGTAAAAAGGTCCTCTCAATACCAGAAAAGCAAGTGAAGTCCAGATTGACGGGGGTAGGGTGGGTAAGGGAATCACATTGTCATCCTCCAAAGACAATGGAGGCAGACCAATTGGCAAAGCCGTAGAAGTATCAATCATAGAATGGTCCATGTCACCTCCCGGGTCAAAGCATTTATCCTCATGATCGTAGAGAAGGAGTGTAGAAATTCGTTTGAGAAGACCACGATCAAGTACGAAACCATCATTCATTTGTGGGGATTGTTGATAAGTTAAATCCTCACGAATGTGGTAAACGTAATTCTCATAAGAGGAGTGTTGATTAGGTAACTCCTCGAGAATAGGATGTTTGGGCATGTGAGTTGGTTCGTCATTATTATGAAAAATAAGACGTTCCAACTCATCAAGTTCGGCATCGATGTTGGAAAAGTCGACCTCGCTTGCAGGTGGAAGCGGAGGCAAAAGAGCTAGCTCTCGGTCGATAATTTCCGCAATCTCTGGCTCGAAGACGAAATCATCATACTCACCACATGTTGAACTCTCGTTGGGAGGATCAAATATCGGATGTGGAGTTGTGATTATGTGATCATTGACTAGCGAAGCAAACTTGTCCGTAAGCTCCACAAAAGTCGGCACATCACACAAATTTTCCGGAACACCCGCGGGCTCACTTGGGATGACGACAAGTTCCTCGACACTAGACTTTAGGGATTTTTCCGATTCCATAGCCGAGATAATGTCAAGATGTTGATCCTCCATTATGAGAGAGACAACGGGCTCCTCGGGTGTGATAGCAATAGACGAAGGAGGAAGGGGAGAAGTTTTGCTTTGCTTTAGAAATTCCTCCTCGTCGAAAATAACCTCAATATCGTCATCGCTCTCCTCATTACCTAAAGGGCCAATAATAAGCTCAGGGATATGAGTACTCGTCTGATCTCGCTGCTGTAAAAATGACTCCATATAAGTTTGTTGCGTGTGTAAAAGCTCTTTGCTTTGTTCTTGAAAAGCTGCAGCAAGATCGTTTCTTTGTTCTTGAAAGGCTGTAGCAAGATCGTCAATTGGTTCTTGGTAACTCATCTCGTGACAAGGCTGATGATCAATTGGGTATTGCAGGGGTTGGTCAAAACTGGAAGGGGTATAATTATAGTAATTTTGATCCCCTGTAGGGCAGTGAAAACTTTCGTGAGGACCCCCACAGTTGTTGCAAAACGGGTGAGGAAAAAGACTGGGTGCGTCTTGTGGATAGCTATTTTCATTGTCATAATTGTACCCCGGTTCTTGCCCGTGACCATACGGGTATCGAACCGGGCACGAAACATGCCAATGAGAATCGCTTCCACAATAGATGCACGGGGGAACAGGATGTGGGTTCAAAAAGAATGAATTAGTCGAGTTGCACAAGGGACAAAATCTGAATTGTGTGTTGTCGATATCGTTTCCGCACCGCTCACATGTACACCATTGACAAGAGTCGTTCCCGTACAGTTGTCTCCCACACCCGACGCAATGGACATAAAAATCCATGGAGAAAGATAGATAAGCAAGAAGAATATTTTTGGTGCAATACTTTGAAAAAGAAATGCTTCTTAAGATTTTTCAAATGTTTTTGGATTTTTTTTTTTTTTATTTATTTATAATTTTTGACTCGAAAAAATAACGTTCACAAGTGAACGGATCCCAAAAGCCAACGCGTCTCTCACAAAAAACCGTTAATCTTCACGAAAAGAGCCGGCAGCGGCGCCATTTTAATAAAGAGATTTTGTTAGTTGAAAAAGTTCGTTTTCTCGGTATCTTCTCGAATTGATTTCCGGTTCAAAGTGCGACTCAATTGTTCTTGGTGGAAATGAAAATGGTTTGGTTATCTATTACTATGTAAAATGAAAATGTAAATTGCGATAAGTAAAAGGAATGCTGAAAGGAATGCTAAAAGGAATGCTAATAGGAATGCTGATTGGAATGTTGATTGGAATGCTGATTGGAATGTTGATTGGAATGCTGATTGGAATGTTCATTGGAATGCTGATTGGAATGCTGATTGGAATGCTGATTGGAATGCTGATTGGAATGTTGATTGAAATGCTAATAGGAATGCTAATTGGAATGTTGATTGGAATGTTGATTGGAATGCTGCTTGGAATGCTGATTGGAATGCTAATAGGAATGTAAAAGGAATGCTGATTGGAATGTTGATTGGAATGCTGATTGGAATGTAAAACCCTTTTCCAATCAAGGTGATTGGAATACGTGATTGGAAAGGGGTTTACCCTTTCCGATCTAACTTTTTGATCCGAAAATTAAGCAAAAGCAATAAGCTATGGTTAATAAGCTCAAACTAAAACTTGCACGAATCTAAATCGAAATTGACTTAATAAGCATGAATAACAACTTATCAAACTTAAAAATAAGCAAACTTTCAAATCAAACTTTTAAAAAGATGAACTTTTTAAGAAAAATTTAGATCAAATAAGCATTAAGATGAAAACAAATCAAGGATGAACATGAATCAAGGAGAAGCAAAGTAAGAAAGGGAGAAGAGGATGATTAAAGATAAGAACTTGATTAAAAGAAAAGATTCCAAAATAAAAAGACTTGCTTGAATTAAAGAAATTAAAAGTGCATAACATGAAATTAAATTGCAAGAAATTAAATGACAAGAAATGAAAATGGTGGAAGTGTGGCTTGTCAAGCCACAAACAACATGAAAATGAAGCTAGCCTAAACTATATATAGGGGTGATTAGGGAGGAGCTTAGGAAGCTTCCTCCCTCTTTCCTCTTTTCCTTATTTGCACACTTAAGCCCTTTTCTTCTTAATTGTTTGTTAATCTTGGACTTAATGATTTTGTCTTGGGATTTCTTTAAACTCGTCTTTGAAATTTTCTTCGTAAATTAGACTCGAGTTCTTAGGCTTTTAGTAAACTTCCGTCTTTTGACTTTTTCTTCGATAAATCTTCAGAATTGGTCTTAGACTTCCGTTCTTTTTCCACTCTTGATCTTTCGAATTCGTCTTTCGTCTTTTTCTTCGATAAAAGCCCGTGAATGCCGTGTTTTCTCCACTTTTCACTTTTTCGTCCTAAATCACAATAAAAACACAAACCACGCATAATTCTGACATAAATGACATAAAATACACGTTTTGGCTCGGTTATTATTGTAATTAAGTGGTAAAAAGGATGGGTGTTTTCACACCTATCAGAAGAAAACAAGTACAAAGATCAAAAACCTACCTTAGGATTTTGGAATGTCATGAATGATTATCATCCTCAAGTTTCACGTTCCCTATACCAAGCTTAAAAACGAGATCATTATTATTATAAGTTAGCAAACTAACACAAACTCATGTGGGCCAATTATTTACTTAGACTCCCTTATTCCTAGTTGTATCTCTTATATTTTATTGTTGTCTTGAATGATTATGAGGATGCATTGTTTGACTTATTTCGATAGGTTATTTGGCTGAAAATAAAGTAGGACGATTTAATCAATAGTAAGCTAAAGGAGAAAATCTTTTAAAACTGCTTCTCGGGACCTCATAAAGTTCATATCTTTGCATAACTCGCTTCACGATTTGAGACCTTTCTCGGACCGATATTTGGCAGCGACTTCATACTTCAAATCTTGAGAGACGTTCATGAAATAATGGTCTTCTCTTCATAATAGGAGTTTCTTCACTTGAAGTTTTGAGAGATTCTTCATACTTGGACCACGACTTCTTCATTTTTCTCCAATCTTTACTTGGGATTTTGATATACAACGATCCGCCTCCTTTTAGGACTTGGATCTATTTATCCTCATACCTTGTTAGGGCCTTTTTGGATAGACTTCTCCATGATCTTTAGTGGAGTATCTGCTTTTCGTCGTGTGTCTCGATCCTTCATATTTATTTTTAATAAATGATTCTTCACATCACTTGGGATCTTCAGCAACAAAATATAGCCCTCATGCCTTGTTAGGGCCTTTTCTGACTCGCCAATCTTCGCATCCCGCTTGAATAAGTTATGCCTTGGCTATGAACTCTAATTAATACCGAGCAACTTTAAAGGATCTTGAGCTAGAAGCTAAGTAACTTTTCAAATCGTACAACCTTATTTATTGCAATTAAATTTATTAACAAGCGATGGGAGAAAAAGCTTATAATCAACTCACATAAATTCATGAAAGAATGCCAAACTTATAATTGACTCTATCATCTCTCGTTCTCCATAATTTAAAATCTCAAGGAATGAGACTCGTGGATGCTTAGCCTATTAAATCAAAGTTTTGGGTTTTCAAGTCATCTATAGGATCTTGCATCTTCTTAGACTTTTTCAAGTTTAGAATTTGCGTTTTAAAGTTCCCTTGATAAACGACTTTCTAGGATCAATTATAGGAACTTGCGAAAAGTTCTTGTTCTTAACCCGTGAGAGTCAAGACTTTCACGTTTTAAAGTTCCCTATATAAAAGCCTAGCAAAACTTGACTTAAACACGTTAAGGATACTAGCTAGAGTAAACTTAGATAAGTAAACTCGGGTTGAGTCAAAAGGTTCACAACGATTGAAAATTAAAACCACTTTATTAAAATTTATTCTAGCAAAGAACGAAAATAAATATAACAAAGGTAAAACTACTAGGCCAAAATAGATCAAAAATTTTGAAAAATATCAAAAAATCAATTTTCCGGTTAAAATGAGGACAAATACAAGGAAAAGCCACTTAACTTTGATAGAACTCCCCCTACACTTAATATAAACATTGCCCTCAATGTTTAAGCATGTGGAAGTAACCTCCCCTACACTTAGGACATTGTGCACTTTGTTTAAATCTTGCTAAGGAAGAGACAACTAAAGTGATTCCTATTTTAATATTGAAGAATAAGAGTTTAGGATAGAACCGGGAAGACGGGTACACGGGATCACGGGTCGTCAAAAGTCGTCAAGAATGGATCTTTGAAAGCTCGAATCCCTGCACATGATAAGAAAGAAAACAACAAACACATACTTGGGTCTCCCCCTACACGTATTATAAAAACAAAAATAAAAAGGATAGACACTGCGGGTTGCCTCCCGAGAAGCGCTTGTTTTTGTTCATCGAGTCGCGATCCTGACTCGACCTTGATTAGCATAGGAAGAAGCTTGAAACACATCCACCGGGATCAAATACATGGTTCTCATCCATCAAATAGCACAAGCTTAAGGCGAACAAGGAAAGCCAAAGAAGAGTAGGCAAGGTTCCCTTAAGCAGTTGTGGAGCACGGTGGTAGCAAGGGCGATGAGGTGCAAGCATATCTCCAAAAGTTCCAAAAATCTTTCCTTTTATTTCATCAGATGGATACTGAGATGGCTTAAAAATTGCAATACCGGGATCGAACACCTTTTCCTTTAGGGGAAAATAGCACTCAAGCTCAGTAGACCTTGAAGAGGATCCACTCATAAATCGTACAATCTCATCCTCAGAAGGTGGATAGAGAGGTGTCAAGACATAACTGCTACGGATATTGGTGTCGTCCGGCTTCTTCTCCTTTGAAACGGGTTTCTTCATATCCAAAGTAGGATAAAGAGCATCATCAAAGTCCAAAGGAGGAGAATCACTCTCATTTGGAAAGTAAGTGTTGAGAAAAGTAGCAAAATCTTCCTCAAATGAGTAGTCTTCCAATGTAGGATCAAGCATTGTTGTTGGAGGAGGATCTTCATCAAAAGTAGGTGCAAGGTCATCATGTGAAGAATCACTCGAGAGAGTATCAACAGAATCAAAATCATCATAAATGGGCATGTCTGGATACTCTGAAACAATTTTTAGACAAGAAAATTTTTTAAAATTAGACAAGAAAAATAACGTTCAAGAGTGAACGGTTCCCAAAATCCAACGCGTCTCTCACTAAAAACCGTTAATCTTAACGAAACGAGCCGGTAGCGGCGCCATTTAATAACTAGATTTTACTTAGTTATAAAAAGTAAGTTCGTTGATTCCATGTCTTTTCGAATTGATTACTAGTAGAAAGTGTGACTCAGTCGTTCTTGGTGGAAAATAAAAAGGTTGAAAAGTTATATAATTTAAACTAAAGTAAAACAAAAATTAAAATGCAAATGAAAATGTAAAAACAAATGAAAATGTCGTTAAGTAAAAGTGGAAGCTTGAAATTTTAAACTATAAATTAATACTTAAAAGTAAATGACGAAAAATTTAAAACATCAAAAAGTAAGTTTTAGAACTATAAATTTAAAACTAAGAGACAACTAGATTAAAAATAACACTAAGTAAGAACGGCGGGAAAAGTTAAATTTGGAAATTAAAAAAAAAACTTGAAAACTTTGTAAAAACAAGAAATTAAACCCGTCAGAATAATCCTATAAATACCCTCGTCGGAATGCTGGTCGGAATCCCGTCGGAATAAACTAAAACAAAACTATCGGAATAAGTCAAAAGTAAGTGATCGGAATCCAAATAGGAATCATGGTCGGAATATACAAAAGAGATCATGATCGGAATAATGGAACTAAGCCCTATCGGAATGTATATAAAAAAACACCTATCGGAATAACAGAAAACTAGCACGTCGGAATCCCAATCAGAATCCCCTAAACCCTTTTCCGATCAAACGATCGGAATACTAGTGAGGTGTCAGAATGCAGATCGGAAAGGGGAAACCCTATTCTGATTGGAAAGGAAATCGTAATAAGCAATGAAATAAGCTAATTCTAATAAGCACAAATCAAAACTTAACTAACTAGTTAATGAAAATTACTAAATAAGCACAAATAAAAACTTACAAAACTCTAATAAGAAATTTTTAAATCAAACTTTTAAAAAGACAAAATTTTTAAGAAAACTTAAAAAGTAAATAAGCTAAATACAAAATAAGCCAATAAGTATGTCAAGCTCAAAGCTCATTCGTATTAAAACTAATAGATGAATAAAAAGATAAACTTTTTATTCACAAGAATATTAAGATGAAATAAAATCAAAGATTAACTTGAATTAAATATAAACAAAATAAGAAAGGTAGAAGAAGATGATTAAAAACTTGAATTTAAAAGATTAAAGATCAAAAATTTAACAAAAGATTAAAGAGAAAGCTTGAAGAACATTAAGAAAAACTAGAGAGAGAAAATATTTTTAATCTACTCCTATGATATGAGCAAAAACTCATATCAATTAATCAACAAATCACCCTAAAACACAAGAAAAATACCTAAACTTTGTGCTATAAAGCGGAATTATGTGGTATGTTTTTTGTTTGTGTATAAATAGGTAAGAAGGATACATTTTCAAGCAAGCAAGAAGAAAATCAAGCTTATTTGGATGAAAAAGACAAAGAAGGATCAAAGATGACAAGACTTTGAAGATAAGGGACCTATCTTGACAACACTCCAAAGTTGAAGGACTAAAAGTGTAAATATTCCAAAGTCAAGATAAAAGTCAAACATGGTTAACTCTTCAGTCAACCAAGTCAAAGGGATCAATTTTGTTCAAGAATGAAGCTTAAAGGACCATTAATGCCAAAGAAATGAAGATTATAGCTTAAAATACAAATCTGCCAAAGTAAGGGGTTAAAACTGCCAAAAATACTTCAAGTTTTGAATCAATCCATGTGAAGGGACTCTTAGCCAATCAGAATGCAAGGAAGAAATGGTTTGGATTACCAAGTAAGGAGCCAGCTGGTCACTAGCAGCCTTGGCATTTAATGTCCGTATCCCAACAGTGGGGCGCACTATCATTTCTTACAACCAATCAAAGAACGCCACTCAATAATACATATTATCCACTTCAGATAACGATCCGTGTGATCATGTCTCACCCAATCAGAAAGTGCCACGTGGCCTTCTACTTCAACGCAACCTATAACCATTTTGGAGCTACACTTGATTTCAGATCATGATGTCTACATGAAAAGTGATCGTTTTTTAGAGAGGAACACAATGGACACAATCAATTAAGCTAAAACTTGATGGATCAAAAATCCCCAAATTGTGAAGAACAAGAGGATGAACACTTAGTAGTTTTGTGACACGTGGCAACAATTCAAGGATGGAAACACGTCATCAACTCCAAAACTTCCTCACATTTATCTATAAATAGGGATGGAATTTCTCATTTGTACAAGTAGTTAATATGTGTAAATTTCACACACAACTTCCATTTCCTCTCATTCTTGTTCTAGTTAGTTAGCTTAACAACTCAAGAGTCTGACAAGCTCTTGAGTTAGTTAGCTTAGTTGTAACAGAATAACTTACTTTGTAACAAACTTTCTTCCAAAATCAATAAAATCCCCATTTCATCTTCTTCATTTATTGTTCATATCTTGAATCCTGTTATCCTTGTGTTGCTGTTAGCTTGTTATGATCATAAATGATCATGATTAGCTAAGTTTGAAGATTTGAAGCTGTTAGATCCTGTTCTGTTCAAGCCAGTAGAGTTCTTGTTGATTTTGAAGCTTTCTGATTTCAACAATGGTGATTATGATGATTGTAGATGTTGATTGGTAGATTTTGATGCTAAGGTGGTGGTTTAGCATTAGTTAGAAAGCTCAGCGCTTCTCTACTACTTCAATGGAGGCCTAAGGTAAAAGATTTCAAGTTCTGAGTTCTTGTTCCACTTAATTGTTGACGGCCTGCTAAATTCCTAGTGTAACCTTGTCTGATTGCATGATCAAGTTTGATTAGATAGTGTTTAAACTGATTTTAGTGTTTGAGTAGTTTAATTGTAGCTTAATACTTGTTCAGTAGCTTAAAACTTGTCCTGTTATCAGCTTTATCATCAATTTTTAGCTTACTAGTGCTTATTGAGTTCTAGTCTGTGTAACTGTTTGTTATTGGTTCTTATGCATCACATTTGAGTTGTCAAACTTAGCCTGATATCACATTTCATTCAGTTTAGTCAATTGCCTTTAATCCTTTCACAAAAGTTTGTATTAATCCTGTTAAGTAGTGTTTGGTACAAGCATTTCATTTGTGTTCAAGTGTTAGTAATTGGTCAACTTTAGTTCATTTACAGTCACTTAGTCATAACAAACCAAGTTTAGTAGTTTTCAAGTCAATTTTATAGTCAAAAAGGCAATTGGCATTAAAAGTAGTTTGGGTCAGTTTTCAGCTTAAAGTTTTCAGAAAAGTCCTTGATTTCAATCACTTAGCATTACTTTGTTTCTTGATGAAATTGTATGAAACCAGTTCTCATCTTTTATTTAACATCTGACTTTTAGTCTTTTCAAGGAAATTATACAGTATCTTGTTTTGAGTGAGAAATTAGCAAATGATTAAGTTGTGGAGCTAGATCAAGTTTATGTAATATTGAGCTAATCTGATTTCTTGAAACAACATTTCCACTTCAGAAACCTCTTGATTTTCTTTCATATTTCCATTTGGTAAGTCTTCTTGAGTGGATTTTGAGATTTTGAGCTTTTTGAAAAAGTTGGTCAACAAAAGTCAAATAAGCTTGATTCTAGCTTATTTCCATTTTCTGAATTCGTTACTTGATCATTTTCCCTTTGGAAAGACATTCCAAGCTTCTCATGGCTTGATTAACAAGTTTTGACAATAAAATTTGATTGTGCATGTTCAGCTTATCAATTAGCTTAATATTGGCTTATTAGGATTTGCTTATTTGAATTTTAGTAAGTTTCAGCCTTATTCCTTTTACAAGTCTAGGTAAAATCAGATTTTAAGTCTTTTGTAAGTTGTTAGAACTTATTTGGTCCATTGAATAGCTTATACGAGCTTATTTCTCATCATAGCCCGTTTTTGATAAAATCTTACCTTTTATTGCACTTTAGTCCCCCAGTTTTGTAACTGTTTTCATTGTTAGCTAATTTTCCATTAAACTAGGGTTTGCACTTTTTCAGTCCTTGAATTTTCACAATTTAACATTTTCAGTTAGGCAGTTTCTCAATTAGTTACAAATTAGTTAATTGTTAGTTACTTTTGCATATGTAGTCCTTGTAGTTAAATGATTTACATTTCAAGCACATTAATTTCTAGAATTTACATTTTCAGCCCTTTACTTTCATAGATTTACATTTTTGTCTTTACTTGAATAACAAATTTGGTATTTGACAAATTGTTTTACGGTTACGTAGTTAATATTTTGCATTTTTACTTGATTGTTCAATTAGACATAGCAAAGCCAAATAACCCTACCAACCAAAAACGATTATAAACCCGATCTTGTTAGGACTTTTAATTGGTTAAGAACTGAGAAAATGAACTTCAATTATACACAATTTCAAATGGCGTCGCTGCTGGTTCTTTGACTTTACGAGAGACTATCGATTGACGGTTTTCATTGGCTTTTGGGATCCGTTCACCTAGTGAACGTTATTTTTACGTATCATAAATAAAAAAAATAAAAAATAAAAAATATAAAAATACATAAAAACTAAAAAATAACAAAAACATTTTGTTTCCTAAAGAATTGACCAAACAAATTAAAAAATCCAAAGAGCAATCTTTTCCTAAGAGATTGCACCCAAAAATATATATTATTGGATTCTCTCGGTTTTTATGTACATATAGTATTTTCTCTTAAAAACTCAGACATACAAAAATATTTTCCATATATTATTATAAGTAAATACGTATACGTATAAGAAAAACCAACACACATATTCTCCATAAGTATTGCCAAGGCAATACACCGTGTTGAGGGGCGTTCAGGTCCTTGACACGCGTATCGATCAAACAAAATAAAGCAAGAATAGATAAATACTTCCAATAAGCAACAATTCGAAGAATACAAACAATTAAGTGAATAGAAAGGCGATGTGCTATAAAATGCCATCTAAGGGTCAATAGGTACTTAAGTGCTTCGCGCCACCTAACCCCCCGTTCACTTGTGAGTATTCTAAGAAGGAAGGCTTCATTGGGTCTTGCACCCAAGTAGTACATACGTATATTATTATTTTCTAGTGGATATTTCATATTGAAACTCAAAGAGGATAATCCTTTTCTCTTCAAAGTCACACGAGAGCTTCTCTCTCATTCCTCGTATTGAGTTGCATGCTCACTCGCGGGCGTGCACTGATAGGCGTAAAAACACCCATCCTTTTACCACTTATTTCTTGCTGAAACGAGACCAAAATGCGTATTTAGTGTCATTTGTTTGGAATTATGCGTGGTTTGTGTGTTTGTTGTATTTTCAGAGCCAACCAGATAAATTGAAGAAAACATGGGATTGCACGGGTTTTATCGAAGAAAAAGACGAAAGACGAAGTCTATAGATCAAAAGCTCCCCCTTTTAGTTACCAAGAACAACAATTCCACTTTGAACCGTGATCAATTCGAGAAGATACCAAGAACGAAACAACGACAAATATAATTGGGTACGAGCAACACAAAAAGATCTTGCAAAAGCTACCTTTTTAATTAACGAAAATTCAGTTGTTAAAATGGCGCCGCTGCCGGATCTTCCGTAAGGATCAACGGTTTACTGTGAGAAAAATTGGATTTTGGGATCCGTTCTTTCGGGAACGTTATTTTCAAGTACAAAAATTTTCAAAAACCCATAGAAATATAAACTTTTCAAAAATACACACAAAAAATTAAAAAACCTATAAAAACCAAAAATATTTTCTCTTGCATTTTCGTTTTAGTGTATGCGTACTCGATCAACGTCTTATCCCGAGCCCGAGACTCTCGATAATTTAGACATGGCCGGTGTGCACAACAATAATAATTCACCCCACCCCAACATGAATAATCTACCCCAACCCGACTTACGAACCATGGAGGAGCTATTCCAACCTACGATGAATGGACGTGGAGGCCCGATTGCGCCGATGCAAATCACGGCTCAGGAGTTTTCGTTGAAGCATCACATGATCCAACAAGTGCAAACTAATCCATTTCGCGGATTGCCGGATGATGATGCCAACAAGCACCTCGACAAATTCATTACCATTTCCCAAAGCATGAAGATGCCCGGTGTTTCTATGGATGTCCTTCGTCTTCAACTTTTTCCACACACGCTTTCCCACCATGCCGAAAAATGGTTTGATCATCTCCCAAAGTATTCTATTCATACTTGCGACGATATGACTCAACGCTTTTTGTCGCGCTACTTTCCACCATCCATGGTCACGAGCCTTCGTAACCAAATTAGTGGATTCATGCAAGACAATGATGAATCGCTCTTTGATGCTTGGGAACGTTACAATGATTTGATCGACCGTTGTCCAAATCATAACATGCTCCCCGTCACTCTTATTGATACTTTCTACAATGGTCTCACTTTTCGTGATCGTGACACGATCAACGTCACCGCCGGTGGTACTTTTATGAAAAGGAGACCGGAGGAGTGTAGAGAATTGATTGAAAACATGACTACTCACCACAAGAATTGGGATTCATCCGCATCCTCAAGATCTAATCCGAGAGTCGATGTTTCATTTACTTCTTCCACCACCGACATGTCCGCCATGGAACGAGCCATTATCGAAATGAGCAAAAATATGCCAATTTTGGCTAATAACCATACTCAACAAGCTAAAGCCGTTGCTAACATGTGGTGGTCCTCATTCTTACAATGATTGTCCTTCTACTCAAGGCAATTTTTGTGAAAACGTTAACGCGGCATACGGTACCTATCCCACGGGAGGCTATCAAGCTCGTCCTCAAGGAGACCGTAACTTGCTAAGTTATCGTTCAAACAACTATCTTTCACCACCCGGTTTTACTCCTCAAAACCAAAACCAACAACAAAGCTATAACCGAAATAACCAAACCCAACCTCGTGCTAACAATCAATATCAATCCCAAAGAAACCCATACCCACCTCAAGGAAATTCTCAAGCTTACCAAGCTCCACCTCTCAATCAACCAACGGCGTTGAATCAAGACATCGAGACGTTCATGAGGACTAATAGAGAGATGGTGATGAATCTTCAGAGTCAATTCATCAACTTGAAGGGAGACATGGAGAAACAAGGGAGCGATATTCGAGCCGAGCTAAGGAATGACATGGCGAAACAAAGCAATGATATTCGCGCAGACATGAGAGACTCTTTCAGCACTCAAGCGGATAACATACGTGATATGATCGGGTCGCTCTTCCAAGGTAATAAACCCTCTTCTTCGGGTACTCTTCCGAGTAACACCGTTGCTAATCCAAGAGGAGAGATGAAAGCAATCACCACTCGTAGTAGAAAAGGTTATACGGAACCCGAGCTTCCTACACCTCCACCCGTGATTGTGAACAAGGAAAAAGAGCAACTTTCCTCACCTCCTTTGCCTTCTACCCCCATTCCCCCACCATCCGCGGTTGTGAGTGATCCTACTCCCCTAAATCCTTCCTTTTCATCTAATATACCTTATCCTTCAAGGTTGAGGAAAGAGAAGCAAAAGAGCAAGGATGATATTCAAGTTTCAAACTTTCTCAAAATGTTTAAACAATTGAATTTTAACATCTCCTTTGCCGAGGCTCTCGCTCATATGCCTAAATATGCAAAGATGTTTAAAGATCTTCTTAGTGACAAGGAAAATCTTCTTGACATTGCTCAGACCCAACTTAATGAGAATTGCTCCGCGGTTCTCTTAAGGAAATTGCCCACCAAACTTGGTGATCCGGGTCTCTTCTTGATTCCTTGTAACTTCCCAGGAGTAGAGAATTGCATGGCCCTAGCCGATCTAGGTGCTAGTATAAAATTAATGCCTTTAAGTGTTTGGAAGCAATTATCTCTCCCCGAGCTAGTCCCCACCAAAATGACTTTGGAATTAGCTAAACGTACGGTTGCTTATCCAGTGGGGATAGCCGAAGACGTCTTCGTTGGCGTTGACAAATTCACCTTCCCGGCGGATTTTGTTGTCGTTGACTACGAGATGGATCCCCGTGTTCCATTAATCGTTGGACGTCTCTTCTCGAGGACCGGTCGCACTCTCATTGATGTAGCCGCGGGCGAAATAATCATGAGAGTTGGTGATGACAAAATTGTCTTCAACATGGGTAAGATTTCTAAACAACCTTATTCATATGAGAGTGTGAATGCTATGATGTTCTCGATGAGGCTTGTGAAGAACACTTTAATGATGCTTGCAAAAGTAATCTTTCTTCTCTACCCAATGTTGAGACCGTTGCCTCAATCGCTCCGTCATTTACTCCTTTTGGAGAAAGTGACTTTCTTTTGGATGATTTTGAAGCTAGCTTGGGTCCACTTGATCTTAAGTATGATGATTCTCCCACCGATTGGGAAGAAGACATTCATACAATTGAGAAACTTCTCAATGAAGACCCTTTTTCTCCTTCTTCTCCTAAAGAGGTGACTAATGATGATCCATCGTTAGTTTCACCATCTATTGAGGATCCTCCTACTCTTGAGCTTAAGGACTTACCTCCTCATCTCGAGTATGTTTTCTTAGAGGATATTGATCAACTTCTCGTTATCATTGCTAAAGACTTAAAAGCAGATGAGAAAACTCGTCTCATTGAAGTTCTCAAGAAACATAAAAGAGCTATCGCTTGGAAAATCTCCGATATTCGCGGAATTGATCCTCACTTTTTCACACATAAAATTCTCATGGAGGACGACTTTAAGCCCACCATTCAAAGCCAACGAAGGGTGAATCCTAAAATCCATGACGTTATCAAAAAAGAGGTTATCAAACTTCTTGATGCGGGCATGATTTTCCCTATCTCGGATTCACCATGGGTTAGTCCAGTCCATTGTGTGCCTAAGAAAGGCGGAATCACCGTTGTGCCCAATCAAAATAACGAGTTGATTCCTACACGTCTCGTTACTGGGTGGAGAGTTTGTATAGACTATCGCAAACTCAATGATGCCACGAGAAAGGATCATTTTCCTCTTCCTTTTATGGACCAAATGCTTGAACGTTTAGCGGGTAATGAATATTACTGCTTTCTAGATGGTTTCTCGGGTTATTTCCAAATACCCGTCGATCCTCAAGATCAAGAGAAGACAACATTCACTTGTCCCTATGGCACATTTGCTTACAAAAGAATGCCTTTTGGCTTATGCAATGCCCCCGGGACTTTCCAAAGGTGCATGTTGGCTATCTTCCATGACATGGTTGAGCAAACCATGGAAGTCTTCATGGATGATTTCTCGGTCTTTGGGGATTCATTCTCTTCTTGCCTTGCACATTTAGAACGTATGCTTAAGCGGTGCGAAGACACTCGCATTGTTCTAAATTGGGAAAAATGCCATTTTATGGTAAAAGAAGGCATTGTGCTAGGACACAAAATCTCAAAAGCCGGTCTTGAAGTGGACCGTGCTAAAGTGGATGTCATAGCCAAATTACCTCCACCTTCAAACGTGAAGGGTGTGAGAAGTTTTCTTGGTCATGCAGGCTTCTATCGTCGATTTATTCAAGACTTCTCTAAAATCACTCGCCCGATGACCCACCTCTTGGAAAAAGATACTCCTTTTATCTTTTCCAAAGAGTGCATTGAAACCTTCAATCTTGTTAAGGATAAGCTAACTAAGGCACCGGTCTTGGTTACCCCTAATTGGGAGCTACCTTTTGAGTTGATGTGCGATGCTAGCGACTTTTCTATTGGAGCGGTTTTGGGCCAAAGAGTGAATCAACACTTCCAACCAATCCATTATGCTAGCAAGACAATGGCGGGGGCTCAATTGCATTATACGACAACCGAAAAAGAGCTTTTAGCTGTTGTCTATGATTTTGAAAAATTTCGCCCCTATCTTGTTTTATCCACCACCATTGTATACACGGACCATTCCGCGTTGAAGTACTTGATGACTAAACACGACTCTAAGCCAAGACTTCTTCGCTGGGTTTTACTCCTTCAAGAATTTAACATTGAAATTCGTGACAAGAAGGGAGCTGAAAACCTAGCCGCGGATCATCTAAGTAGACTTGAGGATCCATATCAAGGGGATCATCCGAATCAAGAGATCAATGACTCTTTTCCCCTTGAGACCTTAATGTCTATAAATTCTAATCTTGATGACACCCCGTGGTTTGCCGACATTGCAAACTACTTAGCAGGTGGTGTTCTCATCAAAGGGTTAACATCCCAACAAAAGAAAAAGTTCTTAAACGATGTTAAGACTTACTTTTGGGATGACCCTTTTCTATTCAAACAATGCGCTGATTTGATTATTCGCCGATATGTTGACGGACCGGCATCTTTAGACATTCTCGAGGCTTGCCACAAAGGACCCACCGGTGGTCACTCTGGTCCCAAATTCACCGCCAAAAAAGTGTTTGATTCGGGATTCTATTGGCCCACCATTTATCGTGACGCTCACGAAATGGTTAAAAACAGTGATGCTTGCCAAAGACAAGGCAAGATCACAAATAAAGATGAGATGCCTCAAAATGTCATACAAGAATGTGAAATCTTTGATGTATGGGGCATCGACTTTATGGGGCCATTCCCTTCTTCTAAAGGAAACAAATACATCCTTGTCGCCGTTGACTACGTTTCAAAATGGGTTGAAGCAAAAGCTTTACCCACTAACGACGCAAGGGTGGTTTGTAACTTTTTGAAACAATTATTCGCTAGATTCAGTGTGCCTCGTGCTATTATTAGTGATCGCGGGACTCATTTTTGCAATGACCAATTTGCTCGAGTCATGGATAAGTATGGTGTCCATCACCGTCTTTCCACCGCCTATCATCCCCAAACTAATGGACAAGCCGAGATATCCAACTGTAGATTGAAGCGAATTCTGGAACGTACTGTGGGAGAGCATCGTGCCTCGTGGGCCTATAAGTTAGATGGTGCTTTGTGTGCTTTCCGTACCGCTTACAAGACCCCGATTGGTTGTACACCTTATCGTCTTGTGTACGGGAAAGTATGCCACCTCCCTATCGAGCTGGAACATAAGGCATATTGGGCCTTGAAGTGGGATAAATTCGACATCAACAAAGCTGGTGATCTTCGCAAGATTCAACTCAACGAGCTAAATGAACTGAGGAATGAAGCTTACGAGAACTCATTGATCTACAAGGAGAAGACCAAGATCATCCACGATGCTAAAATTAAGAACCGAGAGTTCCACTTTGGTGATCAAGTCTTACTTTTTAACTCTCGGTTGAAGATCTTCTCGGGCAAGTTAAAGAGCCGCTGGTCTGGTCCATTCACCATCGCCAAAGTCTTTCCATATGGTACTATTGAGCTTGCTCAAACCAGTGGCCCAAATTTTAAGGTGAATGGTCAACGAGTGAAGTTGTACTTTGTAGAGGACATCTCTAATGAGATTCCATCCCTCTCCACCTTTCCCTTGAATTAGTTCGGGACCGAGTCAGGCTCGTGACTCCGTTAACAAAAACAAGCGCTCCTCGGGAGGCAACCCGAGTATCTATCCCCTCTTTTCTGTTTTTCATCCTAAGTGTAGGGGGAGCTATATAGGTTGCTTGTGTTTGTATGGTGATGTGATTACAGGGATAAGTGCACTTTTGGAATCTTTGAAGAACCGTGCTCCCATGTTATCCGCAAATCCGGTTCTATCTCTCAACTATCGTGATTCAATTTTCTTCATACTCACATTTGAAATTGATCACTTTAGTTGTCTCCTCCTTAACTTGATTTAACCAACGTGCACAATGTCATAAGTGTAGGGGAGACTTTTCCCACATGCTTAAACATTGAGGACAATGTTTATATTAAGTGTAGGGAGACTTCTATCGAAGTTTTAAGTGGACTTTTCCATTAAAGTGACTTCATTTAACCGGAAAATCATCTTTTTCGACGTTTTTCAAAATTTTAATCTATTTTGGCCTAGTTATATAGTTGTATTTTGCTTTGTTTTGGTTATTTTCTTTCCTTGCTAAAATAAAGTTTAATAAAGTGGTTTTAATTTTAAAACGTTGTGAATCTTTTGACTCAACCCGAATTTACTTATCTAAGTTTACTCTAGCTAGTATCCTTAACGTGTTTAAGTCAAGTTTTGCTAGGCTTTTATATAGGGAACTTTCAAACGCAAAAGTCTTAACTCTCACGGGTTAAGAACAAGAACTTTTCGCAAGTTCCTATAATTGATCCTAGAGAGTCGTTTATCAAGGGAACTTTAAAATGCGATTTCTAAACTTGAAAAAGTCTAAGAATTTGCAAGATCCTATAGATGACTCGAAAACCCAAAACTTTGATTTAATTGGCTAAGCATCCACGAGTCTCATTCCTTGAGATTTTAAACTGTGGAGGACGAGAGATGATAGAGTCAATTATAAGTTTGGTATTCTTTCGTGAATTTATGTGAGTTGATTATAAGCCTATTCTCCCATCGCTTGCTAATAAATTTATCTACAATAAATAAGGTTGTATGATTTGAAAAGTTACTTAGCTTCTAGCACAAGATCGTTTAAAAGTTGCTCGGTATTAATTAGAGTTCATAGCCAAGGCATAACTTATTGAAGCGGGATGCGAAGATTGGCGAATCCGAAAAGGCCCTAACAAGGCATGAGGGCTACATTTTGTTGCTAAAGATCCAAAAGTGATGTGAAGAATCATTTATTGAAAATCAATATGAAGGATCGAGACACACGAAGAAAAGCAAGTACGCCCCAAAAGATCATGGAGAAGTCTATCCGAAAAGACCCTAGCAAGGTATGAGGATAAATAGATCCAAGTCCTAAAAGGAGGCGAATCGTTGTATATCAAAGTCCAAAATAAAGATTGGAGAAAAATGAAGAAGTCGTGGTCCAAATATGAAGAATCTCTCAAAAAGTTCAAGTGAAGAAATTCCTATTATGAAGAGAAGACCATAATTTCAAGAACGTCTCTCAAAGATTTGAAGTATGAAGTCGCTGCCAAATACCGGTCCGAGAAAGGTCTCAAATCGTGAAGCGAGTTATGCCAAGATATAAACATTATGAGGTCCCGAGAAGCAGTTTTAAAAGATTTTGTCCTTTAGCTAACTATTGATTAAATCGTCCCACTTTGTTTTCAGTTTAAATAACTATCGAAATAAGTCAAACAATGCATCCTCGTGATCATTCAAGACAACAATAAAATATAAGGGATACACCTAGGAATAAGGGAGTCTAAGTGAATAATTAAGCCACATGAGTTCGTGTTAGTTTGCTAACTTATAATAACAATGATCTCGTATTTAAGCTTGGTATGGGGAACGTGAAACTTGAGGGTGATGAACATTCATGACAACTAAAACCCCAATGTATGAATTCTTTACTTGTTTTGTTCTTTTTGTCTCCCTAGAGTTTAATATTTAATAAAGGCCAAGGTAAGTTATTTATGATGAGAAATGTAATATGTGCTTTGAAACTAAGCATTGCATGAGGGCATGGCAATGGTTAAAGTGTAGGGGATTTGATAGGCGTGAAAACACCCATCCTTTTACCACTTATTTCTTGCTGAAACGAGACCAAAATACGTATTTAGTATCATTTGTTTGGAATTATGCGTGGTTTGTGTTTTTGTTGTATTTTCAGAGCCAATCGGATAAATATTGAAGAAAATATGGGATTGCACGGGTTTTATCGAAGAAAAAGACGGAAGACGAAGTCTATAGTCCAAGAGATGCAAAAGATTTGAAGTCAATGGGCCTATTTAAGATTTATCGAAGAAAAGGACCAAAGATGGAAGATTTATATATGTCGAAGAACTCAAGTCTATTAAATGAAGAAATTAAAAGACGAGTTGAATTTATTCGTCGACAAATCCCGAATCGAAGTTGAAAACGTCAACTTTACTGGAAAGACGAGAAGACAAAAAGAAAGGGAGAAAGCCCACTCACCAACCAACTCAAGGCCTATAAATAGAGACCTCCTTCACAACTTGAAAACTAGTTCATTTTTCTGTTTTTCTTCTCCTGTTTCGTAGGGAATACCAACACCCTTAAGGTGTTCGTTTACTTTTATTTTTCTAGCATTAAATCCATAATCTTGTAAGTTTTACTAGTTCCTTTTGATTGTTTAAACCTTAATCTTTCAATATAATCTTTCATTCAATCTTGTTCTTTCTTTTCTTATTGATTCAAAGTTTTAAAGTTTTTATTTGGTTGATTTTGATCTTTAAAAACAAGTGGGTTTTATGTTTTTATTGGTTTAGGGTGATTGTTATTGTTAGTTATTCATTAGTGGCTATTTTGGTTTAATCCTTAGATTTATTTTGGTTGGTTTTGGTAAAAATTCGTGTGTCATAGTTCCCTTGTTCTTCGTTCTGCTTCATCAGCCCTGATTCCGAACCAACGTTTTGTTTAATTATTCCGAACGAAGCAAAACTTTCCGAACCAGTGTTTTTATTCCGGATGAACTTAACATTCCGAATAAAGATTTATTCCAGATGAAGGTGTTAGTTAAATTATTCCGGATGAGTTGAATTTAATCCGAACGAATCCTTTTCTTGATTATTCTGAATCAGCAACACATATTCCGAACGAAGAGTTTTTTAGATTATTCCGAATCAAGCCTTACATTCCGAATGATGGTTATTTATTACGCATGATTTGAACATTCCGAATAAACAGATTTTTCCGAATCAACGCTTTACATTCCGAACCAACACTTTCTTCCATGTATTCCGAATCAATCAGTTTTATTCCGGATGAGCAAAAATATTCCGAACCAGCAGTTTTTTGTTTATTCCGCATGAACACATTATTCCGAACCAAAGAACTATTCCGCATGAGCCCCTATTATTCCGAATGAGCAGTTTTTAGCATATTCCGCATGAGTTGGTTTATTCCGAACGAGCCAAATATTCCGGATCAAAGATTTTTCCGCATGAACCATATATTCCGGATGAACAAAATATTCCGGATGAGCTAATTATTCCGGATCAAGCACTTATTCCGGATCAACAGAAACATTCCGAATCAGCTGTTTTTCTAAGTTAAGGTATTTTATTGTTTTATGTTCTAAGTTTAATCCGAGCTTTATTTTCATTAATTACTTTTAGTTTATTCTTATTTCTTCATGCACTTACCTTTTAAGTAGAAATAGATCAAAAGCTCCCCCTTTTAGTTACCAAGAACAACAATTCCACTTTGAACCGTGATAAATTCGAGAAGATACCGAGAACGAAACAACGACAAATATAATTGGGTACGGGCAACACAAGAAAGATCTTGCAAAAGCTACCTTTTTAATTAACGAAAATTCAGTTATTATGCACAAATACCGATTGGTGTACAACCCCTTCCTCCGAAAAGGAAGAAAAAGAGAAAGAATAGGAACACCACCGTCCATCAAGCCGATCACGAGAATCGTGCTTTGATTCATCCACAACAAGAAGCCATGGCCGGAGTTGATACTCGTTCTTTGATGGAGTAATTGCAATCCAATGTGCACGGATATGCCGATGCTATCAAGATACCCGATATTCTCGCAAACACATTTGAGCTAAAAACATCCATGATTAACTTGGTTTCAAACACACCTTTTTATGGGAACAAGAATGATAATCCTCATGATCACCATAAGAGATTTCTTGCTCTTTGCAACACCATTAAGTACAATGGAGTTCCCATGATGCCATTAAGTTGATATTGGTCCAAATTTCACTAGAGGGTCCGGCTAAGCATTGGTTAGATACACAACCACCCGAGAGTATTACCACATGGGATGGTTTCACTACCAAGTTTTTGAACAAGTTCTTTCCCCCATCTAAGACCACGGCTTTGAGGAACTTAATTATAGGCTTTCAACAAAAACCTAGTCAAACATTTAGTGATGTTTGGGAGGAGTATAGAGAGTTATTGAGGAGATGCCCTAACCATGGATTGGATGAAGTTCACCAAATCAATACTTTCTACAATGGCCTTAAACCTCATCACCAAGACTCACTCAATGTTTCTGCGGGAGGGAATATTCTTCTTAAATCCATTCAAGAGGCTTGGGATATTATTGAGACCAAAGCAATGGTGCAAATTAACACACAATTTGATGAAAGAGTACATGTCATTCAAGAAGGAGGTTCTAAACCATTGGAGACTCAACTCACTTCATGCATTCAAGCATTGACTCAAGCTCAAAAGGAAAATTAAACAATCATGTAAAACACTCAAAAGATGCAAGAAACAATGTTGAATGACTTTATGAAGCTTTCTATGGGCAACGATTCCACAAATGATGTGCATGCCATTACTCTTTCATGTGAGACTTGTGGAGGTCCTCATTCCTATCAACAATGTGATAAGGTGCAAGGTTATCAAGGGGAATGTTATGCTTACCAAGAAGAACATCGTGAACATTTCAAACCCAACATCAATCAAAATAACCTTTCTTACAAATCTCAAAACTATCTTGCACCACCGGGTTTGCCACCCCAACCACCCACCCAACCTCAACAAAATCCTCCTCAATTGTTACAATGGAATCAAAGTCCAAGACCACATTACCATGGGAATAACTACAAGGCACCTAACAACTTTCACAATCAAGGAAATAACTTTTATCCACCAAATCACGGATTTAATGCACCACCTCCACCTTTTCCACACCAAGGTTTTTATCAAGGGAATGTGCAACCTAACCCCATGGATTTGATCCTTTAAAAGCTTACTTCTTATGAGAAACAAATGAAAGATGCTCAAGAGGAAAATAACAAGAAATTTGCTCTTCTTCACAACCAAATTATGTATAACCAAAGACCACAAGGAGCTTTACCATCTAACACACAAGCAAACCCAAGGGCAAATGTCAATGCTATTACAACAAGAAGTAGAAAGTCAACAAAGGATCCTTCACCTCCTACACCTCCTATTGTTAAACCCACTTTTGTTCCTACATGTGACAAGCCTTCTACATCCACTTCACCACCTCCAAATGCTCCTATTCAATCAAACACACCTTCTCAACCTATTCCCACTTCTCCTTTACCTTCCATATCTCCCAATGAAGAAGCTAACAAAGACAAATCTTCCACTACACCACCTACACCTAAACCAAATCTTCCTTATCCTTCAAGATTGAAAAAGGACAAGTTAAAGAACAAGGATTAAATCCAAGTCTCAAATTTCTTAAGGATGTTCAAGCAACTCAACATAAACATCTCCTTTGCGGAAGCTCTTGCTTATATGCCAAAATTTGCAAAGATGTTCAAGGATTTACTCTCCAATAAGGAAAAATTTGTTGATTTGCCCAACACATCCCTTAATGAAAATTGTTCCGCCGTGCTACTTAAAACCTTACCAACAAAACTTGGAGATCTGGGGGCGCTTCTTGATACCTTGTAATTTTCCTGGTGTGGAAAATTGCATGGCTTTGGCAGATCTAGGGGCAAGCATTAACCTCATCCCTTTATCGGTTTGGAAAAAACTCTCTCTTCCCGAGCTCACTCCCACTAGGATGACACTTGAGTTAGCCAACTGTACCATAGCTTACCCCGTAGGTATCGCGGAGGATGTGTTTGTAGGTGTGGATAAGTAATTTTTAGATTTATTTAAGTTTAATTAGGGTTTTATTATAAACTATTTTGTCTTTTAGTGAAAATTTTTACTTTTTTCAAACTTTTTCATTTTTCTACTGTTCATTAGTATAATTTAGGATTTTTAAAATAGTCAAATTATTTTTAGCATTATTTTATTATTTTTAATCATTATTTAAGTTTAAAAATTGTTTTTAGAGTTTTAAAAATAGAAAATAGTATTTAAAATTTAGGAAAAACACTTTTTAGTCTTTAAATAATATAAGTGAGTTATTTGTTCATTAAAATAATATTTTGGGCTTTTTCTCAATTATATTTAATTTTTGGGCTTTAATTAGCATTGAAAATTGAATATTTAATTAATAAAAGGTTTTAAAATTTATTTATTGGATTTTTATGCTTATTTATATTATTTTAGACTTAGTTTTAAGTTTTAATTAATTTTTAGGTTAAATTTTTTAAATTTTTCACGTTTTACGTATTTACGTTCGCGTTTTACGTCACTCGTCGTAGTTTAATCGTAGTCGTGGCTCGTCTTTAATTCTTCTTTCTAAAACCAAAAACGTCACTAATCCAAACTCTTGATTTTATATAATTGGCATCTAATATTCACACCTCCTTCGAGAACGAACTCGCATTTATTCGGTTCGTCGGTTTTTCTAAATCGTCGAGTTTAATACTTGCCCATTATACGCTCTTTTTCCTAAAAGACGTATTTCTACGACTATCAACAAAACTAGTCCCTCCATGTTTTAAGTAAAGTAAAACTTTCGGATTTTACACTTTTAGTACCTAGGGCTTGTTCTACTTTCGGGTTATGGCATAATTAGTCCGCCTAGTTATAACTAGGGTTTATAACTTTCATAAAATGGCAAAAATAGTCCCTAGGGCTTCTTTATGTTTCAGATTATTACAAAAGTTGTCCTTAGGGTTATGATATAACAAAACAACTTATAGAAACTTTCCAAAATGGTCCCTAGGGTTTAATATGCCACATATGGTATTTATTGAACCCTAGACGTTCAGATAATTATATTTTAAGTCCTTGTGTTTAATAGTTTATCAAAACAAGTTTCAAATGTTACGATTATAGTCCTTAAGTTTCATAAATTGTCATTTTAGTCCAAAAGTCTTTATAAGTTATATTTTGTTATAAAAACTTTTATTTAAATATCCAAAACATAAAATGGGATCATTAAATGGTCCAAAAGACTATTGGGCTATTTAATGGGCCTAAATACATTTAAGTCCACTAATTTGTTAAATGGGCCTTTAAAACATTTATTGGGCTTAACTATATTTTTAAGTCAACTAATTAATTATATGGGCCTAAACACATTCTTAAGTCCATTAAGGTACTAATATTTGTTAAATGGGCTTATTTGGTCCATTAAGTCTTGGGCTAATGTTGCATGGGCTTGATTAGTCCATCAATACTACTTTTTCATTTTATGTAAGTAATAGTCTAGGTTTTCTCATAAGCTTATTATTAGCTTATCCATATTTAGTTATAAACCCTAATAAAAGAATAAAACTCAAAGTTTGTTTTATTTGGTGTATCAAATGAAATCTAGATTTGTTACAAGGTTGCATGCAAGTCATAAGCTCTAGTATGAGCTTATAACTCACGGCTATAGTAAGTTATAGCTTATTAAGATAAGTCAAGACTTGTTTTAAGGTTGCATATAATCATAAAGTCCCAAAATAAGATCTAAACTATGTTTAAACCTAAAAAATCAATCACAAGTCCATGTATACACATATATAGACCACGACTATAGATTTAATCTTGGTGTTTTCAAGATGATATTTTTAGCTAGTTTTGTTGTTTTATAATTATTTATAAAGTCAAACATGTTTATCTAGTTTTGTTACATGTTCCCAAGGTTATCATGAATCCAAGAAAAACAACATATAGCCCACGGCTATATTATTTTTCCCCAAATGTTCCCATAAAATCTTTATGCTTGTTTTATGTTTATTAGGTTAAGTTAAGTTCTTAACACTAGATCTAGGTTATATATAGACATGCATGTACATTTAAAATCCGTCTAAGGATATATATATATATATATATATATATATATATATATATATATATATATATATATATATATATATATATATATATATATATATATATATATATATATATATATATATATATATATATATATATATATATATATATATATATATATATATATATATATATATATAGCCCACGGCTATGTTTATACACATAAAGTGTTTTAGTGATTTTTAGTAGTCTATTATACATGTATAGTTACATATTCCATTGTTTAAAACTTAGTACATAAATCATAGATACCCATTTAATTATGTCGTGACCTTTAAGGTCATGGTTTTTCATGGTTTTGAGTTACACAAGTTTACTTATGAGATTTGTGATTATTAGTTAACCAAAAACCCAAAAGTGAGGTTTGTAACCCACAGCTACATTTAAATACATAAAATGGGTTATATGATTTTTAATCAAGTTTAAACATAGAATACTAGTCATAGGTTTCTTTATCAAAAGTTTTTAACCATTTCTATAACATGTCGTGACCTTAGATGGCCATGGTTTTATAAAATCTTGATTTTTAACAAGTTTGTTACATATGTTTATAGGTGGATGTTAATGCATGCAAGTAAAAATGAAGAAAGCATAAAGAGTAATACCTTCTTGCTAAAGTTACCAAGAGAGATATAAAGAACAAGGGAGATTAGGGATCTAATCTTGATGAAGATGAAAACCCTAACTATAACCAAGCCGTGACCCTTATGGATTCAGCTAGGGCTTGCTATAATGATTCAAAAAGGTGGAGATACTACTAAATGATTAGTAGTAAAGATAAAGGCAAAGATCTAGTGAAGTTAATGTATATTCTTGGTGGTATCCGTATGATGTGAGAGAGAAAGGAGATAAGAGAAATGAGATTTGATTTGCATGAGTGAGGATGATGAGTGTGTTTTCGGCTTAAATAAGAGAGAGAAGGGCAAGGTAAAAAGGCATGATTGCCTTGGTATGAGATAACATGCCAAGTGTTGGCTTTTCCAAAACCAAGACAACTCTTATCCTTCCATCTAGGGTGTGTGTCGTGTAAGGCTAACCAAAGGGGAGTGGGCTTTGGCTTGGGCTTGTTGTGGGCTTATCACAAAAGAGAAAATGATCTTGGGCTAGTCCAAGAAAGTGTATGTATGCTTATAGTATGCATACATACATATACGGCTACATGTACATTGTGTAGCATGTTTTCCAAATTTGTTTGTATACTCAAATAATGGTTATACATTTTATTACTTGCTATTCTAGTTTTTAAATACATGTTTTTAGTTATGTATTTATTTACAACAAGGATGTAATGTAAAAGTATAAGTACATAATGGACAAGTTCACACACATCTTATAGAAATATAACACATAAGTGAATGTTCTTAGGATCATTGGGTGAAATTTTACTACATTAAATCATGGTAAAATCATGGATTTTACAGCACCACCCCATTATTTTAGCTTTGTCCTCAAAGCTACTAAAACGTAGTTATCTTTTAAGTGAAAAGATGTGGGTACTTGGCTTTGAAGATGTCTTCTCGCTCCCAGGTGTATTCGGGGCCTCTCTTTGAGTCCCAGTGTACTTTAATCAACGGGATGCGGCTGCGTTTTAACTTTTTGGTTGCTCTCTCCATGATTTCCACTGGTTCCTCAGTGAATTGGAGTTTATCATCGATCTGGAATCCTTCTAAGGGTATAGCTAAGGGTTCCTCAGCGTAGCACTTTTTTTGATTTGACACATGGAAGGCGGGGTGTACCCGACTTAATTGTGGTGGCACCTCCAAACGGTAAGCCACTTCCCCGACCCTGGCTATCACCTTGAAAGGGTCTACATATCATGGATTTAACTTTCCATGTTTTCCAAATCGTACAACCCCCTTCCATGGTGACACTTTTAGCATGACGTGGTCTCCTACTTTGAACTGCATGGGTTTGCGTTTCTGGTATGCGTATCTCTTTTGTCGGCTGCGGGCAACTTGCATTCTTTGCTTTATAAGGACAATCTTGTCGGTTGTCTCTTGAATCAATTCAGGCCCAGTGAGTTGGAACTTACCTACTTCTGCCCAGAACACAGGAGAGCAACACTTCCGTCCATAGAGTGCTTCAAAAGGGGTGGCCTTGATACTGGCGTGGTAACTATTGTTGTAAGAGAACTCAATCAAGGGTATATGCTCAACTCAGCCATTTCCAAAGTCAATCACACACGCCCTTAGCATGTCTTCAAGAGTCTGGATAGTTCGTTAGCTTTGACCATCTGTTTGTGGATGATAAGCGGTGCTCATATCCAGATTGGTACCCAGGGCTCGTTGGAAAGCCCTCCAGAAGTTTGAAGTGAATCTACTGTCCCGATCACAGATTATTGAGACTGGTACTCTATGTTTGGTCACAACTTCTTTAAGGTAGGTCTTTTCCAACTTGGAGAGGGAATCAGATTCCTTGATGGGTATGAAGTGAGCAGACTTGGTGAGTCGGTCAACTATCACCCAGATAGTATCATATCCCTGAGACGATTTTGGGAGTTTGGTAACAAAGTCCATGCTGATATTTTCCCACTTCCATTCAGGTATCTCAGGTTGTACCAGTAAACCTGAGGGTCTTTGGTGCTCTGTCTTGACACGTGAGCACGTCAAACATTTCTGAACGTATGTGGCAATGTCAGCTTTCATGTTTGTCCACCAGCATAATCTCCTCATATCTTGATACATCTTTTCCGATCCAGGATGTATAGAATACTTGGACTTATGTGATTCATGCATGATCACATTCCTCAAGTTTCCATAACGAGGTAGCCCACTTCTCCCATGTAAGCACAAGGTTCCATCCGCCCTTGGTTCCAATTTCTCCTTAGAGAGATCGGTTCGAAGCATTCCTCTAATGTCTTCTTTCCGAAGGTTTTCGGGTTTATGCGCTTGAGCCTGAGCTTCTAGAATTTGCTTGGGCAAGTCTAGGTTTATGGTCATGGTTAAGGCTCGAACTCTCATGGGTGGGTCTTTATCCTTACAGCTTAATGCATCAGCAACCACGTTTGCCTTACGTGGGTGGTATTTGATTTCACAATCGTAATCACTTAGCAATTCGATCCAACGACGCTGCCTCATATTAAGCTCTTTCTGATCTAATATATGTTGCAGATTCTTGTGGTCGGTGTACACTGTACACTTTGTTCCGTAAAGATAATGCCTCCAAATCTTTAAAGCAAATACTACAGCTCCAAGTTCTAGATCATACGTGGTGTGGTTTTTCTCATGCTTTTTCAATTGCCTAGAGGCATAGGCAGTTACTTTCTTTCTTTGCATCAATACTGCCCCCAATCCCTTGTATGATGCATCACAATATACCTCAAAGTCATCATTGCCCTCAGGCAAAGATAGGAGAGGCGCGCTGCATAGGTTCTGTTTTATCAACTGGAAAGTTGATTCCTCCTTTTCTCCCTATTTAAATTCATTCCTTTCTGAGTGAGCTTGGTCATTGGTTTGGCTATCCTAGAGAAGTCTTTGATGAATCTGCGGTAGTATCCGGCAAGACCTAAAAATTGGCGGATCTCTGTCGGTGATCTAGGAGATGCCAAACTCTTAACGGACTCAACCTTTGCATGATCTACGTGGATACCATCGATGTCAATGACGTGACCTAGGAAGTGGACTCTAGATATCCAGAACTCACATTTGGAATATTTTGCATACAGCTGCTCTTCCTTGAGTACTTTCAATACTTGTGACAGGTGCTTCGCATGGTCTTGTTTGTTTTTGGAGTAGACAAGTATATCATCGATGAAAACTATCACGAACTTATCCAGATAAGGTCTACACACCCGGTTCATGAGGTCCATGAATATTTCTGGCGCGTTTGTTAACCCAAAAGGCATAACTCGGAATTCGAAATGATCGTAACGAGTTCTAAAAGCTGTCTTAGGAATATCCTCTTCCCGGACTCTCTGTTGGCGATAACCAGATCTTAGATCAATCTTAGAATACATACTCGATCCTTGGAGTTGATCGAATAAGTCGTCAATGCGAGGTAATGGATAAGGATTCTTTACCGTTAGTTTATTTAATTCCCGGTAATTGATACACATCCGAAAAGAGCCGTCTTTCTTCTTGACAAATAGAACAGGGGCTCCCCACGGAGAAAAGCTAGGTCTAATGAATCCTTTTTCTGATAGTTCCTGGAATTTCAATTCCGATGGTGCTAACCGGTAGGGGGCCTTAGCTACAGGTGCAACCCCAGAAATCAAATCAATTTGGAATTCTATTTGTCGAACTGGAGGCATACCCGACAATTCATCAGGAAATACTTTAGGAAAGTCTCGGACAATTGGTACGTTCGCGATCCGTTTTTCCTCGGGTTCGTCTTCTTCATCAATTTTGGAGAGGTGAGCTAGGAAGATGGGGCATCCTTTTACCAAATACTTCTGGGCTTTGGTGCAGGAGATGACACTAAGTCTAGTGTTGATTATGTCGGGGTTACCATCCCCTCGTATAATCAAGGTTTCATCTCCCCAAGGTATACGAACCAGTTTTTGATTGCATATGATAACTGCATGATACTTTGCTAGCTAATCCATGCCAATAATGACATCAAAGCTACCAAGACTTACCGGAATCAGGTCGATGTTAAACGGGTGATTGGAAAGGTTTAAGGTACAACCTCCAATGATGGTGTCAACTGTCACAACTTTTCCGTCGGCTAGTTCTACATTATAGTAAGGGTCTAAAACTGATGGAGTGACTTCTAATATTTTACTAAATTCAGTAGATATAAAGCTTCGGTCTGCCCCGGTGTCAAACAAGACAGATGCATATCATTGGTTTAGTAAAAACGTACCGGTGACGATGTTGGAATCTGATTGGCTTGGGCATTGCGAACCATCTGCACTTGTGATGAAGTTCCCTTGTTGTCCTTCTTCTGGTTGGCCAACTTGGGACAGTCGGGTCTCACGTGTCCAGGGGTTCCACATTCGTAACACACTACGATTCTCTTTGGTCCACTATTGCTTCCACCTGTGGGGTTCGGTTTCCCTGTTGCCCTCTTCCGCTTCCACGAGCATTGGACTTGCCCTTGTTGCTGTTTCCGGGGTTGTTATTGGGTCGAACCGAGGTAACAACATTTGCTTGACATTCACGAGCAAAATGGCCTTGTTGGCCGCACTTGTAGCATCCCTGGCGACCTCCAACAACATGGTGATAGTTTCACTTTGGACACTTAGGCTTGGATCCTGAGTAGTTCTAGGTGCAGATTGTGGGAGTAGTATCATAGGTTTGCCCAACGTCTTGTCTTTTGGGAGGCTGTTGGTGTTGGCTACGAGAACTTTCATCCGACTTTCTCTTGTTATCCGTTTGCTTTTCCGACAAATTGCGGGCTCGCTTGTTGATCAGCTCAGTCGCGAATTCCATAGCACTTTCGACGGTAGTGGGTCGTGATGCTAGCACACTGTCATGAATGTTGTAGGGAGTCCATTCACATACTTCTCAATTTTGTCGCTTCTTTGAGGGAAAATTCTTGTACACATCAAGCTTAACTCTTGAAATATTTGGTTGTACCAAAGGATGTCATTGCTTTTGCATTTTAGATCCCACAGTTCGATTTCCAACTTCTTCATTTCTCCTCTAAGACAGTACTTCTCAGTCATCATCTCCTTAAGGTTGGCCCAGGTGAGAGTATAAGCAGTGTCATGTCCAAGGGTAGCGACAACAGAGTTCCACCAGGTAAGGGCACTCTCGAGTTGTGTGCAGGTGGCGAACTTGACTTTGTTCTCGTCAGCACAACCGCTGATGCGGAAAACTGTCTCTAGTCTTTCAAACCATTGCATCAATTCAAAAACTCCTTCCTTTCCTCGGTAGTATGAGGGTTTTCACTTCAATAAGTCGGGGTAAGAACAACCCCTATTAGCGTTGTTTCTGCGCATATTGAGGTTTGGATCATTGTTCGTATTTGGATCAGCTTCTCTGGCTGCCATAGCTACTGTGATGCCCTCATTTATCATTTCCCTGAGTTGAGAAGCAGTGACATTTTGAGTAGCTTCAGGAAGTTCGGTATTAGCGGCGTTTGAGGTGGTTGCATTATTGGGATTTGATCGAGTAATCCCCATTTGTCTATAATCAGAAACAAAATGAGATTATTAGTTCAAGTGTTAGTATAATTTTTATATTATTTGCACGGGGAAAAATTCATGCATAGATTTCATAACAAATTGGATAACCTGTCAAGATTTCATAATATAATACATTTCATAACAGATATAACATAAGAAAATGATTACATGCGAATTTTCATAAGGAATTAAACATTCATCGAGCATAGAAAATCCAAGACAAAGGCTTAGTTGGCCTTGTCCTGGGTAGTGGTACACATTGTTGAGTACAACATATCCAAAAACACATGTTCGAAATGGAAAGGTACAGTACAGGGATACATCAAACAAGTTGAAAAGAAATAAAAGAACAAAAGTCCTATACCATGATAGCTAGGGTACAACCCATAAGCTGATCATGATGTACAAGAAATCTAGTACATCTACTCTACTCCTGCCTAGATGGTCTGCTGGATGAGGCTGGTGCTGGTGGGGCTGGTGAAGCTGCAGATGCTCTCTTGGTACTCCATAATATCCAAACTGTCGCTCGGGTATCCTTAAGCATGCGTAGTGTTGTCAGCAGCTGGGTCCGAAGTCTGTCGACGACTCCTCGAAATAAGCCATCCCTGAAGTAACCCCAATCGTGTCGGACGGTGGCAAGGTCAAAGAAAATAGACAAGGACAGCTCCTGAGCAGATAGAACAGCATAGGTCTGATGCTCAAGACTTTACATGACCTGAATACGTTGATGGAGATGGTAGTTCTCCTCCAATCGCCACTGTAATGCGTCGTCAGTCCTAGCCTGAACACCTTTGGCTGCCTGGGCTTCTCCCCTTATAGTGTGAGTGATTGAGTCGATACGCTCATGGATGGAATTGTAGCCCAATTGACCTGCTGTCAATAGGCTGCGAAGGTCTGATATCTCCCGCTCATGGCGTGCGGCCAGTGCGGCGATCTGGACTTGGATAGAATCGACATGTCTCACCCCGGAACCCTCCCCGATCTCAAAACTAGATTCAGGTATAGCCTCATACCTCCTCTGTCGAGAAAGTGGAGACTCGGGAAAATAGCCCGGTGGTACTAATGAAGGTACAGAAGATGGTAGGTCAGGAGATACCCGGTCCTCCTCCATAGTGGTGGGCACCAGTATAGCTGATGCTGGAGCAGAAAAAGGGTCATCGGGAAGTACAGCTTCGATAGTCTGGTCATCCTCTGAATCCGAGGCCGATAACCATCTACACTGTACTGGTCGTCATGATGAAGGGATAGCTGGAACAGGGGCTACCACTGGTAGGAGAGTCGGAGGTGCAGTAGGTGGAGTCATGATACTCTGAAAATAATATTCTTTTAAATTTTAAAGTAAGTATAAACTTACAAACAAAAGAAAAATTATTATTTTTGGTTACAAGTTTTATGAAGTATACCCCTTTTAAAAAATCATCGCAATGTTTTAAGGTTATATATATTAATACTTATATATATAATCATTTACCAAACCAAACGAAATATCAATTCACACTTAGTTCACGTAACATACATACATGCCCTACGATCTATATGCTTGACTATTATGGTCCCAAAAAAAATCCCAAAAGATTATTGGTAAAGTTATAGTCCAGTTTTTAAATAAAAGAAAAATTATTTTATTTTTTTATTTAAAAATTTATTTGGTTCTCTATAACTAATGCTCTGATACCATTCTCTATGACACCCCAGGTAGGGTCTATGCGGAATTATCAACGGAGATGTCACAAGGTTGGATCGACAACACATAGTTCATAGAGCATAAGATAAGAGATTATTCAAAACAGATTACATGATCGTTATACAAATTTATAAAAATAGTCTTCAACATGTCATTAGTAAAAATGCTTATTTTTCCCAAATAGAACCCTTGATGAGTCCTACGATGTAGATTACAATGATGCTTGAGTCCATGCACACACCACCTATTAACTTTATTTTCCTGAGAAAAACATGCTTAGAGGGTCAACATAAAGTTGGTGAATTTACAGGTTTAATAATAATTAGTTTGGACATACATCAATCATAGTAGTAACAATGCACAAAGCATTTTTACTAAAAGGTAGATTACATTTTCTATTACTCGAAACTGAAGCTTAACTTTCCATAGTCCTCAACAGGTGAGAACTTGGTGTCCTACAAAAAGACACCCAAACCTAGTTCCAACATGGTATACATCTGTTGTCCCGGCCAAGGCACAGTGAGCATGACTCACCCAGATGGGGATGGTCAATCCCAAATAGATCTATTTATAACATTCGGGCAATTACAATAATTTAACAGTTTCTATAATAGTCAATCGTAGTCAAGTTTATACAATTCCGTTATGTCCAATAAAATAGTTGCATGTTTTCTCCCCCGTAGAGGAAAAGTTTATCAATAGTTTATATGGGGCTCTAAACTCACCTGGGAGTTGGCAATAGCTGTATAATACGAATATCCAAATAATGCTCACGCCACAAGCTATGCCTAATCAAATAGTACAGTCCTAATAGATAATACAAGGAACGTATGTGTATGCTTATACATATTTTTAATCCAGTTTGTTAATGCTATAGTGTTTATTTAAATAACCGTAATACAAATATTAATACTATCCATTTAAACTTGTATTTAAGTTTAATATTTAAGTAAACATAAAATATTTTACTTATAATATTAGTTTACGTCCGTAGTACATGTTTTACTTATAATATTATACACATCCATATAGTTTTTACATTTTATTGTATATGTGAGAATATATATATATATATATATATATATATATATATATATATATATATATATATATATATATATATATATATATATATTATTTTTGTAAAGTAAAATATAAATATTTCATTTTTCTCTAGAGTTCCCAATAAATATTTAGCATTTACTAAATAATTTATAATTTGCATGTTTAAGAATTTATAACTTAAGTCCTTATAGTTTAGGTTTTAGTTAAGTTTTACTAAATTAAAATAGAATAAGAGTTAGGGTTTGTTAAAGTTTCGGAATATGGAAAAACTAGTCCCTCCATATTTTAAGTAAAGTAAAACTTTCGGATTTTACACTTTTAGTACCTAGGGCTTGTTATACTTTCGGGTTATGGCATAATTAGTCCTCCTAGTTGTAACTAGGTTTTATAACTTTCATAAAATGGCAAAAACAATCCCTAGGGCTTCTTTATGTTTCGAATTATTACAAAAGTGGTCCTTAGGGTTATGAAATGACAAAACAACTTTTAGAAACTTTCCAAAATGGTCCCTAGGGTTTAATATGCCACGGATGATATTTATTGAACCCTAGACTTTTGGATAATTACATTTTAAGTCCTTGTGTTTAATAGTTTATTAAAACAAGTTTCAAATGTTACGGTTATAGTCCTTAAGTTTCATAAATTGTCATTTCAGTCAAAAAGTCTTTATAAGTTTTATTTTATTATAAAAACTTTTATTTAAATATCCAAAATATTAAATGGGCTCATTAAATTGTTCAAAAGACTATTGGGCTATTTAATGGGCCTAAATACATTTCAAGTCCACTAATTTGTTAAATGGGCCTTTAAAACATTTATTGGGCTTAACTACATTTTTAAGTCCACTAATTAATTAAATGGGCCTAAATACATTCTTAAGTCCATTAAGGTACTAAGATTTGTTAAATAGGCTTATTGGGTCCATTAAGTCTTGGGCTAATGTTGCATGGGCTTGATTAGTCCATCAATACTACTTTTTTATTTTATGTAAGTACTAGTCTAGGTTTTCTCATAAGCTTATTATTAGCTTATCCATATTTCGTTATAAACCTAATAAAAGAATAAAACTCAAATTTTGTTTTATTTGGTGTATCAAATGAGATCTAGATTTGTTACAAGATTGCATAAAAGTCATAAGCTCTAATATGAGCTTATAACTCACGGCTATATTAAGTTATAGCTTATTAAGATAAGTCAAGACTTGTTTTAAGGTTGCATGTCATCATAAGAGTCCCAAAATAAGATCTAAACTATGTTTAAACCTAAAAAATCAATCACAAGTCCATGTATACACATATATAGCCCTCGGCTATAGATTTAATCTTGGTGTTTCCAAGATGAGATTTTAGCTAGTTTTTTGTTTTATAATTATTTATAAAGTCCAACATGTTTATCTAGTTTTGTTACATGTTCCCAAGGTTATCATGAATCCAAGAAAAACACATATAGCCCACGGCTATATTATTTTTCCCCAAATGTTCCCATAAAATCTTTATGCTTGTTTTATGTTTATTAGCTTAAGTTTAGTTCTTAACACTAGATCTTGGTTTTACATAGACAAAATCCCTCCAAGGATATATATATATATATATATATATATATATATATATATATATATATATATATATATATATATATATATATATATATATATATATATATATATATATATATATAGCCCACGGCTATGTTTATACACATAAAATGTTTTAGTGATTTATAGTAGTCCATTATATATGTATAATTACATATTCCATTGTTTAAAACTTAGTACATAAATCACAGATACCCATTTAATTATGCCGTGACCTTTAAGGTCATGGTTTTTCATGGTTTTGAGTTACACAAGTTTACTTATGAGATTTGTGATTATTAGTTAACCAAAATCCCAAAAGTGAGGTTTGTAACCCACGACTACATTTAAATACATAAAGTAGGTTATATCATTTTTAATCAAGTTTAAGCATAGAATACTAGTCACAGGTTTCTTTATCAAAAGTTTTTAACCATGACTAATGGTATTCCAAAACATGTCGTGACCTTAGATGGTCATGGTTTTATCAAATCTTGATTTTTAACAAGTTTGTTACATATGTTTATAGGTGGATGTTAATGCATGCAAGTAAAAATGAAGAAAGTATAAAGAGTAATACCTTCTTGCTAAAGTTACCAAGGGAGATCTAAAGAACAAGGGAGACTAGGAATCTAATCTTGATGAATATGAAAACCCTAACTATAACCAAGCTGTGACCCTTATGGATTCGGCTAGGGCTTGCTATAATGATTCCAAAAGGTGGAGATACTACTAAATGATTAGTAGTAAAGATGAAGACAAAGATCTAGTGAAGTTAATTTATATTCTTGGTGGTATCCTTATGATTTGAGAGAGAAAGTTGTTAGGCTCTTGCCTTATTCTTCTGAGCATATGTTTGTAATTGGATAGAAAGTTGTTAGGCTCTTGCCTTATTCTTCTGAGCATATGTTTGTAACAATACTGCTAGGCCATTCTTCACTCAGAACTAAGCTAATATTGAGTATTTCATTGAAAAGCTGCTTGTTTCAGCTTATTTTGTTTTTAATCATTATATAGTCAAGCACAAGTTAAGTTTTTTTTATCTTTTTAATCTATTTTCACTAGTCCTCCCAAGTATTTATTCCAATTCGTGTCTAATTTCCCATAAACAACTAATTTGTTCAAACAACGTGCTTAATTATTAATCAAACAGAAAATGAAAAGTTTGTAATGACTAAAGTAAAATAAAAATAAGACAAGGTGAAAACTGATCAAACATAAATTCAATTCAATAATACTAAAGGATTATAGGTTTTAAATAAAAGAAACATTTTGTTTCTCTAACTAATCAAACTTTGGAGATTTTTCAGGATCAAAAGCCAAATGAAGTTCATCGTAATCTAAAGCCTCTTTGAACTCGTCTTTGTCTTCTTCAATTTAATGCTCAGAAAAATAAACATCATCATCAATGATTCGACCTTATTCCTCCAGTTTCATCCTATACGCTTCCTCCATCTGTCTCTGTTCCTCTTGTCTCCTTCTAAAGGAAGCAGCTTCCTCCCTCTCGCGTTTTTCTTGCTCCTGTTACCTCCTTCTTAAGGAAGCAGCTTTCTCCCTCCGACATTGTTGTTCAAGTCGGGCATTCTCTTCGTCTTCAAGCTTCCATTGTTGCTTTTCGTAAGCTTCTGATAAGTGTGAAAACACTCATCAATAATGATCCAAAAACCACTCAAAACACAGTCAAATACATAATATTTAACTGAAAATTATCAGAATCACGTTGGTATATGTGTTTTATGTGTTTTCAGGTAAGAAGATACATTTTTTGAGCAAACATACGTTTTCAAGGATTAATTTGATAAAAAGACGAAGAAAATGATGAAAGAAGCCTTAAAGGACTTTATTAGCCAAGCTTTCAAAGATCGAGGGCTTAAGTCAAAATTTATACAAAGATGAAGGATGAAAAAGAAATTACTTAAAAGTTTTAACCACATTTGGAAAGAAATAAGAAAATGAAGGATTAAAAGAGTAAAAACTAAGTGGAAAGTGTTATTTACTTCGTCATTGACCAAGATTCGGTCAAAAACACAAACACATGCTCGTTTTCTTCTCCAACGAGAAGAGAGAGAAAGAAACCGTCTTTTCTCCATTTCCACCTCAAAACCTGCATATGCAAATCAAAGACGATCCATGAAGATTCAATTGAAGACTATAACTACAAAAATGCTCATCACAATCTCCTCTACAAGAAGATGTTTGTTAATTAGATCAAGAGTTGAAGATGAAGAAATGCCCAATTTGAAGAATAAAGAATAAATCAAGAACCTCGTATTTTACACGTGTCACAACCGGATTGGAAGCAACACGTCAACAAGTTCATCTCGTTGCCTATAAATACAAGGAGATCTCCTCACTTCAAGAGGGTTAGCTTAGGTGTTAGTTTTCACATAGTTGTAGGTGTAGGATTAGATAGACAGTTAGTTTTTTAATCTTGTAACAAATTCTGTTTCTTTTCAGTTTAATCAGTTGTAACCGATACTTTTTCCACCATTAATGAAGTTTGAGTTTTCAAGTTCTTGTTCCTTTAATACTGCTCATTGAGATTGTCATTATATGTTCTCTTTAATTCTCAAATCTTTGTTGTTAAACACTTTCCGACTTACTGTTAATCAATTGAGTTAGATACTTAAGTGATTTCGTTGTTAAAAGCCTTTTAGATATTTGAGTTTTTCATCAGTAAATATCTGTGACATTACTTTCTGTTAGGAAGTTTGAATTCAGCAAGTTAGTTGTAACCGAATCCAAATTTCTGCCATTAATGAAATACACTTTTAAGCTTGTCGATTCTTATTGTTTTTTTATCTCTTTTTCGAATCAGTAGTCTAGCAGTTAGTTAAGAATTAGTTGTAAGATCGTTATTTTAGTATAAATAATTTTCATGAATGAACGAGCAAGTTTCTGGTATCATTTTTTATAAATTCTGTTTTCGTAAATTAGATCTGTCATAAGCCTTGATGCAGTTCGTTCAGCTTTTTGTTATAAGAAAGAGTTTTGTTTAACAGTTCGAAGAGATTGCTCAATATAGATCAGTTCATTTAGTTTCAGAATCGAGGATTTTGTTCAATTTTCCTCGTTTGTTATCAGTTTTTGCAGGTTCGAATACGAAGGCCTTGTTTGGTTTTTCTGTGTCTGTTCTCATTTCTTTTGCAGGACTGATTTGGTAGGCTAGAAGATTGGCAGTTAGAGATTAGGAGTGTCTGATTTTAAGCGAGCTCAGCGCTCCGCTTCTCCTACAACGGAGGCCTTGATATTTCTGGTTGAGCTCAATTTATGTTTTCTTGCATAATAGTGTAAACTGATAATAGACTAGTGTAGTGTAAATTTAGAGGCAATATGATTCAAATGCTTTGTTGAATGTTACTGACTTTCTGATTTAAGATTGGCGCATTTGTTTGATTGATATTTTTTTTTAAGTCTGTGACTTGTCCATATCAGGGTGTTTGGGTCAGTTTCATATTTGGTGCAATTTGTTTTAATTTCATTATAGCTTTTAGTTAAATCAGTGTTAGTTGAATATTTTGGTTGGACTTGTAGTATAGTAAGTAGTGTTCTAGCTTCTTTTGGTCAAATTACGTAGGGTGCAAACAAATCACATTCAACTAATTTCAAAACTAGGTAACAGATAGAATTGTTCATTAGGCTGAGATTTAATACACTTTAGTTAATGAATTTGTTTGAGGATAGTCATTTGATTGATTAGTTCTAATTTCAGCTTTTAAACTTTAAGGCTAATTAGTCTGGCTTATTGATAAGCTCTATTTTGCTGGAAAATCCTTTTAGATCAGTTAGTATTAAGTACTTCGAACCAGTGAACTGTATACTTTATATTTTGTACAAGTTTAATCGATTTACAGTTTTAGTACCTGAACTTGTATTCATTATTTACGCTCACAGTCCTTGTTCGTTAGACCAGTTAGTTAAAACATATAGATGGATATCCTTTTGTGCGTCTTCCAGTTAAATTCGTTAAAGTTCATATTGGATCAAGATTTGTTGGGCCAATCTATTTGGGCTTTGTTTTTAATACATAAATTTGGATTTATTCAACTGCATTCATCATATTTGTATTTGCATTTACTAGTTTAATTCCATTTTCCTTTTATTTTAGTATAGAAATTAAAGTAGTTTAATAATAATAGATTGTTATAGTAGTGTATTTTGTACATTTAATTTTCGTATGTGCAATATGTTTTAGAATAGTACGTATAAATAGTATAGATATTATTTTCAATTTTTTACTTGCTACTTGCCAATTAGACATAAATTCCAAACAAGTTTTAACCACCAAAAACAATCAAGTCAAGCTTAAAATTGTTATATCAATTCGAATCGATACCGAGAAAAACGAACTAAAAAGACAAATATTAGCTTCCTCAACATAACAATCGTACTCATCATATTTATCATCGTAAGGACAATCAACAGGGAACTCTCCATCTGCATTAGCTTTTACATTGGGCACCACACAAGGTTTCCTGAAAAGAACATAAAATATTATTAGTATTAAATGATAACAAAGATACAACGTAAATAAAATAAATAATGATACAAACTTGTTAGGAACTGTACTGGTATCTTCAAAAGCAGCAGAAAATGTTCTTTTTGATGAAGAATCCATTTTTTGATTCT
This sequence comes from Glebionis coronaria, assembly GCA_025667525.1. Taxonomy (NCBI): domain Eukaryota; kingdom Viridiplantae; phylum Streptophyta; class Magnoliopsida; order Asterales; family Asteraceae; genus Glebionis; species Glebionis coronaria. Next base: position 456,704 of record JANFOE010000503.1, on the reverse strand, counting down.
TAAAATGCTGATAATTAAGTGTTTGTTGTGTTTTTGTTATGATTAATTTCATTACTTAATCCTTGTTTATATAACTAAGGATGGAATACAAAGGTTCAGCAGCCTACATGCCAACATCTAATGCATATTCATGCATGTAATTACCTTTTGTGAAGTTCCAAGAATTAGCATTCTCATTAGGCGTGTAAAAAGTGTGTGCTTTCTGTGTTTTTAGGGTTTATTGTGTTTTAAAAAAATAGCAAAAAACAAGGTCTAGGACTCGAACCCTAGACCTTCCATTCAAACACTAACACACTTAACCAATTTGCCACATGAACATATTTGGTTCTAAATATGTGACTAATATTAACATTAGTGGAATAGAGATTACATTTGGTTATAAACATTTGTCACATGAATATTTTACTGTGTGACGTTTACAGTGTGTTGTTCATAGTTAATCCCATTATAATGTGACCATAAGTATAATTTAGATACACATTTCTCAAATGTTGTGACTATTGGCAATCATATAGTCACATAATTGTTTGACGATTTAATATGATCATGTATTATATTTGATCATAGTCTTCAAGTAATTATAAAATATTTGTCACATTTAAAGAAATATAGTGTCAAATGTTTCAATACCTACTTCCAATTTGCCACACACACAAAATTCATGTGTGGTTAACATTTAACAAAATAAACTAGTCACATTAAAATAATGTGTGTGACAACCTTGTTTATCAATTTGTCACTTGTAAAATAATTCTATGTGACCATATATGAGTTTTGGTCACATTCAATGTGTGTATGACAAATATTTTTCACACATGTATACGTATAATGTGACTACTACTTGAACCAGACTTTGATTCGGTAACACTCTCAAATTATTAAGTGACTAACGACTCATTCAAAAAGCATTTGTTAGCCCTAGTCACGTAAATATTCATATGCGTGACAAACAAAATACGAAATGGTCATGCAAACTGACTTCAAGTGTGACCGTTTATTTATAACTGGCGAATTCAGTCACACAAAAAATTATTTGTGACTACACGAAATTCGGTATGTGTGACCGAAACCCATTTTTGTACTAGTGAATGCTCAACTTTTTCAATTGAATGACAAGTAGTCTGATAAATATTTTTCATATATTTTAACCAATATTACAAGAGCATTGAACTATTTTACATAAGTTCTTACATTGTCAATAAAAAACAGAATAAATAGCATAACAAACGTACATTAACAAACTGTCAAACCTGCCCACTATTGTTTCTACAAGAATTCTCAATCTTGTATGTCCAAAAGAGATCTGACAAATGCTCACGATACGCTAGTGCGACTTCAAATGGATCACTCGCTTCCAGCTGCTTGTTTTTTGTTAGAATGAACAAGTTTCTCATTACCCTAACCCCACAATCACCTAAAGGTACAGCTTGCCGCGGAACATCAGTCGCGTAAAGAAAAGTGATTGAGTAATTTGAAGGATCAATGCCTTTCTTACTCATTACATCATTGTCCTCAAGGTACTTTGGAATGCGAGAGGCATACTTGTTATGTAGATCCAGCCACCAATTTATGGTTTCAACTTGATTTTTTAACACCAAATCAGGAATCATGGAGTCATAAATGGTTATGACACCAGAATGCAAATTCAATTCAGCAAGAACCCAATGGATGTTATTTTGATTGATGGGGAAGTAAACCTATCATATCGAATAAAGTGTAAGTAGAAGTCCTATTAAATTATACTATAAATTTATACTATAAGTTTTACAAACCATGATATTGTGAGATCTAACCTTTTCAACCCCATTGTCAGACCAAGGTACACCATAAGTAACACCAGAAGCGTAATGAGAATGAAGCTCGTTAGTCATAACACTATAGATAAACAATGGGTCAGTCATTACATAATCTGCATCAGCCGATCTGTAGTGCAACAGATATAAAATCCATAGTTCTAGGTGCTATCATTTGAAAATAAAATAAAAACAATTAATATAAGTAGATTACTTAATTTATAATATACTTATATTATATCAATAGTTCGCTTATATTAAACTTACAGTATCAAATAGCCAACCAGCTCTTCCTTTTCCCAAAGCCAACATTCGTCCCCAAAATTCAGCATTGACAGTTATACAATCAGGGCCCCATGGGAAATAAAAGACCTTATCCTTGCGGTTTAAAAGTAGGTTATGAATGTCTTTTGGCACCTGGGTTCGGTATATTGATGCGTTTGATGGTCGCCAGAAATCCTACATATACAAATTAATTAGTAAGTTCTTGACTTTAGATTGAACATCAGACCATAAATTTTGGATTTCCGGGACATACCTCAGTCCATTCTGGTATCTCACGATTATCTGCTCCAGTCAAAGGTAGTTTAAACTTTTTGAATTTCTTGTTTCTACCTAGAACCTTTTGCTTAAGTTCTGCTGACTCAGGGGGAATGAATGGGTCGGAAAGATACTTACTAGGTTTAGTTTCACGTTGACTTTTAACTAACTGATCTGCCATACTAGAAGCCTTCTCTTCTTGAGTACAAAAATCAACGTTCATACTTCCCTCTTCGGCTGGACTAAGTAAATCCACAAGTGGGACAGTATCAGTTTTGTCAATAAGCACCTGATCTGCCATACTTGAACCTCTTCGGCTGGAGTAAGTAAATCCACTAGTGGGACAAGATCAGTTTTGTCAATAAGCGACTGATCTGCCATAACTGAACCCTGTTCGGCTTGAGTAAGTAAATCCACTAGTGGGACAGGATCAACTTCATCATGATTAACAAGCTGAGATGTAGACTTTATTTCTATTAAAACATCCAATGCCCCAATATCTAGTTCATGAAGAGGTTCTTGTTCAACTACTTGGCTATCGACGGAATTAATGCAACTCTATGATGACATGTATCCAAAAGACATATCTTTTGTCTGTAAAACATATAGGGGATCAAGATCATGTAAATAAAATCAGATGAAGATATATAATTTATTTACCTGAGTGTCATCATAAAACAGTCCATTGTCGTTACAAAGAGAGTCCTTAGAGAAAAAGTCATTGTCATCTTTCGTATCATTTATGTCAAATGGAGAGAAAACCTGTGAAATAACATCGGCATCCTGTAGGGGACTGACTATGTTGTTTATCATGTAACAATTCATCCATTATTTTTCCTTTATAGCCTTCTAATGTAACTGATGGTGATACCTAATGTTGGTCAAACAGGCGGAATTGTTCAAACATGGGAAATTTTTCAAACAGGGGGAATTGTACAAACAGGGGGAATTGTTTAAACAGGGGAAATTTTTCAAACAAATTTCATCGATGAAATAAATATAACTAAGATTGATAGATGAAATATATATCTTACCTTTTTAATGTCAAACAAATCTGGGTGTTCTTCATTAATGGGAAGTACTTCTTCGTTGTTCACAGGAGCTCTTGCATCGACATCCGCAAAACCGTTACTGTCCTCAACTACAACTTCTGGTTCCTGAATATATTTAAAAGATCTTTATAGACGGTGTGGTGGAAAATTATTAAAAGAAATGAAATTCTATGAAAATTAGAGGGAAAGTTGGAAGTGATATCTTACCTTATCAATCGGCTTTACTTCTTCAGCGAACATAACATCGCTTCTTGAGGCCTGTTTTGTGAGGAATTGATCAACTTCTGGTTCCTTAATATCTTCATTTTTTGGTTCAAATGATGTTGACAACTGAAAAATATTTAAAAAGTATTATAGAAATTGTTGTGGGAACATAGTACAAGAGGTGATATCTTACCATTTCATTCAGCTTTACCTCTTCTATGTTAATAACAGCGCTTGTATCGACTTCTGGTTCCTTAAAATCTTTAAGTTCTTCAATTGTATCAATGGTTGAGCCCTGATTAGTGTGTCAAAAAAACTAATAACTAGATTTTACTTAGTTATAAAAAGTAAGTTCGTTGATTCCAAGTCTTTTCGAATTTATTACTAGTAGAAAGTGCGACTCGGTCGTTCTTGGTGGAAAATAAAAAGGTTGAAAAGTTATCTAATTTAAACTAAAGTAAAACGAAAATAAAAATGCAAATGAAAATGTAGAAACAAATGAAAATGTCGTTAAGTAGAAGTGGAAGCTTGAAATTTTAAACTAAAAATTAATACTTAAAAGTAAATGACGAAAAATTAAAAACTTCAAAAGTAAATTTTAGAACTATAAAATTAAAACTAAGACGCAACTAGATTAAAAATAACACTATGTAAGAACGGCGGGAAAAGTTAAATTTGAAAATTATAAAAAATAAAACTTGAAAACTTTGTAAAAACAAGAAATTAAACCCGTCAGAATAATACTATAAATACCCTCGTCGGAATGCTGGTCGGAATCCCGTTGGAATATAATAAAACAAAACTATGGGAATAAGTCAAAAGTAAGTGATCGGAATCCAATTAGGAATCTTGGTCGGAATATACAAAAGAGATAATGATCGGAATAATGGAACTAAGCCCTATCGGAATGTATATAAAAAAACAGCTATCGGAATAACAGAAAACTAGAACGGCGGAATCCCAATCGGAATCCCCTAAACCCTTTTCCGATCAAACGATCGGAATACTAGTGAGGGTGTCGGAATGCAGATCGGAAAGGGGAAACCCTATTCTGATTTGAAAGGAAATGGTAATAAGCAATGAAATAAGCTAATTCTAATAAGAACAAATCAAAACTAAACTAACTATTTAATGAAAATTACTAAATAAGCACAAATAAAAACTTACAAAACTATAATAAGCAATTTTTAAATCAAAATTTTAAAAAGATAAAACTTTTAAGAAAACTTAAAAAGTAAATTAGCTAAATACAAAATAAGCCAATAAGCATGTCAAGCTCAAAGCTCATTCGTATTAAAACTAATAGATCAATAAAAAGATAAACTTTTTATTCACAAGAATATTAAGATGAAATAAAATCAAAGATTAAGTTGAATCAAATATAAACAACATAAGAAAGGTAGAAGAAGATGATTAAAAACATGAATTTAAAAGATTAAAGATCAAAGATTTAACAAAAGATTAAAGAGAAACCTTGAAGAACATTAAAAAAAACTAGAGAGAGAAAATATTTTTAATCTACTCCTACTTACCTGACAAAATTAAAACTAACTAAAATTATCTAACCACCCTCCTAATGACACATTAGGAGGGTATTTATAGGAGGAGTGGAAGTATGGTTGATGCTTTCTTCTCTCTTTCTTCTTGTCTCGACTCGATTTAATTTCTTTGTCTTTCTCGACGTCGTCTCGGGATTTGTCGATATAATTTGAACTTGTCTTATAATTTCTTCAACAATTAGACTTGAGTTCTTCGACTTCATTAAACTTCCGTCTTTAGACTTTTTCTTCGATAAATATTCAGAATAGGCCTTGGACTTCCGTTCTTTTTGCACTCTTGATCTTTTGACTTCGTCTTTTCTCGTTTTCATCGATAAAAGCCCGTGAAAGCCCGTGTATTCTTCCTTTTTCATCTTTTGGTCCTAAAACACAATAAAAACACAAACCACGCATAATTCAAACATTTACGACATAAAATACACGTTTTGGCTTGGTTATTATTATAGTTAAGTGGTAAAAGGATGTGTGTTTTCACACCTATCAAATCCCCTACACTTGACCATTGCAATGTCCTCATGCAATGCATTAATTACAAAGCAAGTTTTACATTTTTCATCACAATCAATACACATTGGCCTTTATTAAAGAGACAAAATATTTAAGGGAAGATAATAAAGAGATTTTGCTAGTTGAAAAAGTTCGTTTTCTCGGTATCTTCTCGAATTGATTTCCGGTTCAAAGTGCGACTCAATTGTTCTTGGTGGAAATGAAAATGGTTTGGTTATCTATTACTAAGTAAAATGAAAATGTAAATTGCGATAAGTAAAAGGAATGCTGAAAGGAATGCTAAAAGGAATGCTAATAGGAATGCTAATTGGAATGTTGATTGGAATGCTGATTGGAATGTTGATTGGAATGCTGATTGGAATGTTGATTGGAATGCTGATTGGAATGTTGATTGGAATGCTGATTGGAATGCTGATTGGAATGCTGATTGGAATGCTGATTGGAATGTTGATTGGAATGCTAATAGGAATGCTAATTGGAATGTTGATTGGAATGTTGATTGGAATGCGGATTGGAATGCTAATAGGAATGTAAAAGGATTGCTGATTGGAATGTTGATTGGAATGCTGATTGGAATGCTGATTGGAATGTTGATTGGAATGTAAAACACTTTTCCAATCAAGGTGATTGGAATACGTGATTGGAAAGGGGTTTACCCTTTCCGATCTAACTTTTTGATCCGAACATTAAGCAAAAGCAATAAGCTATGGTTAATAAGCTCAAACTAAAACTTGCACGAATCTAAATCGAAATTGACTTAATAAGCATGAATAACAACTTATCAAACTTAAAAATAAGCAAACTTTCAAATCAAACTTTTAAAAAGATGAACTTTTTAAGAAAACTTTAGATCAAATAAGCATTAAGATGAAAACAAATCAAGGATGAACATGAATCAAGGAGAAGCAAAGTAAGAAAGGGAGAAGAGGATGATTAAAGATAAGAACTTGATTAAAAGAAAAGATTCCAAAATAAAAAGACTTACTTGAATTGAAGAAATTAAATGTGCATAACATGAAATTAAATTGCAAGAAATTAAATGACAAGAAATGAAAATGGTGGAAGTGTGGCTTGTCAAGCCACCAACAACATGAAAATGAAGCTAGCCTAAACTATATATAGGGGTGATTAGGGAGGAGCTTAGGAAGCTTCCTCCCTCTTTCCTCTTTTCCTTATTTGCACACTTAAGCCCTTTTCTTCTTAATTGTTTGTTAATCTTGGACTTAATGATTTTGTCTTGGGATTTCTTTAAACTCGTCTTTGAAATTTTCTTAGTAAATTAGACTCGAGTTCTTCGGCTTTTAGTAAACTTCCGTCTTTTGACTTTTTCTTCGATAAATCTTCAGAATTGGTCTTGGACTTCCGTTCTTTTTCCACTCTTGATCTTTCGACTTCGTCTTTCGTCTTTTTCTTCGATAAAAGCCCGTGAATGCCGTGTTTTCTCCACTTTTCACTTTTTCGTCCTAAATCACAACAAAAACATAAACCACGCATAATTCTGACATAAATGACATAAAATACACGTTTTGGCTCGGTTATTATTGTAATTAAGTGGTAAAAAGGATGGGTGTTTTCACACCTATCAAATCCCCTACACTTAACCATTGCAATGTCCTCATGCAATGCATTAGTTACAAAGCACGTTTTACATTTTACATCATAATCAACCTACCTTGGCCTTTATTAAACAACTAAGGAAAATCAAAAAGATAGAAAATAACAAGATGCAACAAGGAAGAAACTTGTAAAGAAATCTAAGACTTACATTAGGGCTTGTGTGTCATGAATGTTCATCACCCTTAAGTTTCACGTTCCCCATGCCAAGCTTAAAAACAAGATCATTGTTAGTACAAGTTAGCATAACAAACATTTACTCATGTGGTTCAATTAATCACTTAAACTCCCTTATTCCTACGAGTATCTCTTATATTTTATAGATGTCTTGAATGATCACGAGGATGCATTGTTGACTTATTTCGATAATTTATTTAGGCTGAAAGCAAAGTAGGACGATTTGATCAATAGTTAGCTAAAGGACAAAATCTCTTAAAACTGCTTCTCGGGATATCAAAAAGTTCATATCTTGGCATAACATGGTTCACGATTTGAGACCTTTCTCGGGCCGATATTTGGCATGTACTTCATACTTCATATCTCGAGAGACGTTCTTGAGATAATGGTCTTCTCTTCGTTAATAGAGTGAGTTTGTTCACTTGGATACTTTTGATGGGTACTCCAACTTTGTTGACCACGACTTCATGATTATTTCTTCAATCTCTAATTGGGATTTTGAGATACAACGATCCGCCTCCTTTTCGGACTTGGATCTATTTATCCTCATACCTTGTTAGGGTCTTTTCGGATAGACTTCTCCATGATCTTTATGGGAGTTGATTGCTTTTCGTCGTGAGTCTTGATCCTTCATATTGATTTTGGGAATAATGCTTTTCACATCACTTTGGATCTTCAGCAATAAAATGGAATCCTCATGCCTTGTTAGGGCCTTTTCGGACTCGCCAATCTTCGCGCCCCGCTTCATAAGTTATGCCTTGGCTATGAACTATTATCATTACCGAGCAACTTTTAAACGATATTGGGCTAGAATCTAAGTAACTTTTGAAATCGTACGACCTTACTTATTGCAGATAATTTATTAGCAAGTGATGGGAGAAAAAGATCATAATTAACTCACATAAGTTAATGAGAGAATACCAAACTTGTAACCAACTCTATCATTTATCGTTCTCCAAAATTTAAAATCTCAAGGAATGAGACTCGTGGATTCTTAGCCTAATAAACCAATTAAGGTCTACATGGTTAAGGATACTAGCTAGAGTGAACTTGGATAAGTAAACTCGGGTTGAGTCAAAATATTCACAACGGGCCTAATATATCTAAGATATCTAAACTTGCTAAAACCATTTTATTAAAATGCTAGAAAGTAACAAAAATAAAGGAGACTACAACTAGGCCAAAATAGATTAAAAATTTTGAAAAATGTCGAAAAATTGATTTTCCGGTTAAAATGAGGACAAATACAAGGAAAAGACCACTTAACTTCGATAGAAGTCCCCCCTACACTTAATATAAACATTGTCCTCAAATGTTTAAGCATGTGAGAGTAAACTCCCCTACACTTAGGACATTGTGCACTTTGTTTAGATCTCGTTAAGGAAAAGACCACTAAAGAGATTCCTATTTTAATATTGAGAAATATAAAATAGTGAATCGAAAAGAGTTTAGGATAGAACCGGGAAGAAGGGAACACGGAATCACGGTTTGTCAAAAGTCATCAAGAGTGTGTCTTTGAAGCTCTAATCCCTGCACATGATAAGAAAGAGAACAAGAAACACCAACGGGGCTCCCCCTACACTTATGGTGAAAACAGGAAAGATAGATAGATAATTGGGTTGCCTCCCAAAAAGCGCTTGTTTTTTTAACCGAGTCACGAGCCTGACTCGTCCCCGAATTAAATGGTCCATGGGGAAGCCTCGTATGTAATACCGGGATCAAAGACCTTGTCCTCGTTCCCGGAGGACATCAATAAAGGAGAGGCAGGAGGATAAGTCTTGAATGGTAAAAAGGTCCTCTCAATACCAGAAAAGCAAGTGAAGTCCAGATTGACGGGGGTAGGGTGGGTAAGGGAATCACATTGTCATCCTCCAAAGACAATGGAGGCAGACCAATTGGCAAAGCCGTAGAAGTATCAATCATAGAATGGTCCATGTCACCTCCCGGGTCAAAGCATTTATCCTCATGATCGTAGAGAAGGAGTGTAGAAATTCGTTTGAGAAGACCACGATCAAGTACGAAACCATCATTCATTTGTGGGGATTGTTGATAAGTTAAATCCTCACGAATGTGGTAAACGTAATTCTCATAAGAGGAGTGTTGATTAGGTAACTCCTCGAGAATAGGATGTTTGGGCATGTGAGTTGGTTCGTCATTATTATGAAAAATAAGACGTTCCAACTCATCAAGTTCGGCATCGATGTTGGAAAAGTCGACCTCGCTTGCAGGTGGAAGCGGAGGCAAAAGAGCTAGCTCTCGGTCAATAATTTCCGCAATCTCTGGCTCGAAGACGAAATCATCATACTCACCACATGTTGAACTCTCGTTGGGAGGATCAAATATCGGATGTGGAGTTGTGATTATGTGATCATTGACTAGCGAAGCAAACTTGTCCGTAAGCTCCACAAAAGTCGGCACATCACACAAATTTTCCGGAACACCCGCGGGCTCACTTGGGATGACGACAAGTTCCTCGACACTAGACTTTAGGGATTTTTCCGATTCCATAGCCGAGATAATGTCAAGATGTTGATCCTCCATTATGAGAGAGACAACGGGCTCCTCGGGTGTGATAGCAATAGACGAAGGAGGAAGGGGAGAAGTTTTGCTTTGCTTTAGAAATTCCTCCTCGTCGAAAATAACCTCAATATCGTCATCGCTCTCCTCATTACCTAAAGGGCCAATAATAAGCTCAGGGATATGAGTACTCGTCTGATCTCGCTGCTGTAAAAATGACTCCATATAAGTTTGTTGCGTGTGTAAAAGCTCTTTGCTTTGTTCTTGAAAAGCTGCAGCAAGATCGTTTCTTTGTTCTTGAAAGGCTGTAGCAAGATCGTCAATTGGTTCTTGGTAACTCATCTCGTGACAAGGCTGATGATCAATTGGGTATTGCAGGGGTTGGTCAAAACTGGAAGGGGTATAATTATAGTAATTTTGATCCCCTGTAGGGCAGTGAAAACTTTCGTGAGGACCCCCACAGTTGTTGCAAAACGGGTGAGGAAAAAGACTGGGTGCGTCTTGTGGATAGCTATTTTCATTGTCATAATTGTACCCCGGTTCTTGCCCGTGACCATACGGGTATCGAACCGGGCACGAAACATGCCAATGAGAATCGCTTCCACAATAGATGCACGGGGGAACAGGATGTGGGTTCAAAAAGAATGAATTAGTCGAGTTGCACAAGGGACAAAATCTGAATTGTGTGTTGTCGATATCGTTTCCGCACCGCTCACATGTACACCATTGACAAGAGTCGTTCCCGTACAGTTGTCTCCCACACCCGACGCAATGGACATAAAAATCCATGGAGAAAGATAGATAAGCAAGAAGAATATTTTTGGTGCAATACTTTGAAAAAGAAATGCTTCTTAAGATTTTTCAAATGTTTTTGGATTTTTTTTTTTTTATTTATTTATAATTTTTGACTCGAAAAAATAACGTTCACAAGTGAACGGATCCCAAAAGCCAACGCGTCTCTCACAAAAAACCGTTAATCTTCACGAAAAGAGCCGGCAGCGGCGCCATTTTAATAAAGAGATTTTGTTAGTTGAAAAAGTTCGTTTTCTCGGTATCTTCTCGAATTGATTTCCGGTTCAAAGTGCGACTCAATTGTTCTTGGTGGAAATGAAAATGGTTTGGTTATCTATTACTATGTAAAATGAAAATGTAAATTGCGATAAGTAAAAGGAATGCTGAAAGGAATGCTAAAAGGAATGCTAATAGGAATGCTGATTGGAATGTTGATTGGAATGCTGATTGGAATGTTGATTGGAATGCTGATTGGAATGTTCATTGGAATGCTGATTGGAATGCTGATTGGAATGCTGATTGGAATGCTGATTGGAATGTTGATTGAAATGCTAATAGGAATGCTAATTGGAATGTTGATTGGAATGTTGATTGGAATGCTGCTTGGAATGCTGATTGGAATGCTAATAGGAATGTAAAAGGAATGCTGATTGGAATGTTGATTGGAATGCTGATTGGAATGTAAAACCCTTTTCCAATCAAGGTGATTGGAATACGTGATTGGAAAGGGGTTTACCCTTTCCGATCTAACTTTTTGATCCGAAAATTAAGCAAAAGCAATAAGCTATGGTTAATAAGCTCAAACTAAAACTTGCACGAATCTAAATCGAAATTGACTTAATAAGCATGAATAACAACTTATCAAACTTAAAAATAAGCAAACTTTCAAATCAAACTTTTAAAAAGATGAACTTTTTAAGAAAACTTTAGATCAAATAAGCATTAAGATGAAAACAAATCAAGGATGAACATGAATCAAGGAGAAGCAAAGTAAGAAAGGGAGAAGAGGATGATTAAAGATAAGAACTTGATTAAAAGAAAAGATTCCAAAATAAAAAGACTTGCTTGAATTAAAGAAATTAAAAGTGCATAACATGAAATTAAATTGCAAGAAATTAAATGACAAGAAATGAAAATGGTGGAAGTGTGGCTTGTCAAGCCACAAACAACATGAAAATGAAGCTAGCCTAAACTATATATAGGGGTGATTAGGGAGGAGCTTAGGAAGCTTCCTCCCTCTTTCCTCTTTTCCTTATTTGCACACTTAAGCCCTTTTCTTCTTAATTGTTTGTTAATCTTGGACTTAATGATTTTGTCTTGGGATTTCTTTAAACTCGTCTTTGAAATTTTCTTCGTAAATTAGACTCGAGTTCTTAGGCTTTTAGTAAACTTCCGTCTTTTGACTTTTTCTTCGATAAATCTTCAGAATTGGTCTTAGACTTCCGTTCTTTTTCCACTCTTGATCTTTCGAATTCGTCTTTCGTCTTTTTCTTCGATAAAAGCCCGTGAATGCCGTGTTTTCTCCACTTTTCACTTTTTCGTCCTAAATCACAACAAAAACACAAACCACGCATAATTCTGACATAAATGACATAAAATACACGTTTTGGCTCGGTTATTATTGTAATTAAGTGGTAAAAAGGATGGGTGTTTTCACACCTATCAGAAGAAAACAAGTACAAAGATCAAAAACCTACCTTAGGATTTTGGAATGTCATGAATGATTATCATCCTCAAGTTTCACGTTCCCCATACCAAGCTTAAAAACGAGATCATTATTATTATAAGTTAGCAAACTAACACAAACTCATGTGGGCCAATTATTTACTTAGACTCCCTTATTCCTAGTTGTATCTCTTATATTTTATTGTTGTCTTGAATGATTATGAGGATGCATTGTTTGACTTATTTCGATAGGTTATTTGGCTGAAAATAAAGTAGGACGATTTAATCAATAGTTAGCTAAAGGAGAAAATCTTTTAAAACTGCTTCTCGGGACCTCATAAAGTTCATATCTTTGCATAACTCGCTTCACGATTTGAGACCTTTCTCGGACCGATATTTGGCAGCGACTTCATACTTCAAATCTTGAGAGACGTTCATGAAATAATGGTCTTCTCTTCATAATAGGAGTTTCTTCACTTGAAGTTTTGAGAGATTCTTCATACTTGGACCACGACTTCTTCATTTTTCTCCAATCTTTACTTGGGATTTTGATATACAACGATCCGCCTCCTTTTAGGACTTGGATCTATTTATCCTCATACCTTGTTAGGGCCTTTTTGGATAGACTTCTCCATGATCTTTAGTGGAGTATCTGCTTTTCGTCGTGTGTCTCGATCCTTCATATTTATTTTTAATAAATGATTCTTCACATCACTTGGGATCTTCAGCAACAAAATATAGCCCTCATGCCTTGTTAGGGCCTTTTCTGACTCGCCAATCTTCGCATCCCGCTTGAATAAGTTATGCCTTGGCTATGAACTCTAATTAATACCGAGCAACTTTAAAGGATCTTGAGCTAGAAGCTAAGTAACTTTTCAAATCGTACAACCTTATTTATTGCAATTAAATTTATTAACAAGCGATGGGAGAAAAAGCTTATAATCAACTCACATAAATTCATGAAAGAATGCCAAACTTATAATTGACTCTATCATCTCTCCTTCTCCATAATTTAAAATCTCAAGGAATGAGACTCGTGGATGCTTAGCCTATTAAATCAAAGTTTTGGGTTTTCAAGTCATCTATAGGATCTTGCATCTTCTTAGACTTTTTCAAGTTTAGAATTTGCGTTTTAAAGTTCCCTTGATAAACGACTTTCTAGGATCAATTATAGGAACTTGCGAAAAGTTCTTGTTCTTAACCCGTGAGAGTCAAGACTTTCACGTTTTAAAGTTCCCTATATAAAAGCCTAGCAAAACTTGACTTAAACACGTTAAGGATACTAGCTAGAGTAAACTTAGATAAGTAAACTCGGGTTGAGTCAAAAGGTTCACAACGATTGAAAATTAAAACCACTTTATTAAAATTTATTCTAGCAAAGAAAGAAAATAAATATAACAAAGGTAAAACTACTAGGCCAAAATAGATCAAAAATTTTGAAAAATATCAAAAAATCAATTTTCTGGTTAAAATGAGGACAAATACAAGGAAAAGCCACTTAACTTTGATAGAACTCCCCCTACACTTAATATAAACATTGCCCTCAATGTTTAAGCATGTGGAAGTAACCTCCCCTACACTTAGGACATTGTGCACTTTGTTTAAATCTTGCTAAGGAAGAGACAACTAAAGTGATTCCTATTTTAATATTGAAGAATAAGAGTTTAGGATAGAACCGGGAAGACGGGTACACGGGATCACGGGTCGTCAAAAGTCGTCAAGAATGGATCTTTGAAAGCTCGAATCCCTGCACATGATAAGAAAGAAAACAACAAACACATACTTGGGTCTCCCCCTACACGTATTATAAAAACAAAAATAAAAAGGATAGACACTGCGGGTTGCCTCCCGAGAAGCGCTTGTTTTTGTTCATCGAGTCGCGATCCTGACTCGACCTTGATTAGCATAGGAAGAAGCTTGAAACACATCCACCGGGATCAAATACATGGTTCTCATCCATCAAATAGCACAAGCTTAAGGCGAACAAGGAAAGCCAAAGAAGAGTAGGCAAGGTTCCCTTAAGCAGTTGTGGAGCACGGTGGTAGCAAGGGCGATGAGGTGCAAGCATATCTCCAAAAGTTCCAAAAATCTTTCCTTTTATTTCATCAGATGGATACTGAGATGGCTTAAAAATTGCAATACCGGGATCGAACACCTTTTCCTTTAGGGGAAAATAGCACTCAAGCTCAGTAGACCTTGAAGAGGATCCACTCATAAATCGTACAATCTCATCCTCAGAAGGTGGATAGAGAGGTGTCAAGACATAACTGCTACGGATATTGGTGTCGTCCGGCTTCTTCTCCTTTGAAACGGGTTTCTTCATATCCAAAGTAGGATAAAGAGCATCATCAAAGTCCAAAGGAGGAGAATCACTCTCATTTGGAAAGTAAGTGTTGAGAAAAGTAGCAAAATCTTCCTCAAATGAGTAGTCTTCCAATGTAGGATCAAGCATTGTTGTTGGAGGAGGATCTTCATCAAAAGTAGGTGCAAGGTCATCATGTGAAGAATCACTCGAGAGAGTATCAACAGAATCAAAATCATCATAAATGGGCATGTCTGGATACTCTGAAACAATTTTTAGACAAGAAAATTTTTTAAAATTAGACAAGAAAAATAACGTTCAAGAGTGAACGGTTCCCAAAATCCAACGCGTCTCTCACTAAAAACCGTTAATCTTAACGAAACGAGCCGGTAGCGGCGCCATTTAATAACTAGATTTTACTTAGTTATAAAAAGTAAGTTCGTTGATTCCATGTCTTTTCGAATTGATTACTAGTAGAAAGTGCGACTCAGTCGTTCTTGGTGGAAAATAAAAAGGTTGAAAAGTTATATAATTTAAACTAAAGTAAAACAAAAATTAAAATGCAAATGAAAATGTAAAAACAAATGAAAATGTCGTTAAGTAAAAGTGGAAGCTTGAAATTTTAAACTATAAATTAATACTTAAAAGTAAATGACGAAAAATTTAAAACATCAAAAAGTAAGTTTTAGAACTATAAATTTAAAACTAAGAGACAACTAGATTAAAAATAACACTAAGTAAGAACGGCGGGAAAAGTTAAATTTGGAAATTAAAAAAAAAACTTGAAAACTTTGTAAAAACAAGAAATTAAACCCGTCAGAATAATCCTATAAATACCCTCGTCGGAATGCTGGTCGGAATCCCGTCGGAATAAACTAAAACAAAACTATCGGAATAAGTCAAAAGTAAGTGATCGGAATCCAAATAGGAATCATGGTCGGAATATACAAAAGAGATCATGATCGGAATAATGGAACTAAGCCCTATCGGAATGTATATAAAAAAACACCTATCGGAATAACAGAAAACTAGCACGTCGGAATCCCAATCAGAATCCCCTAAACCCTTTTCCGATCAAACGATCGGAATACTAGTGAGGTGTCAGAATGCAGATCGGAAAGGGGAAACCCTATTCTGATTGGAAAGGAAATCGTAATAAGCAATGAAATAAGCTAATTCTAATAAGCACAAATCAAAACTTAACTAACTAGTTAATGAAAATTACTAAATAAGCACAAATAAAAACTTACAAAACTCTAATAAGAAATTTTTAAATCAAACTTTTAAAAAGACAAAATTTTTAAGAAAACTTAAAAAGTAAATAAGCTAAATACAAAATAAGCCAATAAGTATGTCAAGCTCAAAGCTCATTCGTATTAAAACTAATAGATGAATAAAAAGATAAACTTTTTATTCACAAGAATATTAAGATGAAATAAAATCAAAGATTAACTTGAATTAAATATAAACAAAATAAGAAAGGTAGAAGAAGATGATTAAAAACTTGAATTTAAAAGATTAAAGATCAAAAATTTAACAAAAGATTAAAGAGAAAGCTTGAAGAACATTAAGAAAAACTAGAGAGAGAAAATATTTTTAATCTACTCCTATGATATGAGCAAAAACTCATATCAATGAATCAACAAATCACCCTAAAACACAAGAAAAATACCTAAACTTTGTGCTATAAAGCGGAATTATGTGGTATGTTTTTTGTTTGTGTATAAATAGGTAAGAAGGATACATTTTCAAGCAAGCAAGAAGAAAATCAAGCTTATTTGGATGAAAAAGACAAAGAAGGATCAAAGATGACAAGACTTTGAAGATAAGGGACCTATCTTGACAACACTCCAAAGTTGAAGGACTAAAAGTGTAAATATTCCAAAGTCAAGATAAAAGTCAAACATGGTTAACTCTTCAGTCAACCAAGTCAAAGGGATCAATTTTGTTCAAGAATGAAGCTTAAAGGACCATTAATGCCAAAGAAATGAAGATTATAGCTTAAAATACAAATCTGCCAAAGTAAGGGGTTAAAACTGCCAAAAATACTTCAAGTTTTGAATCAATCCATGTGAAGGGATTCTTAGCCAATCAGAATGCAAGGAAGAAATGGTTTGGATTACCAAGTAAGGAGCCAGCTGGTCACTAGCAGCCTTGGCATTTAATGTCCGTATCCCAACAGTGGGGCGCACTATCATTTCTTACAACCAATCAAAGAACGCCACTCAATAATACATATTATCCACTTCAGATAACGATCCGTGTGATCATGTCTCACCCAATCAGAAAGTGCCACGTGGCCTTCTACTTCAACGCAACCTATAACCATTTTGGAGCTACACTTGATTTCAGATCATGATGTCTACATGAAAAGTGATCGTTTTTTAGAGAGGAACACAATGGACACAATCATTTAAGCTAAAACTTGATGGATCAAAAATCCCCAAATTGTGAAGAACAAGAGGATGAACACTTAGTAGTTTTGTGACACGTGGCAACAATTCAAGGATGGAAACACGTCATCAACTCCAAAACTTCCTCACATTTATCTATAAATAGGGATGGAATTTCTCATTTGTACAAGTAGTTAATATGTGTAAATTTCACACACAACTTCCATTTCCTCTCATTCTTGTTCTAGTTAGTTAGCTTAACAACTCAAGAGTCTGACAAGCTCTTGAGTTAGTTAGCTTAGTTGTAACAGAATAACTTACTTTGTAACAAACTTTCTTCCAAAATCAATAAAATCCCCATTTCATCTTCTTCATTTATTGTTCATATCTTGAATCCTGTTATCCTTGTGTTGCTGTTAGCTTGTTATGATCATAAATGATCATGATTAGCTAAGTTTGAAGATTTGAAGCTGTTAGATCCTGTTCTGTTCAAGCCAGTAGAGTTCTTGTTGATTTTGAAGCTTTCTGATTTCAACAATGGTGATTATGATGATTGTAGATGTTGATTGGTAGATTTTGATGCTAAGGTGGTGGTTTAGCATTAGTTAGAAAGCTCAGCGCTTCTCTACTACTTCAATGGAGGCCTAAGGTAAAAGATTTCAAGTTCTGAGTTCTTGTTCCACTTAATTGTTGACGGCCTGCTAAATTCCTAGTGTAACCTTGTCTGATTGCATGATCAAGTTTGATTAGATAGTGTTTAAAATGATTTTAGTGTTTGAGTAGTTTAATTGTAGCTTAATACTTGTTCAGTAGCTTAAAACTTGTCCTGTTATCAGCTTTATCATCAATTTTTAGCTTACTAGTGCTTATTGAGTTCTAGTCTGTGTAACTGTTTGTTATTGGTTCTTATGCATCACATTTGAGTTGTCAAACTTAGCCTGATATCACATTTCATTCAGTTTAGTCAATTGCCTTTAATCCTTTCACAAAAGTTTGTATTAATCCTGTTAAGTAGTGTTTGGTACAAGCATTTCATTTGTGTTCAAGTGTTAGTAATTGGTCAACTTTAGTTCATTTACAGTCACTTAGTCATAACAAACCAAGTTTAGTAGTTTTCAAGTCAATTTTATAGTCAAAAAGGCAATTGGCATTAAAAGTAGTTTGGGTCAGTTTTCAGCTTAAAGTTTTCAGAAAAGTCCTTGATTTCAATCACTTAGCATTACTTTGTTTCTTGATGAAATTGTATGAAACCAGTTCTCATCTTTTATTTAACATCTGACTTTTAGTCTTTTCAAGGAAATTATACAGTATCTTGTTTTGAGTGAGAAATTAGCAAATGATTAAGTTGTGGAGTTAGATCAAGTTTATGTAATATTGAGCTAATCTGATTTCTTGAAACAACATTTCCACTTCAGAAACCTCTTGATTTTCTTTCATATTTCCATTTGGTAAGTCTTCTTGAGTGGATTTTGAGATTTTGAGCTTTTTGAAAAAGTTGGTCAACAAAAGTCAAATAAGCTTGATTCTAGCTTATTTCCATTTTCTGAATTCGTTACTTGATCATTTTCCCTTTGGAAAGACATTCCAAGCTTCTCATGGCTTGATTAACAAGTTTTGACAATAAAATTTGATTGTGCATGTTCAGCTTATCAATTAGCTTAATATTGGCTTATTAGGATTTGCTTATTTGAATTTTAGTAAGTTTCAGCCTTATTCCTTTTACAAGTCTAGGTAAAATCAGATTTTAAGTCTTTTGTAAGTTGTTAGAACTTATTTGGTCCATTGAATAGCTTATACGAGCTTATTTCTCATCATAGCCCGTTTTTGATAAAATCTTACCTTTTATTGCACTTTAGTCCCCCAGTTTTGTAACTGTTTTCATTGTTAGCTAATTTTCCATTAAACTAGGGTTTGCACTTTTTCAGTCCTTGAATTTTCACAATTTAACATTTTCAGTTAGGCAGTTTCTCAATTAGTTACAAATTAGTTAATTGTTAGTTACTTTTGCATATGTAGTCCTTGTAGTTAAATGATTTACATTTCAAGCACATTAATTTCTAGAATTTACATTTTCAGCCCTTTACTTTCATAGATTTACATTTTTGTCTTTACTTGAATAACAAATTTGGTATTTGACAAATTGTTTTACGGTTACGTAGTTAATATTTTGCATTTTTACTTGATTGTTCAATTAGACATAGCAAAGCCAAATAACCCTACCAACCAAAAACGATTATAAACCCGATCTTGTTAGGACTTTTAATTGGTTAAGAACTGAGAAAATGAACTTCAATTATACACAATTTCAAATGGCGTCGCTGCTGGTTCTTTGACTTTACGAGAGACTATCGATTGACGGTTTTCATTGGCTTTTGGGATCCGTTCACCTAGTGAACGTTATTTTTACGTATCATAAATAAAAAAAATAAAAAATAAAAAATATAAAAATACATAAAAACTAAAAAATAACAAAAACATTTTGTTTCCTAAAGAATTGACCAAACAAATTAAAAAATCCAAAGAGCAATCTTTTCCTAAGAGATTGCACCCAAAAATATATATTATTGGATTCTCTCGGTTTTTATGTACATATAGTATTTTCTCTTAAAAACTCAGACATACAAAAATATTTTCCATATATTATTATAAGTAAATACGTATACGTATAAGAAAAACCAACACACATATTCTCCATAAGTATTGCCAAGGCAATACACCGTGTTGAGGGGCGTTCAGGTCCTTGACACGCGTATCGATCAAACAAAATAAAGCAAGAATAGATAAATACTTCCAATAAGCAACAATTCGAAGAATACAAACAATTAAGTGAATAGAAAGGCGATGTGCTATAAAATGCCATCTAAGGGTCAATAGTTACTTAAGTGCTTCGCGCCACCTAACCCCCCGTTCACTTGTGAGTATTCTAAGAAGGAAGGCTTCATTGGGTCTTGCACCCAAGTAGTACATACGTATATTATTATTTTCTAGTGGATATTTCATATTGAAACTCAAAGAGGATAATCCTTTTCTCTTCAAAGTCACACGAGAGCTTCTCTCTCATTCCTCGTATTGAGTTGCATGCTCACTCGCGGGCGTGCACTGATAGGCGTAAAAACACCCATCCTTTTACCACTTATTTCTTGCTGAAACGAGACCAAAACGCGTATTTAGTGTCATTTGTTTGGAATTATGCGTGGTTTGTGTGTTTGTTGTATTTTCAGAGCCAACCAGATAAATTGAAGAAAACATGGGATTGCACGGGTTTTATCGAAGAAAAAGACGAAAGACGAAGTCTATAGATCAAAAGCTCCCCCTTTTAGTTACCAAGAACAACAATTCCACTTTGAACCGTGATCAATTCGAGAAGATACCAAGAACGAAACAACGACAAATATAATTGGGTACGAGCAACACAAAAAGATCTTGCAAAAGCTACCTTTTTAATTAACGAAAATTCAGTTGTTAAAATGGCGCCGCTGCCGGATCTTCCGTAAGGATCAACGGTTTACTGTGAGAAAAATTGGATTTTGGGATCCGTTCTTTCGGGAACGTTATTTTCAAGTACAAAAATTTTCAAAAACCCATAGAAATATAAACTTTTCAAAAATACACACAAAAAATTAAAAAACCTATAAAAACCAAAAATATTTTCTCTTGCATTTTCGTTTTAGTGTATGCGTACTCGATCAACGTCTTATCCCGAGCCCGAGACTCTCGATAATTTAGACATGGCCGGTGTGCACAACAATAATAATTCACCCCACCCCAACATGAATAATCTACCCCAACCCGACTTACGAACCATGGAGGAGCTATTCCAACCTACGATGAATGGACGTGGAGGCCCGATTGCGCCGATGCAAATCACGGCTCAGGAGTTTTCGTTGAAGCATCACATGATCCAACAAGTGGAAACTAATCCATTTCGCGGATTGCCGGATGATGATGCCAACAAGCACCTCGACAAATTCATTACCATTTCCCAAAGCATGAAGATGCCCGGTGTTTCTATGGATGTCCTTCGTCTTCAACTTTTTCCACACACGCTTTCCCACCATGCCGAAAAATGGTTTGATCATCTCCCAAAGTATTCTATTCATACTTGCGACGATATGACTCAACGCTTTTTGTCGCGCTACTTTCCACCATCCATGGTCACGAGCCTTCGTAACCAAATTAGTGGATTCATGCAAGACAATGATGAATCGCTCTTTGATGCTTGGGAACGTTACAATGATTTGATCGACCGTTGTCCAAATCATAACATGCTCCCCGTCACTCTTATTGATACTTTCTACAATGGTCTCACTTTTCGTGATCGTGACACGATCAACGTCACCGCCGGTGGTACTTTTATGAAAAGGAGACCGGAGGAGTGTAGAGAATTGATTGAAAACATGACTACTCACCACAAGAATTGGGATTCATCCGCATCCTCAAGATCTAATCCGAGAGTCGATGTTTCATTTACTTCTTCCACCACCGACATGTCCGCCATGGAACGAGCCATTATCGAAATGAGCAAAAATATGCCAATTTTGGCTAATAACCATACTCAACAAGCTAAAGCCGTTGCTAATATGTGGTGGTCCTCATTCTTACAATGATTGTCCTTCTACTCAAGGCAATTTTTGTGAAAACGTTAACGCGGCATACGGTACCTATCCCACGGGAGGCTATCAAGCTCGTCCTCAAGGAGACCGTAACTTGCTAAGTTATCGTTCAAACAACTATCTTTCACCACCCGGTTTTACTCCTCAAAACCAAAACCAACAACAAAGCTATAACCGAAATAACCAAACCCAACCTCGTGCTAACAATCAATATCAATCCCAAAGAAACCCATACCCACCTCAAGGAAATTCTCAAGCTTACCAAGCTCCACCTCTCAATCAACCAACGGCGTTGAATCAAGACATCGAGACGTTCATGAGGACTAATAGAGAGATGGTGATGAATCTTCAGAGTCAATTCATCAACTTGAAGGGAGACATGGAGAAACAAGGGAGCGATATTCGAGCCGAGCTAAGGAATGACATGGCGAAACAAAGCAATGATATTCGCGCAGACATGAGAGACTCTTTCAGCACTCAAGCGGATAACATACGTGATATGATCGGGTCGCTCTTCCAAGGTAATAAACCCTCTTCTTCGGGTACTCTTCCGAGTAACACCGTTGCTAATCTAAGAGGAGAGATGAAAGCAATCACCACTCGTAGTAGAAAAGGTTATACGGAACCCGAGCTTCCTACACCTCCACCCGTGATTGTGAACAAGGAAAAAGAGCAACTTTCCTCACCTCCTTTGCCTTCTACCCCCATTCCCCCACCATCCGCGGTTGTGAGTGATCCTACTCCCCTAAATCCTTCCTTTTCATCTAATATACCTTATCCTTCAAGGTTGAGGAAAGAGAAGCAAAAGAGCAAGGATGATATTCAAGTTTCAAACTTTCTCAAAATGTTTAAACAATTGAATTTTAACATCTCCTTTGCCGAGGCTCTCGCTCATATGCCTAAATATGCAAAGATGTTTAAAGATCTTCTTAGTGACAAGGAAAATCTTCTTGACATTGCTCAGACCCAACTTAATGAGAATTGCTCCGCGGTTCTCTTAAGGAAATTGCCCACCAAACTTGGTGATCCGGGTCTCTTCTTGATTCCTTGTAACTTCCCAGGAGTAGAGAATTGCATGGCCCTAGCCGATCTAGGTGCTAGTATAAAATTAATGCCTTTAAGTGTTTGGAAGCAATTATCTCTCCCCGAGCTAGTCCCCACCAAAATGACTTTGGAATTAGCTAAACGTACGGTTGCTTATCCAGTGGGGATAGCCGAAGACGTCTTCGTTGGCGTTGACAAATTCACCTTCCCGGCGGATTTTGTTGTCGTTGACTACGAGATGGATCCCCGTGTTCCATTAATCGTTGGACGTCTCTTCTTGAGGACCGGTCGCACTCTCATTGATGTAGCCGCGGGCGAAATAATCATGAGAGTTGGTGATGACAAAATTGTCTTCAACATGGGTAAGATTTCTAAACAACCTTATTCATATGAGAGTGTGAATGCTATGATGTTCTCGATGAGGCTTGTGAAGAACACTTTAATGATGCTTGCAAAAGTAATCTTTCTTCTCTACCCAATGTTGAGACCGTTGCCTCAATCGCTCCGTCATTTACTCCTTTTGGAGAAAGTGACTTTCTTTTGGATGATTTTGAAGCTAGCTTGGGTCCACTTGATCTTAAGTATGATGATTCTCCCACCGATTGGGAAGAAGACATTCATACAATTGAGAAACTTCTCAATGAAGACCCTTTTTCTCCTTCTTCTCCTAAAGAGGTGACTAATGATGATCCATCGTTAGTTTCACCATCTATTGAGGATCCTCCTACTCTTGAGCTTAAGGACTTACCTCCTCATCTCGAGTATGTTTTCTTAGAGGATATTGATCAACTTCTCGTTATCATTGCTAAAGACTTAAAAGCAGATGAGAAAACTCGTCTCATTGAAGTTCTCAAGAAACATAAAAGAGCTATCGCTTGGAAAATCTCCGATATTCGCGGAATTGATCCTCACTTTTTCACACATAAAATTCTCATGGAGGACGACTTTAAGCCCACCATTCAAAGCCAACGAAGGGTGAATCCTAAAATCCATGACGTTATCAAAAAAGAGGTTATCAAACTTCTTGATGCGGGCATGATTTACCCTATCTCGGATTCACCATGGGTTAGTCCAGTCCATTGTGTGCCTAAGAAAGGCGGAATCACCGTTGTGCCCAATCAAAACAACGAGTTGATTCCTACACGTCTCGTTACTGGGTGGAGAGTTTGTATAGACTATCGCAAACTCAATGATGCCACGAGAAAGGATCATTTTCCTCTTCCTTTTATGGACCAAATGCTTGAACGTTTAGCGGGTAATGAATATTACTGCTTTCTAGATGGTTTCTCGGGTTATTTCCAAATACCCGTCGATCCTCAAGATCAAGAGAAGACAACATTCACTTGTCCCTATGGCACATTTGCTTACAAAAGAATGCCTTTTGGCTTATGCAATGCCCCCGGGACTTTCCAAAGGTGCATGTTGGCTATCTTCCATGACATGGTTGAGCAAACCATGGAAGTCTTCATGGATGATTTCTCGGTCTTTGGGGATTCATTCTCTTCTTGCCTTGCCAATTTAGAACGTATGCTTAAGCGGTGCGAAGACACTCGCATTGTTCTAAATTGGGAAAAATGCCATTTTATGGTAAAAGAAGGCATTGTGCTAGGACACAAAATCTCAAAAGCCGGTCTTGAAGTGGACCGTGCTAAAGTGGATGTCATAGCCAAATTACCTCCACCTTCAAACGTGAAGGGTGTGAGAAGTTTTCTTGGTCATGCAGGCTTCTATCGTCGATTTATTCAAGACTTCTCTAAAATCACTCGCCCGATGACCCACCTCTTGGAAAAAGATACTCCTTTTATCTTTTCCAAAGAGTGCATTGAAACCTTCAATCTTGTTAAGGATAAGCTAACTAAGGCACCGGTCTTGGTTACCCCTAATTGGGAGCTACCTTTTGAGTTGATGTGCGATGCTAGCGACTTTTCTATTGGAGCGGTTTTGGGCCAAAGAGTGAATCAACACTTCCAACCAATCCATTATGCTAGCAAGACAATGGCGGGGGCTCAATTGCATTATACGACAACCGAAAAAGAGCTTTTAGCTGTTGTCTATGATTTTGAAAAATTTCGCCCCTATCTTGTTTTATCCACCACCATTGTATACACGGACCATTCCGCGTTGAAGTACTTGATGACTAAACACGACTCTAAGCCAAGACTTCTTCGCTGGGTTTTACTCCTTCAAGAATTTAACATTGAAATTCGTGACAAGAAGGGAGCTGAAAACCTAGCCGCGGATCATCTAAGTAGACTTGAGGATCCATATCAAGGGGATCATCCGAATCAAGAGATCAATGACTCTTTTCCCCTTGAGACCTTAATGTCTATAAATTCTAATCTTGATGACACCCCGTGGTTTGCCGACATTGCAAACTACTTAGCAGGTGGTGTTCTCATCAAAGGGTTAACATCCCAACAAAAGAAAAAGTTCTTAAACGATGTTAAGACTTACTTTTGGGATGACCCTTTTCTATTCAAACAATGCGCTGATTTGATTATTCGCCGATATGTTGACGGACCGGCATCTTTAGACATTCTCGAGGCTTGCCACAAAGGACCCACCGGTGGTCACTCTGGTCCCAAATTCACCGCCAAAAAAGTGTTTGATTCGGGATTCTATTGGCCCACCATTTATCGTGACGCTCACGAAATGGTTAAAAACAGTGATGCTTGCCAAAGACAAGGCAAGATCACAAATAAAGATGAGATGCCTCAAAATGTCATACAAGAATGTGAAATCTTTGATGTATGGGGCATCGACTTTATGGGGACATTCCCTTCTTCTAAAGGAAACAAATACATCCTTGTCGCCGTTGACTACGTTTCAAAATGGGTTGAAGCAAAAGCTTTACCCACTAACGACGCAAGGGTGGTTTGTAACTTTTTGAAACAATTATTCGCTAGATTCAGTGTGCCTCGTGCTATTATTAGTGATCGCGGGACTCATTTTTGCAATGACCAATTTGCTCGAGTCATGGATAAGTATGGTGTCCATCACCGTCTTTCCACCGCCTATCATCCCCAAACTAATGGACAAGCCGAGATATCCAACTGTAGATTGAAGCGAATTCTGGAACGTACTGTGGGAGAGCATCGTGCCTCGTGGGCCTATAAGTTAGATGGTGCTTTGTGTGCTTTCCGTACCGCTTACAAGACCCCGATTGGTTGTACACCTTATCGTCTTGTGTACGGGAAAGTATGCCACCTCCCTATCGAGCTGGAACATAAGGCATATTGGGCCTTGAAGTGGGATAAATTCGACATCAACAAAGCTGGTGATCTTCGCAAGATTCAACTCAACGAGCTAAATGAACTGAGGAATGAAGCTTACGAGAACTCATTGATCTACAAGGAGAAGACCAAGATCATCCACGATGCTAAAATTAAGAACCGAGAGTTCCACTTTGGTGATCAAGTCTTACTTTTTAACTCTCGGTTGAAGATCTTCTCGGGCAAGTTAAAGAGCCGCTGGTCTGGTCCATTCACCATCGCCAAAGTCTTTCCATATGGTACTATTGAGCTTGCTCAAACCAGTGGCCCAAATTTTAAGGTGAATGGTCAACGAGTGAAGTTGTACTTTGTAGAGGACATCTCTAATGAGATTCCATCCCTCTCCACCTTTCCCTTGAATTAGTTCGGGACCGAGTCAGGCTCGTGACTCCGTTAACAAAAACAAGCGCTCCTCGGGAGGCAACCCGAGTATCTATCCCCTCTTTTCTGTTTTTCATCCTAAGTGTAGGGGGAGCTATATAGGTTGCTTGTGTTTGTATGGTGATGTGATTACAGGGATAAGTGCACTTTTGGAATCTTTGAAGAACCGTGCTCCCATGTTATCCGCAAATCCGGTTCTATCTCTCAACTATCGTGATTCAATTTTCTTCATACTCACATTTGAAATTGATCACTTTAGTTGTCTCCTCCTTAACTTGATTTAACCAACGTGCACAATGTCATAAGTGTAGGGAAGACTTTTCCCACATGCTTAAACATTGAGGACAATGTTTATATTAAGTGTAGGGAGACTTCTATCGAAGTTTTAAGTGGACTTTTCCATTAAAGTGCCTTCATTTAACCGGAAAATCATCTTTTTCGACGTTTTTCAAAATTTTAATCTATTTTGGCCTAGTTGTATAGTTGTATTTTGCTTTGTTATGGTTATTTTCTTTCCTTGCTAAAATAAAGTTTAATAAAGTGGTTTTAATTTTAAAACGTTGTGAATCTTTTGACTCAACCCGAATTTACTTATCTAAGTTTACTCTAGCTAGTATCCTTAACGTGTTTAAGTCAAGTTTTGCTAGGCTTTTATATAGGGAACTTTCAAACGCAAAAGTCTTAACTCTCATGGGTTAAGAACAAGAACTTTTCGCAAGTTCCTATAATTGATCCTAGAGAGTCGTTTATCAAGGGAACTTTAAAATGCGATTTCTAAACTTGAAAAAGTCTAAGAATTTGCAAGATCCTATAGATGACTCGAAAACCCAAAACTTTGATTTAATTGGCTAAGCATCCACGAGTCTCATTCCTTGAGATTTTAAACTGTGGAGGACGAGAGATGATAGAGTCAATTATAAGTTTGGTATTCTTTCGTGAATTTATGTGAGTTGATTATAAGCCTATTCTCCCATCGCTTGCTAATAAATTTATCTACAATAAATAAGGTTGTATGATTTGAAAAGTTACTTAGCTTCTAGCACAAGATCGTTTAAAAGTTGCTCGGTATTAATTAGAGTTCATAGCCAAGGCATAACTTATTGAAGCGGGATGCGAAGATTGGCGAATCCGAAAAGGCCCTAACAAGGCATGAGGGCTACATTTTGTTGCTAAAGATCCAAAAGTGATGTGAAGAATCATTTATTGAAAATCAATATGAAGGATCGAGACACACGAAGAAAAGCAAGTACGCCCCAAAAGATCATGGAGAAGTCTATCCGAAAAGACCCTAGCAAGGTATGAGGATAAATAGATCCAAGTCCTAAAAGGAGGCGAATCGTTGTATATCAAAGTCCAAAATAAAGATTGGAGAAAAATGAAGAAGTCGTGGTCCAAATATGAAGAATCTCTCAAAAAGTTCAAGTGAAGAAATTCCTATTATGAAGAGAAGACCATAATTTCAAGAACGTCTCTCAAAGATTTGAAGTATGAAGTCGCTGCCAAATACCGGTCCGAGAAAGGTCTCAAATCGTGAAGCGAGTTATGCCAAGATATAAACATTATGAGGTCCCGAGAAGCAGTTTTAAAAGATTTTGTCCTTTAGCTAACTATTGATTAAATCGTCCCACTTTGTTTTCAGTTTAAATAACTATCGAAATAAGTCAAACAATGCATCCTCGTGATCATTCAAGACAACAATAAAATATAAGGGATACACCTAGGAATAAGGGAGTCTAAGTGAATAATTAAGCCACATGAGTTCGTGTTAGTTTGCTAACTTATAATAACAATGATCTCGTATTTAAGCTTGGTATGGGGAACGTGAAACTTGAGGGTGATGAACATTCATGACAACTAAAACCCCAATGTATGAATTCTTTACTTGTTTTGTTCTTTTTGTCTCCCTAGAGTTTAATATTTAATAAAGGCCAAGGTAAGTTAGTTATGATGAGAAATGTAATATGTGCTTTGAAACTAAGCATTGCATGAGGGCATGGCAATGGTTAAAGTGTAGGGGATTTGATAGGCGTGAAAACACCCATCCTTTTACCACTTATTTCTTGCTGAAACGAGACCAAAATACGTATTTAGTATCATTTGTTTGGAATTATGCGTGGTTTGTGTTTTTGTTGTATTTTCAGAGCCAATCGGATAAATATTGAAGAAAATATGGGATTGCACGGGTTTTATCGAAGAAAAAGACGGAAGATGAAGTCTATAGTCCAAGAGATGCAAAAGATTTGAAGTCAATGGGCCTATTTAAGATTTATCGAAGAAAAGGACCAAAGATGGAAGATTTATATATGTCGAAGAACTCAAGTCTATTAAATGAAGAAATTAAAAGACGAGTTGAATTTATTCGTCGACAAATCCCGAATCGAAGTTGAAAACGTCAACTTTACTGGAAAGACGAGAAGACAAAAAGAAAGGGAGAAAGCCCACTCACCAACCAACTCAAGGCCTATAAATAGAGACCTCCTTCACAACTTGAAAACTAGTTCATTTTTCTGTTTTTCTTCTCCTGTTTCGTAGGGAATACCAACACCCTTAAGGTGTTTGTTTACTTTTATTTTTCTAGCATTAAATCCATAATCTTGTAAGTTTTACTAGTTCCTTTTGATTGTTTAAACCTTAATCTTTCAATATAATCTTTCATTCAATCTTGTTCTTTCTTTTCTTATTGATTCAAAGTTTTAAAGTTTTTATTTGGTTGATTTTGATCTTTAAAAACAAGTGGGTTTTATGTTTTTATTGGTTTAGGGTGATTGTTATTGTTAGTTATTCATTAGTGGCTATTTTGGTTTAATCCTTAGATTTATTTTGGTTGGTTTTGGTAAAAATTCGTGTGTCATAGTTCCCTTGTTCTTCGTTCTGCTTCATCAGCCCAGATTCCGAACCAACGTTTTGTTTAATTATTCCGAACGAAGCAAAACTTTCCGAACCAGTGTTTTTATTCCGGATGAACTTAACATTCCGAATAAAGATTTATTCCAGATGAAGGTGTTAGTTAAATTATTCCGGATGAGTTGAATTTAATCCGAACGAATCCTTTTCTTGATTATTCTGAATCAGCAACACATATTCCGAACGAAGAGTTTTTTAGATTATTCCGAATCAAGCCTTACATTCCGAATGATGGTTATTTATTACGCATGATTTGAACATTCCGAATAAACAGATTTTTCCGAATCAACGCTTTACATTCCGAACCAACACTTTCTTCCATGTATTCCGAATCAATCAGTTTTATTCCGGATGAGCAAAAATATTCCGAACCAGCAGTTTTTTGTTTATTCCGCATGAACACATTATTCCGAACCAAAGAACTATTCCGCATGAGCCCCTATTATTCCGAATGAGCAGTTTTTAGCATATTCCGCATGAGTTGGTTTATTCCGAACGAGCCAAATATTCCGGATCAAAGATTTTTCCGCATGAACCATATATTCCGGATGAACAAAATATTCCGGATGAGCTAATTATTCCGGATCAAGCACTTATTCCGGATCAACAGAAACATTCCGAATCAGCTGTTTTTCTAAGTTAAGGTATTTTATTGTTTTATGTTCTAAGTTTAATCCGAGCTTTATTTTCATTAATTACTTTTAGTTTATTCTTATTTCTTCATGCACTTACCTTTTAAGTAGAAATAGATCAAAAGCTCCCCCTTTTAGTTACCAAGAACAACAATTCCACTTTGAACCGTGATAAATTCGAGAAGATACCGAGAACGAAACAACGACAAATATAATTGGGTACGGGCAACACAAGAAAGATCTTGCAAAAGCTACCTTTTTAATTAACGAAAATTCAGTTATTATGCACAAATACCGATTGGTGTACAACCCCTTCCTCCGAAAAGGAAGAAAAAGAGAAAGAATAGGAACACCACCGTCCATCAAGCCGATCACGAGAATCGTGCTTTGATTCATCCACAACAAGAAGCCATGGCCGGAGTTGATACTCGTTCTTTGATGGAGTAATTGCAATCCAATGTGCACGGATATGCCGATGCTATCAAGATACCCGATATTCTCGCAAACACATTTGAGCTAAAAACATCCATGATTAACTTGGTTTCAAACACACCTTTTTATGGGAACAAGAATGATAATCCTCATGATCACCATAAGAGATTTCTTGCTCTTTGCAACACCATTAAGTACAATGGAGTTCCCATGATGCCATTAAGTTGATATTGGTCCAAATTTCACTAGAGGGTCCGGCTAAGCATTGGTTAGATACACAACCACCCGAGAGTATTACCACATGGGATGGTTTCACTACCAAGTTTTTGAACAAGTTCTTTCCCCCATCTAAGACCACGGCTTTGAGGAACTTAATTATAGGCTTTCAACAAAAACCTAGTCAAACATTTAGTGATGTTTGGGAGGAGTATAGAGAGTTATTGAGGAGATGCCCTAACCATGGATTGGATGAAGTTCACCAAATCAATACTTTCTACAATGGCCTTAAACCTCATCACCAAGACTCACTCAATGTTTCTGCGGGAGGGAATATTCTTCTTAAATCCATTCAAGAGGCTTGGGATATTATTGAGACCAAAGCAATGGTGCAAATTAACACACAATTTGATGAAAGAGTACATGTCATTCAAGAAGGAGGTTCTAAACCATTGGAGACTCAACTCACTTCATGCATTCAAGCATTGACTCAAGCTCAAAAGGAAAATTAAACAATCATGTAAAACACTCAAAAGATGCAAGAAACAATGTTGAATGACTTTATGAAGCTTTCTATGGGCAACGATTCCACAAATGATGTGCATGCCATTACTCTTTCATGTGAGACTTGTGGAGGTCCTCATTCCTATCAACAATGTGATAAGGTGCAAGGTTATCAAGGGGAATGTTATGCTTACCAAGAAGAACATCGTGAACATTTCAAACCCAACATCAATCAAAATAACCTTTCTTACAAATCTCAAAACTATCTTGCACCACCGGGTTTGCCACCCCAACCACCCACCCAACCTCAACAAAATCCTCCTCAATTGTTACAATGGAATCAAAGTCCAAGACCACATTACCATGGGAATAACTACAAGGCACCTAACAACTTTCACAATCAAGGAAATAACTTTTATCCACCAAATCACGGATTTAATGCACCACCTCCACCTTTTCCACACCAAGGTTTTTATCAAGGGAATGTGCAACCTAACCCCATGGATTTGATCCTTTAAAAGCTTACTTCTTATGAGAAACAAATGAAAGATGCTCAAGAGGAAAATAACAAGAAATTTGCTCTTCTTCACAACCAAATTATGTATAACCAAAGACCACAAGGAGCTTTACCATCTAACACACAAGCAAACCCAAGGGCAAATGTCAATGCTATTACAACAAGAAGTAGAAAGTCAACAAAGGATCCTTCACCTCCTACACCTCCTATTGTTAAACCCACTTTTGTTCCTACATGTGACAAGCCTTCTACATCCACTTCACCACCTCCAAATGCTCCTATTCAATCAAACACACCTTCTCAACCTATTCCCACTTCTCCTTTACCTTCCATATCTCCCAATGAAGAAGCTAACAAAGACAAATCTTCCACTACACCACCTACACCTAAACCAAATCTTCCTTATCCTTCAAGATTGAAAAAGGACAAGTTAAAGAACAAGGATTAAATCCAAGTCTCAAATTTCTTAAGGATGTTCAAGCAACTCAACATAAACATCTCCTTTGCGGAAGCTCTTGCTTATATGCCAAAATTTGCAAAGATGTTCAAGGATTTACTCTCCAATAAGGAAAAATTTGTTGATTTGCCCAACACATCCCTTAATGAAAATTGTTCCGCCGTGCTACTTAAAACCTTACCAACAAAACTTGGAGATCCGGGGGCGCTTCTTGATACCTTGTAATTTTCCTGGTGTGGAAAATTGCATGGCTTTGGCAGATCTAGGGGCAAGCATTAACTTCATCCCTTTATCGGTTTGGAAAAAACTCTCTCTTCCCGAGCTCACTCCCACTAGGATGACACTTGAGTTAGCCAACTGTACCATAGCTTACCCCGTAGGTATCGCGGAGGATGTGTTTGTAGGTGTGGATAAGTTTACATTTCCGGCCGACTTTGTAGTGGTTGATTATGACATGGATCGTAGAGTTCCTTTGATTGTTGGTAGACCGTTTTTGAGAGCGGGTCGTACTTTGATAGATGTGGCGGAGGGAGAACTAATTATGAGAGTAGAGGATGAGAAAGTGGTGTTTAAGTTAGGGAAAGTTTGTGATAAGCAAGAAGCTAAGGAGTCTAAACCTTGTGAGACTATTAACATAGTTGATGTGCTAGATGAGGTGTGTGATGAGCATTTTCATGATGCTTGCAAGAGTAATAGTGAGGATATGCCCCATGTTGAAACGGTGGCCTCAATTGCTCCCTCCTTAACACCTTTTGGAGAGAGTGATTTCCTCTTGGAGGAATTTGAGTCCAACTTTCTTGGAAATGATGATTCTTCAATCAATTGGGAAGAAGATATTCTTACCGTCCAAAAGTTGCTCAATGAGGACCCTATTCCTTCTCCCATTCCACAAGAAGTTACCAATGATGATCCTTCCATAGTAAAACCTTCCATAGAGAGTCCACCTCCAATTGAACTTAAGGACCTTCCATCCCACCTAGAGTATGCTTTCTTAGAGGGAAAAGACCAATTACCCGTGATCATTGCTAAAGAGTTGAAAGAGGATGAGAAAGAGAAACTCATAGAAGTCCTTAAGAAACATAAGAAAGCCTTAGCATGGAAAATATCCGACATAAGGGGAATTGATCCACATTTTTGTACACACAAAATCCTTATGGAGGATGATTACAAACCCGCCATTCAAAGTCAACGAAGGGTTAACCCAAAAATCCATGAGGTCATTAAAAAGGAAGTTATCAAACTCCTTGATGCGGGCATGATTTACCCTATTTCTGACTCTCCATGGGTTAGCCCGGTACATTGTGTTCCAAAAAAGGGTGGAATCATCGTAGTACCTAATGAGAACAATGAGCTTATTCCTACGAGACTTGTTACCGGTTGGAGAGTTTGTATTGACTATAGGAAGCTCAATGAGGCTACTAGGAATGATCACTCAGCATTACCTTTTATGGACCAAATGCTTGAATGCTTAGCGGGAAATGAGTACTATTGCTTTCTTGATGGCTTTTCGGGTTATTTCCAAACTCCCATTGACCCTAAGGATCAAGAAAAAACCACATTCACTTGTCCCTACGGTACGTTTTCTTACAAGAGAATGCATTTTGGCTTATGTAATGCGGACATTTTAAAGGTGCATGATGGCAATTTTCCATGATATGATAGAGCAAACAATGGAGGTTTTCATTGATGACTTTTCCGTCTTTGGAGATTCATTTACCTCATGTCTCACCAATTTAGAATGAATGCTTAAGCGTTGTGAGGAAACACGTTTAGTTCTTAATTGGGAGAAATGTCACTTTATGGTGAAAGAGGGAATTGTTTTGGGACACAAGATATCCAATAAGGGATTAGAAGTGGATAGAGCTAAAATTGATGTGATTGCTAAGCTTCCCCCACCCACTACGGTTAAAGGTGTAAGGAGTCTCTTAGGTCATGCGGGATTTTATAGGCGCTTTATACAAGATTTTTCTAAGATAGCAAGACCGATGACTCACCTCTTGAAAAAAGAGGCTCCTTTCATTTTCAACCAAGAGTGTTTGGATTCATTTGATACTCTTAAGGAGAAATTAACAAAGGCTCCCGTTTTGGTGTCTCCAAATTGGGAATTACCTTTTGAGCTTATGTGTGACGCTAGTAATTATGCAGTGGGGGCCGTATTAGGACAAAGAGTGAATAAGCTTTTTCAACCTATACACTATGCGAGTAAAACCATGACCGGTGCACAACTTCATTATACTACCACGGAAAAAGAGTTGCTTGCTATAGTCTATGCTTTTGAGAAATTTAGACCATACCTTGTGCTATCCAAAACCATAGTGTATACGGATCATTCCGCTCTCAAGTATCTCATGACAAAGCGAGATGCTAAGCCTAGGCTTTTGAGATGGGTTTTATTCCTTCAAGAGTTCAAGATAGAAATTCGAGATAAGAAAGGAGCCGAGAATTTAGCGGCGGATCACTTGAGTAGACTTGAGCATCCTTTTCAAGGAGATTTTCCTAATAAAGAAATCAATGAATCCTTTCCATTAGAGGAGCTCATGTCTATCTCTTCTCAAGAGGATGTCACCCCTTGTTTTGTGGATATAGCAAACTATCTTGTGGGGAATGTGCTTCTAGAGGGTCTTACTTCCCAACAAAAGAAGAAGTTTCTTAAGGAAGTTAAGTACTACTTTTGGGATGATCCTTATCTTTTTAGGCAATGTGCGGACCAAATCATTAGATGGTGTGTAGATGGGCCTGAGGCATTTAAGATTTTAGAAGCTTGTCATAAAGGACCTACGGGTGGACATTTTGGGCCCAACTATACCGCCAAGAAAGTCTTTGATTGTGGTTACTATTGGCCTTCCATTTACAAAGATGCCCAAGAGATGGTGAAATTTTGTGATGTATGTCAAAGACAAGGAAAAATTACGTAACGTGATGAGATGCCACAAAATTTTATTCAAGAGTGTGAGATTTTTGATGTATGGGGCATAGATTTTATGGGACCTTTTCCATCTTATAAGGGAAACAAGTATATACTTGTAGCTGTGGATTATGTGTCTAAATGGGTTGAGGCTAAAGCCTTACCTACCAATGATGCTAGAGTTGTTGTGAAGTTTTTGAAGCAATTGTTTGCTAGATTTGGTGTACCTCAGGCCATCATAAGTGATCGTGGTACGCACTTTTGTAATGATCAATTCATGAGAGTTATGAAGAAATATGGAGTTAGTCATAGACTTTCTACCGCGTATCCCCTCAAACCAATGGTCAAACAAAGGTCACAAATCGTGGTTTAAAGAGAATTTTGGAGAGAACGGTGGGAGAGCATCGAGCTTCTTGGTCGGGTAAGCTTGATGATGCTTTGTGGGCTTTTAGGATGGCTATTAAGACACCAATTGGTTGTACTCCTTATAGGCTTGTCTATGGAAAAGCATGCCACCTCCCATTCGAGTTAGGACACAAGGCTTCTTGGGCTCTCAAGTGGGCTAACTTTGATTTAAACCAAGCCGGTTCACATAGAAAGGATCAACTTAATGAGATGGATGAATTGGGAGCCAATGCCTATGAGACTTCTTTTCTTTATAAGGAGAAGACTAAGAAATTGCATGATGCTAAGATCAAGAACCGTGAGTTTAAAGTTGGAGAGCCGGTTCTCCTCTTTAACTCAAGGTTGAAACTTTTTGTGGGCAAGCTTAAGTCTAGATGGTCCGGTCCATTCACTATTGCTCAAGTGTTTCCATATGGAACTATTGAGTTGTCACAAACCGATGGTCCAAAATTTAAAGTGAATGGTCACCGTGTGAAGCACTATTTTTGGGAGGACATTTCCGTTGAAATGGTCCAAGAGATCCTCATTTTCCCCATGAATTAATTCATTGTTGGATGATTCAAGCTAGAGACTCCTTAAATCGAGCTTGAATAACTAGGTTTAGAAGTTGTTAGAATTAGAGTGTTGTAGGTTAGAAATAAGGATAGCTATTTGTTGAGAAGTGTTGGGGTAGACCTTCCTTTGTCTTCATGATGTTTGTAGGGTTGCTGATACAAGGCTTTTGGCCAGTATAAAATTAAAGTTCGTTGAAGTGGTCTAATCGAATTGATCCTGGTTCTATGGGCGACTCAGTCGTCTTTTGGTGGAAAACAAATAAAATGGTCGTTGTAGTAAAGTAAATGTGCAAGACGTTAAAGTAAATGACAAGTAAATAAAGCTATAACTAATTAAACATAAATGGTGCGATATTAAAAACTTTAAAAGTAAGTTAATTAAATGACGTAAAATTAAAACTTGACAAAACGTAAATTTAAAAACTTGAAAATAAAATACTTTAAGAATTAAACTAAGAAACGACAAATTAAAATTAAGAAAAATAAGACGAAACAATTAAAATAAAGCTAAGTAAAAATGGCAGGAAAAATAAATTTAAAAATTAAATTTGAATAAAGACTAATTAATTTCGCAATTCTAGAAAAATATGAAATAATTTTGCAATTAAAATCCAAGATTTCGCAATTATGTCAAAATTGACATAATTCCGCAATTAGCAAAAGACACAATTTCGCAATTGCTAGAAAATGAAAGATTTCGCAATGTTGCACAATGTCGCAATAATTGCACAATGTCGCAATAGTGCACAATGTCGCAATAATTGCACAATGTCGCAATAGTGCACAATGTCGTAATAGTGCACAATGTCGCAATAGTGCCCAATGTCGCAATAGTGCACAATGTCGCAATAATTGCACAATGTCGCAATAATTGCAAAATCGAATCAGATTTCGCAATATTGAAAAACAATGATTTCGCAACTTGGAACAAGATTTCACAACTTTGTAGAGGATTCAATTTCGTAATTATGGAAGAATTGCGAAATTGAATCAGGACACAAATTCGCAATACACAAGTATTTCAAAATCGAATCAGCTTTTCCTAAAAACTAGGAAAACGTAAAAGTACGAGATTAAGCACTAAAATCTTAACTTTTTAAGCACAATAAGCAAAATAAAACACCAATAAGCTAACTAAAAAGCCTAGATTAATGATAAAACTTATAAAAACATTAAGAACAAGCCACGAAAATTAAAAAGATTCAAACTTTAAGTAAAAATTAAATGAAAAAGGTTTAGATTGAAAACTTCAAATCAACAGAAACAAAGATTAAGAAAAAGATTAAGAATAAGCAAAAAGAAATGATGAACAAGATGATTAAAAGCTTAAAGATAAAAGATTAAAGAACACAAAATTAAAACTTACTTGAAAATTAAAGGTGCAAGACAAGGTAATTAAATGTGCAATAAAGTAAATGTTCAAGTAATTAAAAGGTGGAAGAACTAATGTGTCAAATTAGCCAACAAGAAAAAATGAAATGATAATCTAATCTATTTATAGGAGGATTAGGGAGGTGCTTAGGAAGCTTCCTCCCCTCTTTCTTCTTTTCTTAATTTCATGATTAAGTCCTTGTCTTCTTAATCTTTTGACTTTAACGACTTTGTCTCGGGATTTCTTTAAACTCGTCTTGTAATTCTTCAATAATTTAGACTCGAGTTCTTCGGCTTTTAGTAAACTTCCGTCTTTTGACTTTTTCTTCGATAAATTTTCAGAATTGGTCTTGGACTTCCGTTCTTTTTGCACTCTTGATTTCTTGACTTCGTCTTTCGTCTTTTTCTTCGATAAAAGCCCGTGAATGCCCGTGTTTTCTCCACTTTTCACCTTTTCGTCCTAAATCACAACAAAAACACAAACCACGCATAATTCCTATATAAATGACATAAAATACACGTTTTGGATCGGTTATTATTGTAATTAAGTGGTAAAAAGGATGGGTGTTTACACACCTATCAAATCCCCTATACTTGACCATTGCAATGTCCTCATGCAATGCATTAGTTACAAAGCACGTTTACACTTTTCATCACAATCAATCCACCTTGGCCCTTATTAAAAAGATAGAAAATTATAAATATTCAAAGTAAAGAAATCAAAAACATACCTTCGGGTTTTGGAAATGTCATGAATGATCATCATCCTTAAGTTTTCACTTTCTCCAAACCAAGCTTAAAAACGAGATCATTGTTATTATAAGTTAGCAAACTAACACGAACTCATGTGGGCCAATTATTCACTTAAACTCCCTTATTCCTAGGTGTATCTCTTATATTTTATTGTTGTCTTGAATGATCACGAGGATGCATTGTTGGCTTATTTCGATAGTTATTTAGGACGAAAATAAAGTGAACGATTTAATCAATAGTTAGCTAAAGGACAAAATCTTTTAAAACTGCTTCTCGGGACCTCATAAAGTTCATATCTTGGCATAACTCGCTTCACGATTTGAGACCTTTCTCGGACCGATCTTTGGCAGCGACTTCATACTTCAAATCTTGAGAGACGCTCAAGAAATAATGGTCTTCTCTTCATAATAGGAATTTCTTCAATTAAAGTTTTGAGAGATTCTTCATACTTGGACCACGACTTCTTCATTTTTCTCCAATCTTTATTTGGGATTTTGATATACAACGATCCGCCTCCTTTTTTGGACTTGGATCTATTTATCCTCATACCTTGTTAGGGCCTTTTTTGATAGACTTCTCCATGATCTTTTAGGAGTATTTGCTTTTCGTCGTGTGTCTCGATCCTTCATATTGATTCTTGATAAATGATTCTTCACATCACTTGGGATCTTTAGCAACAAAATGTATCCCTCATGTCTTGTTAGGACCTTTTTGGACTCGCCAATCTTCGTATCCCGCTTCAATAAGTTATGCCTTGGCTATGAACTCTAATCCATACCGAGCAACTTTTAAACGATCTTGGGCTAGAAGCTAAGTAACTTTTCAAATCGTACAACCTTATTTACTGTAGATAAATTTATTAACAAGCGATGTTAGAATAGGCTTATAATTAACTCACATAAATTCACGAAAGAATACCAAACTTATAATTAACTCTATCATCTCTCGTTCTCCACAGTTTAAAATCTCAAGGAATGAGACTCGTGGATGCTTAGCCTATTAAATCAAAGTTTTGGGTTTTCGAGTCGCCTATAGGATCTTGCAAACTCTTATACTTTTTTAAGTTTAGAAATCGCATTTTAAAGTTCCCTTGATAAACGACTCTCTAGGATGAATTATAGGAACTTGCGAAAAGTTCTTGTTCTTAACCCGTGAGAGTTAAGACTTTCGCGTTTTATAGCTCCCTATATAAAAGTCTAGAAAAACTTGACTTAAACACGTTAAGGATACTAGCTAGAGTAAACTTAGATAAGTAAACTCGGGTTGCGTCAAAAGATTCATAACGTTTGAAAATTAAAACCACTTTATTAAAAAATTATTCTAGCAAAGAAAGAAAATAACTATACAAAGGTAAAAACTAATAGGCCAAAGTAGATCAAATATTTTGAAAAATGTCGAAAAATTGATTTTCCGGTTAAAATGAGGACAAATACAAGGAAAAGGCCACTTAACTTCGATAGAAGTCCCCCTACACTTAATATAAACATTGTCCTCAATGTTTAAGCATGTGGGAGTAAACTCCCCTACACTTAGGACATTGTGCACGTTGTTTAAATCTTGCTAAGGAAAGGACAACTAACGAGATTCCTATTTTAATATTGGAAAATATAAAATAGTGAATCGAAAAGAGTTTAGGATAGAACCGGGAAGAAGGAAACAACGGAATCACGGGTCGTAAAAAATCATCAAGAGTGGATCATTGAGCGCTCGAATCCCTGAACATGATAAGAAAGAGAACAAGAAACACCACGGGGCTCCCCTTACACTTATAGTGAAAATAAGGAAAAATAGATAAATAATTGGATTGCCTCCCAAAAAGCGCTTGTTTTTGTTAACCGAGTCACGAGCCTGACTCGTCCCCGAATTAAATGGTCCATGGGGAAGCCTCGAATATAATACCGGGATCAAAGACCTTGTCCTCGTTCCCGGAGGAATATAGTAAAGGAGAGGCAGGAGGATAAGTCTTGAATGGTAGGAAGGTCCTTTCAACATACGAGAAGTATGTGAAATCTTGATCCACGGGAGGTGGGGTGGGTAAAGGAATCACATTGTCATCCTCCAAAGACAATGGATGCTGACCAATTGGCAAAGTCGTAAGGTTATCAATCATAGAATGGTCATTGTCACCTCCCGGGTCAAAGCACTCATCCTCATTTCCCGGAGAGTGAAATTGATACATCACCCGCTTGGGCGTGCATTCAGTAGGATGAGGGGGCAATATAGTATGAGAAGTAAGAGAAGAATTACCTTCCATCCGTGTCACCTGTCCAGTAGAGTCAAATCTCTCCACCTCTGCTATAGAAGGGGGCATGGCTAACAAAGTATGCTCATCAATAGCAAGAGAATCAGAGCTATCAATGTCTTCAATCCCTTCTTCAAAGAGAGGATTCACCTCACTAGATATGTAAGCGTCATCAAAATCAAATAAAGGGTTCGAATAAATCTTGAAAGTTTCCTTCGAAACGTCTTCATCGGATAGTGACTCGTCATCACTAGAAGTAAAATCATCATCTTGATCAAAAAGAGGATTAGAGAAAGCCAAAGAATCCTCTCCCAAAGTGTTGGTGGAAGGAACATCATCAGAAGAAAGTGCATCATACTCATCGTCACTGTCGGATGTCAACTCAGATTCACTTGGAATTGGGACAAGGTTATCAGCACTAGACTTATAGAATTCGTAGGATTCCTTTGCAGGAATTGTGCTAAGATCCTCATCCCCTAGGATGGGTGAATCCTTAGGCTCCAGAGCCGGCAAGTCGGGAGAAGGAATAGAATTCTCATCGTTTCAAGAAATAGGACTCTTATCGTCATCACTATCATAATAATATGGAGGCACCAGAGGAGGAGTATAAGCATTAAGGTTAGATACTTGCTCTTGTTGCTGATCCGCTTGACATTTCTCCATGATCTTGTTGCAAGCTTCTTGAACTTTGTGAATGTTGTCAAAAAGTGTGGCAAGTTGCTCAGGAGGAAGTGCACAAAAGGGTTGATGATTGACGGTGTGACGTGGGGGCTCAAAGTTATACACACTGGGATGATAGCACGAAACTTTCTCAAAGACCTTCGACGGATCACAAGAAGAAGCATCATGAGGGCCCCCACAAATATAGCACCACGGGTATGGAGAAAAACCTGGTGCATATTGAGGATAAGGATAGTCATAGACGGGAGAAGGTGAGAAAGTATTGTAAGAGGAGAAGTATGAATTTGTTGAATTGCAAAATGGACAAAATCCAAATTGTGTATCGTCGATATCAAAACCACATCGCTCACAAGTACACCATTGGCAAATTTAAAATCACGCCATGGTCTCCCACACCGTACACAAGACGAATCCATGAAGAATTAAATAAGAGGGGTAAAGAAAAGAATTAAACATACTAGAGGATAAGGAGGAATATTTTTGGTGCAAAACTTTGAAAAAGAAATGCCTTTTATGATTTTTCAAATGTTTAAAAAATTTTTTGACACGAAAAATAACGTTCACGAGTGAACGGATCCTAAAAAGCAACGCGTCTCTCACAGAAAACCGTTAATCTTCACGAAAAGAGCCGGCAGCGGCACCATTTGATACAAGGCTTTTGGCCAGTATAAAAATTAAAGTTCGTTGAAGTGGTCTAATCGAATTGATCCTGGTTCTATGTGCGACTCAGTCGTTTTTTGGTGGAAAACAAATAAAATGGTCGTTGTAGTAAAGTAAATGTGCAAGACGTTAAAGTAAATGACAAGTAATTAAAGCTATAACTAATTAAACGTAAATGGTGCGATATTAAAAACTTTAAAAGTAAGTTAATTAAATGACGTAAAATTAAAACTTGACAAAACGTAAATTTAAAAACTTGAAAATAAAATACTTTAAGAATTAAAGTAAGAAACGACAAATTAAACTTAAGAAAAATAAGACGAAACAATTAAAATAAAGCTAAGTAAAAATGGCGGGAAAAATAAATTTAAAAATTAAATTTGAATAAAAACTAATTAATTTCGCAATTCTAGAAAAATATGAAATAATTTTGCAATTAAAACCCAAGATTTCGCAATTATGTCAAAATTGGCATAATTCCGCAATTAGCAAAAGACACAATTTCGCAATTGCTAGAAAATGAAAGATTTCGCAATGTTGCACAATGTCGCAATAATTGCACAATGTCGCAATAGTGCACAATGTCGCAATAATTGCACAATGTCGCAATAGTGCACAATGTCGTAATAGTGCACAATGTCGCAATAGTGCACAATGTCGCAATAGTGCACAATGTCGCAATAATTGCACAATGTCGCAATAATTGCAAAATCGAATCAGATTTCGCAATATTGAAAAACAATGATTTCGCAACTTGGAACAAGATTTCACAACTTTGTAGAGGATTCAATTTCGCAATTATGGAAGAATTGCGAAATTGAATCAGGACACAAATTCGCAATACACAAGTATTTTAAAATCGAATCAGCTTTTCCTAAAAACTAGGAAAACGTAAAAGTACGAGATTAAGCACTAAAATCTTAACGTTTTAAGCACAATAAGCAAAATAAAACACCAATAAGCTAACTAAAAATCCTAGATTAATGATAAAACTTATAAAAACATTAAGAACAAGCCACGAAAATTAAAAAGATTCAAACTTTAAGTAAAAAGTAAATGAAAAAGGTTTAGATTGAAAACTTGAAATCAACAGAAACAGAGATTAAGAAAAAGATTAAGAATAAGCAAAAAGAAAAGATTAACAAGATGATTAAAAGCTTAAAGATAAAATATTAAAGAACAAAAAATTAAAACTTACTTGAAAATTAAAGGTGCAAGACAAGGTAATTAAATGTGCAATAAAGTAAATGTGCAAGTAATTAAAAGGTGGAAGAACTAATGTGTCAAATTAGCCAACAAGAGAAAATTAAATGATAATCTAATCTATTTATAGGAGGATTAGGGAGGTGCTTAGGAAGCTTCCTCCCCTCTTTCTTCTTTTCTTAATTGCATGATTAAGTCCTTGTCTTCTTAATCTTTTGACTTTAACGACTTTGTCTCGGGATTTCTTTAAACTCGTCTTGTAATTCTTCAATAATTTAGACTCGAGTTCTTCGGCTTTTAGTAAACTTCCGTCTTTTGACTTTTTCTTCGATAAATCTTCAGAATTGGTCTTGGACTTCCGTTCTTTTTGCACTCTTGATTTCTTGATTTCGTCTTTCGTCTTTTTCTTCGATAAAAGCCCGTGAATGCCCGTGTTTTCTCCACTTTTCACCTTTTCGTCCTAAATCACAACAAAAACACAAACCACGCATAATTCTGACATAAATGACATAAAATACACGTTTTGGATCGGTTATTATTGTAATTAAGTGGTAAAAAGGATGGGTGTTTACACACCTATCAGTTGCTCACCCATTTCATGCTTTGGAGCTTATGGAGGAGGCCCTTGTATCTGGTTCACTTCGTTACTATTGTGATCTTTCATAGACACCTTATGCTTTAAAAATGAATTCACTTTAGTTGATCTTTCCTTAACTTGGGTTAAGCAAAGTCTATTCATTGTCATAAGTGTAGGGGAAGTTTTATACTTCCATGCTCTTAAACATTGAGGACAATGTTTAGCTTAAGTGTAGGGGGGTCTTCTATCGAAGTGACCTTACCTAGAACTTGTCATTGACCTTCATGATAACATGGAAAATTAAT
Organism: Glebionis coronaria; assembly: GCA_025667525.1. NCBI lineage: Eukaryota > Viridiplantae > Streptophyta > Magnoliopsida > Asterales > Asteraceae > Glebionis > Glebionis coronaria. The sequence goes on along the minus strand of JANFOE010000503.1, from coordinate 412,961 downwards.
TTTTCAAACATTTTTCGAATTTTTGATCAACTTTGGCCAACAAAAATATGCATTCATAATTTTTGCATCAATCATTTTTCATTTGCATAACACATTTGCATTGTATATATTTCTTCTTTTGTTTTTCATCAAAAATATATAAAAAGGAAAAAAATAATATAATAAGGACATGGTTTAACAAATTTAGATTTCTTTGACATATTAGGCCCGCCATGGATACTTTGACTCAACCCGAGTTTGCTTATCTTAGCATTCTCTAGCTAGTATCCTTAACCATGTAGTCCTTCATTGGTCTATTAGGCTAAGCATCCACCAATATCATTCTTTGAGATTTTAAATTTGTGGAGAATGGGAAATGATAGAGTTGAAGCAAGTATAAAAGGGCTAGATAAACTTCATGATAATTACTTGTGGCTAAACCCTTCTCTTCTTTACCTCTATTTTATTCGCATGTATATATGTTAATAAATAATCAAGAACGGTTTTAATCGGTTTGTAATCTCTTATGCATTTTTGTCTAATCATTCATGGTTGGTATAAGTACGTCTTAAGATTCTAAGTTAGAATGTTTTATGTGTACTAGAATTATGTCATGCTTAATATTTAGCAGGTGTTTTTCCTTTTATTCTTTTCAACTTTCTTTGTGAGGAATAAAGAAAAATAAGAGCGGCTTACAAAAAAATGAGTGGCTAAAAGAAAAAAAAGAAAAAGAAAAAAAATTATAATACAAGACTCCCAAGAGGGGCAGTGAAGTGTTAATTATAGTAACTATTAGATTCCAATATTACCTTGACGGGTTGCAGGGATTTAATAGTTGCTCCAATCCAATATTACCTTGACGGGTTGCGGGATTGAAGATCCAAAGTCTCAAAAAGGCGGAGGATGTAAATTATTGCGTGAGTTTTATTTTTCTTTCCTTAGCGAGTGTTTAGCTACTTATTAATGCATGACATGAGGATTTTACACATAAGGCGAATGACTTATTACTCTTGAAAAGGACTTATATTAATTGTGAGCGGTTTTTCAACTAATGGATGAGAGGATTACTTAGGATTAAAACCGTGCTTCCTTATTTTTGGATTTTGCATTTCTTGTACTTCACGCTTTAAATAATGACAAATTTGCCCAAAAGCAATTTGCTCAAATAATAAACGGTTCCACATTTAATTGTCATGATTAAGTTGATGCACTTTTTACTTGTGAATGCAATGATCCCATTTTTAAGCTTGGTATGGGGAAAGTGAAACTTGAGGGTGATAAATGTCCATGGTACCAAAGCCCTAATCTAAGTCATTGATTTCTTTATGAGTTATTTCCATCAAAACCATTTCAAGAAAATCCAAAAAGATATAAGTAGAATTGTTACTTTTGCATTGTGTTGTTCAAAATCAAAATCATGCATCATATAATGTAGAGTAGTGTAGATGCATTCTATAATGGCTAAGGTGGATTAGTTATAAGGAGAATGTAAATTTGTGCTTTAAAATATAGCATTGCATGAGGTCATGGCAATGTTCAAGTGTAGGGGACTTTATATGAGCAAAAACTCATATCAATTAATCAACAAATCACCCTAAAACACAAGAAAAATACCTAAACTTTGTGCTATAAAGCGGAATTGTGTGGTATGTTTTGTGTTTATGTATAAATAGGTAAGAAGGATACATTTTCAAACAAACAAGAAGAAAATCAAGCTTATTTGGATGAAAAAGATAAAGAAGGATCAAAGATGACAAGACTTTGAAGATAAGGGACCTATCTTGACAACACTCTAAAGTTGAAAGACTAAAAGTGTAAATATGCCAAAGTCAATATAAAAGTCAAACATGGTCAACTCTTTAGTCAACCAAGTCAAAGGGATCAATTTTGTTCAAGAATGAAGCTTGAAGGACCATTTATGCCAAAGAAATGAACATTATAGCTTAAAATACAAATCTGCCAAAGTAAGGGGTTAAAACTGCCAAAAATACTTCAAGTTTTGAACCAATCCGTGTGAAGGGATTCTTAGCCAATCAGAATGCAAGGAAAAAATGGTTTGGATTGCCAAGTAAGGAGCCAACTGGCCACTAGCAGCCTTGGCATTTAATGTCCGTATCCCAACAGTGGGGCGCACTATCATTTCTTACAACCAATCAAAGAACGCCACTTAATAATACATATTATCCACTTCAGATAACGATCCGTGTGATCATGTCTCACCCAATCAGAAAGTTCCACGTGGCCTTCTTCTTCAACGCAACCCAGAACCATTTTGGAGCTACACTTGATTTCAGATCATGATGTCTACATGAAAAGTGATCATTTTTGAGAGAGGAACACAATGGACACAATCAATTAAGCTAAAACTTGATGGATAAAAAATTCCAAAATTGTGAAGAACAAGAGGATGAACACTTAGCAGTTTTGTGACACGTGGCAACAATTCAAGGATGGAAACACGTCATCAACTCCAAAACTTCCTCACATTTGTCTATAAATAGGGCTGTAATTTCTCATTTGTACAAGTAGTTAATATGTGTAAATTTCACACACAACTTCCATTTCCTCTCATTCCTGTTCTAGTCCGTTAGTTTAACAACTCAAGAGTCTGACAAGCTCTTGAGTTAGTTAGCTTAGTTGTAACAGAATTAACTACTTTGTAACAAACTTTCTTCCTAAATCAATAAAATCCCCATTTCATCTTTTTCATCTACTATTCATATCTTGAATCCTGTTATCCTTGTGTTACTATTAGCTTGTTATGATCATGATTAGCTAAGTTTGAAGATTTGAAGCTGTTAGATCCTGTTCTGTTCAAGCCAGTAGAGTTCTTGTTGATTTTGAAGCTTTCTGATTTCAACAATGGTGATTATGATGATTGTAGATGTTGATTGGTAGATTTTGATGCTAAGGTGGTGGTTTAGCATTAGTTAGAAAGCTCAGCGCTTCTCTACTACTTCAATGGAGGCCTAAGCTAAAAGGTTTCAAGTTCTGAGTTCTTGTTCCACTTAATTGCTGACGGCCTGCTAAATTCCTAGTGTAACCTTGTTTGATTGCATGATCAAGTTTGATTAGATAGTGTTTGAACTGATTTTAGTGTTTGAGTAGTTTAATAGTTGCTTAATACTTGTTCAGTAGCTTAAAACTTGTCCTGTTATCAGCTTTATCAACAATTTTTAGCTTACTAGTGCATATTGAGTTATAGTCTGTGTAACTGTTTGTTATTGGTTCTAATGCATCACATTTGAGTTGTCAAACTTAGCCTGATATCACATTTCATTCAGTTTAGTCAATTGCCTTTAATCCTTTCACAAAAGTTTGTCATAATCCTGTTAAGTAGTGTTTGGTACAAGCATTTCATTTGTGTTCAAGTGTTAGTAATTGGTCAACTTTAGTTCATTTACAGTCACTTAGTCATAACAAACCAAGTTTAGTAGTTTTCAAGTCAATTTTAGAGTCAAAAGGCAATTGGCATTAAAAATAGTTTGGGTCAGTTTTTAGCTTAAAGTTTTCAGAAAAGTCTTTGATTTCAATCACTTAGCATTTCTTTGTTTCTTGATGAAATTGTATGAAACTAGTTCTCATCTATTACTTAACATCTGAACTTTTAGCCTTTTCAAGGAAATTATACAGTATCTTGTTTTGAGTGATAAATAAGGAAATGATTAAGCTGTGGAGTTAGATCAAGTTTCTATAATATTGAGCTAATCTGATTTCTTGAAACAACATTTCCACTTCAGAAACCTCTTGATTTTCTTTCATATTTCCATTTAGTAAGTGTTCCTGAGGGGATTTTGAGATTTTGAGCTTTTTGAAAAAGTTGGTCAACAAAAGTCAAATAAGCTTGATTCTAGCTTATTTCCATTTTTTGAATTCGTTACTTGATCATTTTCCCTTTAGAAAGACATTCCAAGCTTCTCATGGCTTGATTAACAAGTTTTGACAATAAAATTTGATTGTGCATGTTCAGCTTATCAGTTAGCTTAATATTGGCTTATTAGGATTTGCTTATTTGAATTTTAGTAAGTTTCAGCCTTATTCCTTTTACAAGTCTAGGTAAAATCAAATTTTAAGTCTTTTGCAAGTTGTTAGAACTTATTTGGTCCATTGAATAGCTTATACGAGCTTATTTCCCATCATAGCCCGTGTTTGATAAAATCTTACCTTTTATTGCACTTTAGTCCCCCAGTTTTGTAACTGTTTTCATTGTTAGCTAATTATCCATTAAACTAGGATTTGCACTTTTTCAGTCCTTGAACTTTCACAATTTAACATTTTCAGTTAGGCAGTTTCTCAATTAGTTACAATTTAGTTAATTGTTAGTTACTTTTGCATAAGTAGTCCTTGTACTTAACTGATTTACATTTCAAGCACATTAATTTCTAGAATTTACATTTCCAGCCCTTTACTTTCATAGATTTACATTTTTGTCTTTACTTGAATAACAAATTTGGTATTTGACAAATTGTTTTATGGTTACGTAGTTAATATTTTGCATTTTTACTTGATTGTTCAATTAGACATAGTAAAGCCAAATAACCCTACCAACCAAAAACGATTATAAACCCGATCTTGTTAGGACTTTCAATTGGTTAAGAACTGAGAAAACGAACTTCAATTATACACAATTTTATCCTACTTACCTTACAAAATAAAAACTAACTAAAATTATCTAACCACCCTCCTAATGACACATTAGGAGGGTATTTATAGGAGGAGTGGAAGTATGGTTGATGCTTTCTTCTCTTTTTCTTCTTGTCTTGACTCGATTTAATTTCTTTGTCTTTCTCGACGTCGTCTCGGGATTTGTCAATATAATTCGAACTTGTCTTATAATTTCTTCAATAATTAGACTTGAGTTCTTCGACTTCATTAAACTTCCGTCTTTAGACTTTTTCTTCGATAAATCTTCAGAATAGGCCTTAGACTTCTGTTCTTTTTGCACTATTGATCTTTTGACTTCGTCTTTTCTCGTTTTCATCGATAAAAGCCCGTGAAAGCCCGTATATTCTTCCTTTTTCATCCTTTGGTCCTAAAACACAATAAAAACATAAACCACGCATAATTTCGACATTTACGACATAAAATACACGTTTTGGCTTGGTTATTATCATAGTTAAGTGGTAAAAGGATGGGTGTTTTCACACCTATCAAAAACATTAACTTGAATAGATAATTAAACATAAATTTAAAGACTAAAATGCATTAAAATACCGTAATGTCTCCAACTGAAAGATAATTTACCTCTTTTGTGTTATGATCAACACATATATCAACATCATTATCCTGAACACGTGTGTCAAAAAAAATTGTCTTGTTATTTAAATAGAATAAACCTTTGCCATGAGATATTTTGTAAAATATTCACTGACCTTTGGCAATTCATTGTTCTTCACGAGATCATCAATTTCGGACAATCGCATCTTAAAATCACCTTTGAATTGAGTAATCTTTTTCAGAATATCATCCTTGTCAAATTGGTTTGCAGAGGGGTTGGCACATGACAACTCAAGCTTATCAATACGATCATAGAAATCACACTTCAAATCGACAATCATCTTCGAAACGTCTATAAAACTGGATGATGAAGATCCATAATCAATGCCCTCACCGTCTACTACCTCTTTTGGAAAAATCATCATTTTCTTTTCATTAACGGGCATGGATGGTCCACCTTCTTCATGGTTCACAACAACACTTGTAGCAACATCAGGGCCTATTCTTTGAACTTTGTTTTGGACAAGGTTCTTGCGCTTACGGCGTGGCCTTTTTTTAGTAATTGGTAAAATGAAGTGGACAATTTCGAAGATAATCTAAACTATAAATACACCATTGTTTATTTTCCCCAAGAGAGGTCGGCTCAAGCTTGTTAAGAGGATTTCTAAAATCAAATAAAATAGGATATTCAGATTTTGGAAATGATCTCACATCAGTCTATGCAACACAACGAGGTACTACACCATCTTCCTTAGACCACCACCTTTTGGAAATAGGAAATTTTTCCAATAACCATATCTAAAATAAATAGGAAAAATAAACTAAAAAACAATGGAATACAATAAACATTTATGTAATGATATAATCAAATTACTAACCTTTAAAGAAAAACGGAACCTTGCAATATATTGTTGGGAGACATGTTGGACACTCGACAATTAATAAGTGTGAAAACACTTATCCTTTTACCACTTATTTCCAATAATAACAAGACCAAAACGTGTATTTTATGTCGTAAAAGTCGGAATTATGCGTGGTTTGTGTTTTTATTGTGTTTCAGGATAAAAATATGAAAAAGGAAGAAAACACGGGCTATCACGAGCTTTTATCGAAGAAAAAGACAAAAGACAAAGTCAAAAGATCAAGAGTGCAAAAAGAACGGAAGTCCAAGACCTATTCTGAAGATTTATCGAAGAAAAAGTATAAAGACGGAAGTTTAATGAAGTCGAAGAACTCAAGTCTAATTATAGAAGAAATTATAAGACAAGTTCAACTTATGTTGACAAATCCTGAGACGACTTCGAGAAAGACAAAGAAATTAAATCGAGTCGAGACGAGAAGAAAGAAAGAAGGAAGCATAAACACATAACCTCCCCACCTCCTATAAATACCCTCCTAATATGTCATTAGGAGGGTGTTAGTAGTTAGTTCGTTTTTTAGTCAATTTTTATTTTTATTTTTAAGTGTGTTTAATTTTCTTCTCTCTAGTTTTTTAAGCTTATCAAACGTTAATCTTGTAATCTTTTGATCTAAATCTCTAATTTAATCAAGCTTATTTTTTTAATTCTCATTCTACCTTTCTTAATCTTTTTAATCTTATTTAATTTTGAATCATGTAGTTTATTTAACTTTGTTGTTGATATGATTGTGTAGCTTATTTGATTGTGCTTATTGAGTTGGTGATTTTAAAAGTTTTTAGATTAAAGTGCTTATTTTCTTAATTTTTATGATTAATAGTTTTTAAAATAAGTTTATTTTGATAAGTTTAATATTTTTATAAAAAGTTGATTTTCAATATTTAGATTATTTAGTGTTTTAATAGTTTTTAAATTGTGGCTTATTAGTTTTTCTTAAAAATCTTTTTGGTTAAATCTTTGGTAAGTGCTTATTTTAGATTTGCTTATTTGCTTAATTTAGTCCTTATCCGGGTTTCTTAAACCCTGTTTTCCCGTATAAGCTCACAAGTTAAGATTCCGTATAGCCCAATTTCCCTCATTCCGGATAAGGGTACGTTTTTGTTTATTCCGGATATAGCCAAGTAAAGGGATTCCGGATATTGCTCATTTCTACATTCTGGATAGTCTGCACATTTAAATTCCGGATAAGCTTTCCAAGGGATTATTCCGGATAGTCTCTCATTTCCAGTATTCCGGATAACAAACCTTTTCCAGATTCCGGATAAGAGCCACAGAGTATTCCGGATTAGAGTAAGTATTGCCATTTCCGGATAAGCATATGAAGAACATATTGCGGATAAGCTCCCGAAGGCAAATTCCGGATAAGCCTCAGAAGTAAACATTCCGGATAAGGTCATAATCCTTATTCCGGATTAGATTCATTTTTAATTTACTTTTTAATTTTTCAAACTTTAATTTTTCCCGCCTTTTTACTTAGCATTATTTTAACGTGTCTTGTTTTAGTTTATTTTTTAAAGTTTACATTTTTATAAGTTTTAATCATTTACTTTTCAATTTTTAAAGTCTTTAATTTTAGTTTAAATATTTTCATGCTTTCATTTTTACTTATTTACTCAACGACATTTTCACTTTTAGCTTAAAATAGATAATCAGACCTTTTTATTTTTCACCAAGAACAACTGAGTCGCACTTTCAACTTGTAATCAATTCGAAAAGACTGGATTAACGAACTTTTATAACTAAGTAAAATCTAGTTATTAAATGGCGCCTCTGCCGGCTCTTATCGTTAAGATTAACGGTTTTTAGTGGGAGACGCGTTGGATTTTGGGATCCGTTCACTTTTGAACATTATTTTTCTTGCTTATATTTTTAAAAATCCATAAAAATTAAAAATTTTTAAAAAATACAAAAAAATTGAAAAACATAAAAAACCAAAAATATTTCTTGTCTATTTTTCTCTTCCTTTTGTAGGTGTGCATGCGTACCCATGCTCGTAAGAAGAAAGAAACTCAAGCCGAAGTCATTACTCCACCTATTGTCACCATGGACAATCAACCAATGATCGAGCTTTTGCAATCGCAAGTAGAGGGCAACACCGATGCTATTGTCATACCCGAGATTGGAGCCAACAACTTTGAACTCAAATCCGGCTTCATTCAACTGGTCTCTACTCAGCCTTTCTTGGGACGTACACTTAATGATCCTCATGACCATATAAAAAGGTTCCTTCAACTCACTAATACGGTTAAGTATAATGGGGTTTCACAAGAAGTGATTCGCTTGCAACTTTTTCCTTTCTCCTTAGAGGGACAAGCCCGACATTGGCTTGATAAGGAACCGCCACAAAGTATTCTTACGTGGACGGATTTAGAGACTAAATTCATCAACTACTTTTTCCCACCCTCACGTACTACCGCTTTGCGGAATGAAATCATTACCTTCGAACAAAAGTACGGTGAGACATTTAGTGAATCTTGGGACCGTTTTAAGGTACTTTTAAGAAAGTGTCCACAACATGGTTTCACAAAAGTACATCAAGTTAATACTTTTTACAATGGTTTAAGCATGAATGACCAAGATTCACTAAATAGTGCCTCGGGGGGTAATATTTTGGTTAAGTCTTATAATGCCTCATGGGACATTATTGAGAATAAGTCTAGAGTGCAAACCAAGAGTGTTCGGACTAATGTGGCTAGTGCTAGTACTAGTGAGAGCGACAAGAGAATTGATAAGCTTACTTCGCTTGTTGAAACAATTGCTCTACAAACCGCTAACAATACCAAAGCCACCAATGCGCAAGTTAATGCTTTGAGTCAGTCATGTGAAATATGCGGGGGTTCTCATTCCTACACCGATTGTCCTTCGACTAATAACAATCCGGAAAATGTGTATGCCGCCAACGACAACTTTTCTACGGGAGGCTATCAAGCACGTCCTCAAATTGACCGCAACTTGCTCAGTTATCGTTCAAACAACTTCCTTTCACCACCCGGTTTTCCCTCACAAATCCCAAAAAACCTCAATCGCAACAATCAAAACCAACCTCGAGCTCCAAATCAATATCAAACCCAAAGAAACCCATATCCACCTCAAGGAAACAATCAAGTTCACCAACCACCCGCTTATCAACCACCGGCATACCATGCTCTTCCTCCCACCCAACCCTCCACATTTAATAAAGAGGTTGACACTTACATGAGGACTAATGATGCGATAGTGCAGAATCTTCAGCGGCAACTCAGCAGCTTGAAAGGAGATATGGTGAAACAGGGGAATGATCTTCGAGCCGATATGCGAAACTCTTTGACTAGTCAAACGAATGACTTAAGGGATATGATGGCTAGTTTCTTCCAAAGTAATCAAGCCTGTGGTTCGGGTTCTCTTCCGAGTAACACCGTTGCTAATCCAAGAGGGGTGATGACATCAATCACCACTCGAAGTGGAAAAGGTTTAAAGGAACCCGAGCTTCCTATTCCTACACCGGTGATTGTGACAAAGGAAAACGAGTCCCCTTCTCCAATTCCCCACCTTCTACTTCTCCAATTCCTCCACCTTCTACTTCCACCCCTTCACCACCTAAGGATGTGAGTGAGAATTCCATTCCAAATCCTTCATCTCAACCCAATATACCTTATCCCTCAAGGTTGAGGAAAGAGAAGTTGAAGAACAAGGATGATATTCAGGTTTCTAACTTTCTTAAAATGTTTAAACAACTGAATTTCAATATCTCCTTTGCTGAGGCTCTCTCTCACATGCCAAAATATGCTAAAATGTTTAAATATCTTATCAGTGATAAGGAGAAACTTCTTGATATCGCTCAGACCCAACTGAACGAGAATTTCTCCGCAGTGCTCTTAAGTAAATTACCAACCAAACTTGGTGATCCGGGTCGCTTTCTCATTCCTTGCAACTTCCCCGGGATAGAGAATTGTATGGCCCTAGCCGATCTAGGTGCTAGTATCAACTTAATTCCTCTAAGCGTTTGGAAACAATTATCTCTACCTGAGCTAGTCCCCACACGTATGACATTGGAATTAGCTAACCGTACGGTTGCTTATCCAGTGGGGATAGCCGAAGATGTCTTCGTCGGTGTCGACAAATTCACCTTTCCGGTGGATTTTGTTGTCGTTGACTATGAGATGGACTCCCGTGTTCCATTAATTGTTGGACGTCCATTCTTGAGGACCGGTCGCACTCTCATTGATGTAGTCGCGGGCGAATTAATCATGAGAGTTGGTGACGATAAAATCGTCTTCAACATGGGTAAACTTTCTAAGCAGCCTTCTGAAAACGAGAGCGTTAATTTCATTGACGTTCTTATGAGGCTTGTGAAGAACATTTCAAAGACGCTTACATAAGTGGTTCTTCTTCTCTACCCATGGTTTAGACCGTTGCCTCCATTGCTCCCTCACTAACTCTATTTGGAGAAAGTGATATCCTTTTGAATGAATTTGAAGCAACTTTGGGAGATGTGGACTTACAATATGACGATTATCCCTCCAATTGGGATGAAGACATTCGTACCATTGAGAAACTTCTCAGTGAGGACCATATTTCTCCACTATCTCCTAAGGATATCTCTATCGATGATCCGAATTTGACTATATATTCCATTAAAAATCCTCCGGATTTAGAGCTTAAGAATCTACCATCTCATCTCAAATACGTGTTCCTTGAAGACAATAAGAAGTCACCCGTCATCATCTCAAAGGACTTGAAAGAAGAAGAAAAATCTAGACTTATCAACGTGCTGAAGAATCATAAGAAAGCGATTGCTTGGAATCTCTGATATTCGTGGAATTGATCCTCACTTTTGCACACATAAAATTCTCATGGAGGACGACTTTAAACCCACTATTAAAAACCAAAGAAGGGTGAATCCCAAGATCCATGACGTTATCAAAAAATATGTTATCAAACTTCTTGATGCGGGAATGATCTACCCAATCTTGGATTCACCTTGGGTTAGTTTGGTCCATTGTGTGCCTAAGAAAGGCGGAATCACCGTTGTGCCCAATGAAAACAACGAGTTGATTCCTACTCGTCTCATTACAGGGTAGAGAGTTTGTATAGACTATCACAAACTCAAAGATGCTACGAGAAAGGATCATTTTCCCTTCCTTTTATGGACCAAATGCTTGACCGTCTAGCGGGTAATGACTATTATTGCTTCTTAGATGGTTTCTTCGGGTATTTTCAAATTCCCATCGATCCCAAAGACCAAGAGAAAACCACATTCACTTGTCCTTATGGAACGTTTGCTTACAAACGAATGCCTTTCGGCTTATGCAATGCTCCTGGGACTTTCCAAAGGTGTATGATGGCAATCTTCCAAGACATGGTTGAAGAAACTATGGATGTCTCATGGATGATTTCTCGGTCTATGGTGATTCTTTCTCTTATTGCCTTGCCAATTTAGAATGTATGCTTAAGCGGTGTGAAGACGCTCGCCTTGTTCTAAATTGGGAAAAATTCCATTTCATGGTAAAAGAAGGCATTGTGCTTGGACATAAAATCTCAAAAGCCAGTCTTGAAGTGGACCGTGCTAAAGTTGATGTCATAGCCAAATTACCTCCACCTTTAACCGTGAAGGGGGTGAGAAGGTTCCTTGGTCATGCGGGCTTCTATCGTCGATTCATTCAAGATTTTTCTAAAATCGCTCGCCCGATGACCCACCTCTTGGAAAAGATACTCCCTTTATCTTTTCTAAAGAGTGTCTCGAATCTTTCAATCTTCTTAAGGATAAGCTAACTAAGGAACCAGTCTTTGTTACCCCTAATTGGGAGCTACCTTTTGAATTGATGTGTGATGCTAGCCACTTTGCCATTGGAGCGGTCTTGGGCCAAAGAGTGAACAAACACTTCCAACCAATCCATTATGCTTGCAAGATAATGACGGGGGCTCAGTTGCATTATACCACTACCGAAAAAGAGCTTTTAGCTATAGTGCATGCTTTTGAAAAATTCCGCCCCTATCTTGTCTTATCCACCACAATTGTCTATACCGATCATTCCACGTTGAAGTACTTGTTGACTAAGCAAGATTCGCAGCCAATACTTCTTCGTTGGGTTTTGCTCCTTCAAGAATTTAAAATCGAAATTCATGACAAGAAGGGAGCCGAAAACCTAGCCGCGGATCATCTAAGTAGACTTGAGGATCCTTATCAAGGGGATCATCCGAACCAAGAGATTAGTGACTCTTTTCCCCTTGAGGCCTTAATGTCTATCAATTCCAATCTTGATGACACCCCGTGGTTTACGGACATTGCAAACTACTTAGCGGGTGGAATTCTCAAGGAAGGGTTAACGTCCCAACAAAAGAAAAAGTTCTTTAAAGACATTGAACACTATTTTTGGGACGACCCTTACCTTTTCAAGCAATGTGCGGATCTTGTTATTCGTCGGTGTGTTGATGGGCCGGCAGCTTTACTAATCCTTGAAGCTTGCCATAAAGGACCCACCGGTGGTCACTTTGGTCCCAATTACACTGCGAAGAAAGTATTCGACTCTGGATTTTATTGGCCTACCATTTATCATGACGCTCATGAAATTTTTAAATATTGTGATGCTTGCCAAAGACAAAGCAAGATCACACATAAAGATGAGATGCCTCAAAATTTCATACAAGAATGTGAAATCTTTGATGTATAGGGCATCGACTTTATGGGGCCATTTCCATCATCTAAAGGGAACAAGTACATCCTCGTAGCCGTTGACTACGTATCAAAATGGGTTGAAGCTAAGGCTCTTCCTACGAATGATGCGAGGGTGGTTGTGAACTTTTTGAAGCAGCTTTTTGCTTGATTCGGTGTTTCTCGTGCTATCATCAGCGACCGCGGGACTCATTCTTGCAATGATCAATTTGCTCGAGTCATGGCTAAGTACGGTGTCAATCACCGTCTTTCCACCGCTTATCATCCTCAAACAAATGGTCAAGCCGAGATATCTAACCGTGGATTGAAGCGAATTCTTGAGCATACTGTGGGAGAGCATCGTGCCTCGTAGGCCGATAAGTTAGATGATGCTTTGTGGGCTTTCCGTACCGCATATAAGACTCCAATTGGTTGCACTCCATATCGTCTTGTGTACGGGAAGGCATGCCACCTCCCTATTAATCTGGAACATAAGGCATACTGGGCCTTGAAGTGGGCCAATTTTGATATCAACAAAGCCGATGATCTTTGGAAGATTCAACTCAACGAGCTCAATGAACTGAGGAATGAAGCTTACGAGAATTCTTTGATCTACAAGGAGAAGACCAAGATCATTCATGATGCAAGGATTAAGAACCGAGAGTTTCACGTTGGTGATCAAGTTTTACTCTTTAACTCTCGGTTGAAGATCTTCTCGGGCAAGCTGAAGAGCCGTTGGTCTGGTCCATTCACCGTCGCCAAAGTCTTCCCCTATGGTACCATTGAGCTCTCTCAGCCAAATGGGCCAAATTCTAAAGTGAATGGCCAGCGAGTGAAACTGTACTTTGGTGAGGATATCTCTCATGAGATGATTCCATCCCTCACCACGTTTCCCTTGAATTAGTTCTGGGTCGAGTCAGGCTCGTGACTCGGTTAACAAAAACAAGCGCTTCTCGGGAGGCAACCCGTTGATCTATCCTTTACCATTTTCATAATAAGTGTAGGGGGAGCCCCGTATGTGTTTGTTGTCTTGTTTCTTATGATGTGCAGGGATTAAAGCTTCAAAGATCCACTTTTGATGAAATTTGACGACCGTGATCCCGTGTACCCGTCTTCCCGGTTCTATCCTAAACTGTCGTGATTCAATATTTCATATCTTATATGTTCACATTGAAATCACTCTAGTCATCCTTTCCTTAGAAAGATTTAAACAAAGTGCACAATGTCCTAAGTGTAGGGGAGTTTACTCCCACATTCTTAAAAATTGAGGACAATGTTTATATCAAGTGTAGGGGGACTTCTATCGAAGTAAGTGGTCTTTTCCATGACTTTGTCCTCATTTTAACCGGAAAATTTGATTTTTCGACATTTTTCAAAAATTTTAATCTATTTTGGCCTAGTTGTATAGTAGTATTTTCCTTTGTTATCGTTATTTATTTTCTTTGCTAGAATAAATTTTTAATAAAGTGGTTTTAAATTTTTCAACGTTGTGAATCTTTTGACTCAACCCGAGTTTCTTCTCAAAGTTTACTCTAGCTAGTATCCTTAACGTGTTTAAGTCAAGTTTTGCTAGGCTTTTATATAGGGATCTTTAAAACGCGAAAGTCTTAACTCTCACTGGTTAAGAACAAGAACTTTTCGCAAGTTCCTATAACTGATCCTAGAGATTCGTTTATCAAGGGAACTTTAAAATGCGAATTCTAAACTTGAAAAAGTCGAAGAGTTTGCAAGATCCTATAGATGACTCGAAAACCCAAAACTTTGATTTGATTGGCTAAGCATCCATGAGTCTCATTCCTTGAGATTTTAAATTGTGGAGAACGAGAGATGATAGAGTCAATTATAAGTTTGGTATTCTTTCATGAATTTATGTGAGTTGATTATAAGCTTTTTCTCCCATCGCTTGCTAATAAATTTATTTGCGATAAATAAGGTTGTACGATTTGAAAAGTTACTTAGCTTCTAGCACAAAATCGTTTAAAAGTTGCTCGGTATTAATTAAGTTCATAGCCAAGGCATAACTTATTGAAGCGGGATGCGAAGATTGGCGAGTCCGAAAAGGTCCTAACAAGACATGAGGGCTACATTTTGTTGCTAAAGATCCAAAAGTGATGTGAAGAATCATTTATCAAAAATCAATATTGTTGGGAATCTAAGTTTGTTAGATTCCCTGATCATAAATTTAAACATAAATTAAGCTGTTAGATAGTCACTTGCCTGTGCCTAGGAGACAGGCAAGTATCGCAAGACTCATAGAGATCCAAGTCTCTGTGAGCAACCTCAGAGGAGTCCATGTCAGAGACATTGTCAAGGAAGTCAAAGATTACTTGAAGACATACTCATTGGCTGTGATGGATAACAGCCAAGATGTATCAGGGACTCTGAGGGGTTGAGGGTTAACAGGGGTGGCAATACCCTGTTAACACTCAGCACACTTTGGACATGCCATTTATGTGTACGAGACAATGAAGAAAAAGGAAACTGTTTCAAGATCTGTTTCCTTAAAGCATTATGGCAGACTACCAAGAATAGAAGAGCATCTTGTGACAGATGTCTGAAAAGTGAATGTCTTGTGTAGTCACCATCAACTAGTACTTAGGTCAACCTCGTATCACGATAAATAGGATGTGTATCCCAGCATTAATGTTCAATACTTTGAGAATATTCACACCATTAATGCTTAGAACTTATTGAATCAAACAGCTGTGACTGTATTCATACGTTAGGGTTTATAGTTGTTCAAAGTGTGCACAACACATTGTCATCAAACGGTGTTATCCATAACACTTGTAATTCTTTATTATACAATAATAAGATTACGTTGGAAAAGTAATAACTTGTGTTGATTAGTTAAGTTTAGTGCTTCTAGCATTGATTAGGGACTTTCAATTGGTATCAGAGCGGTGTTTGATATTAAAACCTTCAACAAACATCGTTCTCAGTTTTATAATCAAGATCCACCATGCCGGAAACTTCTAACCCACCACAATCATCTTCTGGAAACAACAACGACGCATCACCATCTACACCAAGACTCAACCCTCCACCTCCTAATGACGATGACCTAACCCAACTTCTTGGCTCAAGAGGCGGGTCACATGTCACCAGTGTACCAGTCTTTGATGAAGAAGATTTTGCTAGTTGGAAGAGTCAATTCCTTGTGTATCTCGATGGACTTGAACCATTTCTTCTAGAAATTTTAGAAAATGGTCCTTATGTTCCCATGGCGCTTACCTCCACTGAAGAAAACCCCCTACCCAAACCTCTCAAACAATGGACTCTAGCTGATAGAAAATTGGCAAACCAAGATAAACGTCTCAAAAGCATCATCATATCCTGTCTTCCCAAACACATCAAGAAGTCTGTCATTCAGTGTCCCACAGCCAAGAAAATGTGGACAGACCTCATCCTTGTCCATGAAGGACCCTCTGAAACTAGAGAAACCAAGATTCAGGCACTCAGACTTCAGTTCAATGCTTTCAAGTCACTTGAAGGTGAAAAGTTTCAACAAACCTATACAAGGCTGAAGATTCTTCTCAATGACCTAGCTATGAATGATGTCACCATTGGTCAAGCTGAGATTAATGCCACATTTGTCAACAGCCTTCCAAGAAAGTGGCTGAGTATGAATCAGACTCAGACAGCCAATAACTCAATCAAGAATGACACCTTAGCTCAGCTTTATGGAAAGTATAATTATGAAGAAGGGCTGATTGATACTATATACAAATCAGAGACTGAAAGATTTGTAGTTCAAGGAGCAACTTCCAAAGCCTTGATCTCTGCACCACATCCTCATGACAACGACTCTGATGTTGAAGAAGACACCCGCAGCAGCCAAGAGTTCTTGACAGACCTTAATGTTGAGTTTCATGAAAGAGCCTTACTAGCCAATCAAAGAAGATTCTTCAAAAGATCAGGGAGAATAGGATCAGCTAGTAAACAAACTGATTGATCAAAAGAAACTTGTTTTGCCTGTGGAAAGCTTGGATACTTCCAAAAATACTGTCCTTCCACCAAGACATCCTCACCTTCCTATCCATCATCTTCCACCAAACCTTACAAGTTCAAACCACAACATAACAACTCATCTCACCAATCCAACTCATCAGACAATGAGAAGAAGGATTACAAGAACAAGTACAAGGCACTTAAAGCTGAGTTAGAACAGATGAATTTGAAGCTTGAAGCTCTGTCTAAGAAGAAAGGAGGTGATAAAAAGACAGAGAAAGGGTTGGTAGCTGAAGCATATAATTGGAATGATGAGCCACTGACTTCAGATGAGGAAGATACTACTAGAGTCAGGGCTTTCATGGCTATAGCTGAGGATGAACCAGCTGTTGGGAAAGGTGATGCAAGATCAGGACAATGGGATGACATCACAATGAAAAAGGTACACAGGCTTTTATCTATGTCTGATAGTGATGAACGCAAACATTTCCTTGATTGCACCATTGTTGATTTGCACTTTGTTGAGGAACAAAGAAAGAACCTACTTGATAAGTTTCACTATGTTAAAAATGAACTGTTGATTGCTAAATCTGAATGTGAAACTCTCAAACGGGTTAATTTATAGAAAATATCCCTTCAAAATGAAGTCAGTAGGTTAACCTTGAAAAATAGTGCCTTAAATGATCAAGTATCTAAATTAAACAAGGTTATTAAAAAATGGCTGTGTAGTAGGTTCACTATAGATCAATTGCTTAATGATGAACTGCCAGCTAACATTAAAAAGGATGTATCTGATAAGAAAAATAAGCTGAAAATTCTCACCAAACCCAAAGAGATTGTTTTTAAATCTACAGAGACTATTCATATGTTAGATCCCATTTTGACTGATGACCCTGTCTTTGAAGATGTGGCTGAATTACCACCTTTACCCAAACTCTCTGGAGTTGAACCCAACAGTTCCTCAAGAGGAGCTAAGGGTGAACTTAAAACAGATGTTGAGAAACCACCAGCTAAAATATTTTCTGTACCTACTAAACAATCTGTTAAGCAAGTTGCATTTAAGCCTGTCTCAACAAAAGCTGTGAACAAAGTTGACTCCTCAACTGAAGAACGCCTGTTGTCACTAATGAAAGAAGTAGAACTCTTAAAACAACACATTAAGCCTTCCGCTGAATGCTCTACTTCTCGTGAACCTAAGTCTGTCCTAGGTGAACCCAAAGGGGAAAGGTTAGTCAAACCTTATTGCAATATCTGTAAGAACTCTTATCACATGACCTTAGATCATGATAGACAAATGGCTGTTAAGAGAGCTCAGACACCTTCTAGGGAAAGACAATAGGGTTCTAAAAGACAACAAGGGAACTACAGACCTTATCCTCCCTGTAAATTCTGTGGATTCACAGACCATCACTCAGATGAGTGTGGTGACTTCCCAGGTTGTGATATCTGTGGAAGTTTTACCCATGAGACAGGTAATTGTCCTTCCTGTCGCTTAAAAGTTCTACAGGAACTCAAGAATTGCTAATCAGCAATTCAGGGAACCCACTGGAAAGTGGGTTCACCATAGGAACTAACTTGTTTCTATGTATCTGTGCAGAAACATCTTAAGGAATCGGTATGGTATCTAGACAGTGGATGTTCTAGACACATGACAGGGATTCAACAATACCTGCACAGATACTCAAGGGAGCCAGGTCCTAAAGTGGTGTTTGGAGATAATTCTTCAGGCGACACAGAGGGATACGGCTCAGTGAACTGCAATGGGATAACTTTTACGAGGATTGCATATGTGAATGGTCTTAAACACAATCTTATTAGCAAAAGCCAATTGTGTGATGCTAACTACAAGGTTTTGTTTACTAAGACTCGGAGAACCATATTCAACAAGAACAATGATGTTGTGCTTATTGCACCTAGAAGGAGAGATGTTTATGTCATCAATATGGTTGTTTGCTCTGAAGACAGCTAAAATTGTTTCTTGCTAAAGCCTCTAAAAGTGTCAATTGGTTGTGGCACAAAAGACTGTCTCATCTCAACTTCAAGAACATCAACAAGATAGCCACACAAAACCTGGTTGCTGGTCTACCTTCAGTGATGTTTTCTAAAGATAAGACTTGTTCTGCCTGTGTCAAGGGAAAGCATCACAGGTCTTCATTCAAGACCAGGCAATCATTTTCCATTGACAAGTGCTTACATCTCCTTCACATGGATTTGTTTGGGCATGTCAAACCTCAGACCATTAATCACAACAAATACACCTTGGTCATAGTTGATGAGTTTTCAAGGTATACATGGGTGTTCTTCCTCAGAAGGAAAAGTGATGCAGCTGATACCATCATGTCCTTCAACAGACAGGTTGAAAATATGAATGATGTTAGAATCAAAGCTCTAAGAAGTGATAATGGTACTGAATTTAAGAATCATCAACTTGAATCTTTTTGTGATGAAAAGGGTATTTCACAAAACTTCTATTCAGCTGACACCCCTAAACAAAATGGTGTGGCTAAAAGAAGAAACAGGACTTTGATTGAAGCAGCCAGAACTATGTTGAATGGTGCAGCCTTACCAAAGCAATTTTGGGGAGAAGCTGTTCACACTGCCTGCTACACACAAAATAGATCAATCATTATCAAAAGACATGGTAAAACTTCCTATGAAGTTTTCAGAAACAGATCTCCAGATGTCAGCTATTTTCATGTTTTTGGATGCCATGTGTTCATTTATAACTACAGGGATAAACTTGGAAAATTTGATGAAAAAGCTGATGATGGTTTCTTCTTCGGATACTCTCTAACAGCCAAAGCCTTCAGAGTATTCAACATCAGAAGACAAGAAGTTGAAGAAACCTTTCATGTCAGATTCAATGAAGATGATGATGTCATACAGAGAACTGGAACAGAGGGTGATGAAATTGATTTTAATGAAAATGTGTCATTCCCAAGTGATGAATTCTCCGAACCTAGACCTGCCAGTCATCACCATCATCACTCCAACACTCTTACTCCTTATGTTCCTGCTTTTGACCCTCTGTCTATACACACCATTGAAGTTCCTACCTCTCAGGAACTTGATGAAGAAGAACTACAGCCTTCTTGTAGTCCTTCTTCCTCTACTGCTATTGATGACTCGCCAATTCTTCAAATCCCTGAAGAATCTCCTGCTGATAATGAACTTGTATTCCTTGATGTGGCTGAAGTAGACTCAGACACTGAAGTCGTCTTTGAATAAAGCCCTCCTAAGGTCAACAGGATGAAACTCAAATAGTACCAGCTATTCCCACAAGTGTTCCTGTCCATGATTCCCCAGCTCCTCAAACCAAGTGGTCAAGAGATCAACACATTCTTCTTGTCAACATCATTGGGGAACCTAATGCAGGGGTTACTACTAGACAACGAATTCATGACTCAGAGTCTGCCTCAGCCAATGAATGTCTCTTTGTTGAATTTCTCTCTCAATTTGAACCTAAGAGAGTAGCTGAGGCTCTTGTAGAAGATGGGTGGGTAACTACTATGTAGGAATAAATCAATCAGTTCAAAAGGAACAAAGTATGGACACTAGTGCCAGCTCCACCTAGAAAGAATATCACAGGCACTAGATGGATCTATAGAAATAAGATGGATGAAATTGGAAACATCATCAGAAACAAGGCCAGGATGGTGGCACAGGGGTATACTCAGACTGAAGGAATTGATTATGATGAAACATTTGCTCCTGTAGCGAGACTTGAAGCCATCAGAATCTTCCTAGCTTATGCTGCTTATATGAACTTCACTGTGTATCAGATGGATGTTAAGAGTGCATTCCTCAATGGAGATTTGGCTGAGGAAGTATATGTTGAACAACCTGAAGGATTCGAGAACAGCGAGTTTCCCAATCATGTGTACAGATTACACAAAGCCATGTATGGGCTGAAACAAGCTCCAAGAGCATGGTATGAAACTCTTTCTAATTTCTTGACTGAAAACAAATTTGTTAGGGGTTCTATTGATAAAACACTCTTTACCTTCAAGGAAAAGAGTGATTTCATCATTGTATAGATTTATGTGGATGATATCATCTTTGGGTCAACAAATGTTAATCTTAGTAAACGTTTTGCTAAATTAATGACCAAGAAATATGAGATGAGTATGATGGGTGAATTAACTTACTTTTTGGGTTTTCAAATTAAACAATGTCCTAAGGGAATTTCAATTTGTCAAGAAAAGTATGTTAAATATTTACTTAAAAAATATGACTTAGCTGATTGCATCAGTGAAATGCCCCATGCTTCCACCCAACAACTTGGGTCCTGATGAGTCAGGGGTCTCTGTTAATGAGACTTTATACAGAGGCATGATTGGGTCACTCATGTATCTAACAGCTAGTCGTCCTGATATCCAATTCTCCACATGTCTCTGTGCAAGGTACCAAGCTAACCCAAAAGAAACCCATCTAGTGGCTGTTAAGAAAATTTTCTGGTATCTCAAAGGAACACCCTCCCTAGGTCTATGGTATCCCAAGGAATCAGGTTTTGATCTCAAGGCCTATTCGGATTCAGACTATGCAGGATGCTGTATTGACAGGAAAAGCACCTTAGGTAGCTGTCAAATCCTAGGAGGAAAATTGGTTGGATGGAGTGCTAAGAAGCAAAACTCTGTGGCCATATCTTCAGCTGAAGCAGAATATGTCGCTGCTGCCAGCTGTTGTGCTCAGGTGCTCTGGATGAAAAGTCAATTGGCTGACTATGAAATCTTATATGACAAAGTGCCAATCTTTTGTGACAACACCAGTGCCATTGCCATCTCCAACAGCCCTGTTCTTCACTCACGTACCAAACACATTGATATCAAGTATCATTTTCTCAGGGATCACATAATGAAGGGAGATATTGAACTGCACTTTGTTCCCACAGAGCTGCAACTAGCTGATATTTTCACAAAGCCTTTGGCTGAACCTTCGTTCAACAGGCTAGTTGCTGAGCTAGGGATGCTCAATATCTCAAAGCATGTGGCTTGATAATACATGTGTTCATTAAGTGACTGATTCTATATCAAATGTTTTCACATGAAACTAGCTAGTTACTTTCCAAGTAAATGCTAAAAAAACATTCTCAATATTTAATCATTTATTTTCGAATAACGAGGAGACAAATAAGTTTTGAAAGGTCAAGGGACCCACATGAGCAGTCATTTTCCCACTTTGCATTAAATGCGGTTGAATAACTGTTTTTATATTTGAATATATATATTTTCTCACGTCTCTCCTCACCTACCACTATTCTCATTTCACAAATCTCTCTCTCTCTCTCTAAGCTTTCTCTCTCTAAACCCATCCTCCATTTTCGTTCTTCTTCGACCTTGAATCCATGGCATTCCCAGTTCCCAAGGTAGCAAACGTCAACTTTGAACTCAACGAAAGCATTCTTGCATCAAACAACTCCATTGGATGGATCAAGGCTCCAAACGAATCCTACTCAGATCTGGTTAAGTTCATGCAAAATTGTGATGCAAGCGAAGCATTCACAAAATCCCCGACCACCTTCTACCAAGAATACCTTAGGGAATTCTGGTACTCTGCTGAAGTCGTTGATGACACCATTACCTTTAGCCTCTCTTGCAACGAACACCCATTTGCCTTCTCACTCAAAGATTTTTCTAGTGTGGCTGGGTTAAAACATGGTGATGAATGCCTAAAGGTGGTTGACAAAAAGGCTGTTAAGGACGCCCTGGCCACACTTAAAACCTTTCATGATGTGAACCCTGCTCTTACACCCACTGAGGTCCTCTCTAAGTCTCCTCTGAAGATCAAGTATTTTACCCCTATGTGGCGTGTCCTCTTCACCCACATAGTCAAATACCTGGGAGGAATGCAGGGATCCCAAGATCAGATGTCCTTCAACCACCAATCTATTGCTTATGGGCTGATCTGGGGAGCTGATGTTGATGTAGGAAGTATTCTCTTCTCCAATCTAGTAAAACAGCTGAAAGGAAGGAACCAAGTCAGGGAAAAGAACATTTTCTATGTTCGCTTTCTATCGCTGATCTTCGAAAGCCTGTTGGGTGACAGCTATCATAACTCTACACTAACTTCTCTGAAGCCCTATCGCATCACCGGTGCCATCTACAAGGAAATTGGAGCTGAAGATGTCCCTGTCACCACCCACATGATGAACATTTCTAACAAACAACCCTCAGCTGAGAAGTCCTTGCTCCCTTCATCAGAGAAGGTGATTACCTCTGGTGTGTCTGGCAAGTCTAAGTCTTTGACCTCTGGGCAGCACACCACGACGTCCAAGGCTTCAACTGGCCAACAACCTAAGAAGAACAAAAACCCATCTTCTTCCCACACCAAATCTGTTGCAAAGGCCAGAGGAAAGAAGACTGTGAACCTCGACACCTCCTCTGTTCCAGAGACTCATGTGGAATTAGAGACTTCAGCTGACCAACAACAAGGGTCTAGCGTCTCGATGTCAGCCGAGACAACAGGAAACCAGCTGAATTCTGCTGATATCGCACAGGTAATCAGTGTAAATTTTTAGAGATCCACAAGCAGCCACTCTCAAATGTCTGTAGGTGAGAGTGGTGAAGTTAGGGTAATCCTCGACCCATAGAAGTCTGTCTATGCACTTAGAACTCTTTAAGACTTCTGTACACCCTGTCTATGCACCAGGGAATGATTCATTTGTGTTTATAAAGCACCCCGATGACCCTGCACCCTCTATACAGTATTCAGGCAAACAACAACCTGAATACATATATGTCTCGACCTTGACCAGCTGTACCTCACACAACCTCTTTCCCTCAGAAAAAGAATCCCAAAAGTTTTGCTTTTAGGGGAGCTGAATAATCATCTTCAGCTCTTCTATGGACAGCGTAATAATACGATCTTAACCCACATCTTTTTCACCATTAAAAGAATCCCAAAGGATTTATCCTTTTCAGGGGGAGCTGAATCATCACCCTCAGCTTTCCTAGGGACAGCGTAACAGGCGACTGATGAGACTGCTTTTATACATAGTCTCATCGTCCAAATTGGGCTTAAAATGCATTAAATATCATCAAAATACCCAAATATATGCTTGTGTTTGTTTCTTGTGTATTTTAGGTACGGATATTGAGAAAATGACAAAAAATCACAAGAATCATTAAAAAACGAACACAGAAACGAAGCCGCACGATGAACCAAGCCCTAATGAAGAATTTTCCAAAGAAAACCCTTGAAGATTTGAAGAATATTGAAGATTTGTCCTCCAAGTTTGAAGAATTGACACTTTATACCCTTGTATCTTCATAATTACAAGTTTGGTCCCTAAAGTTTGTCAAAATTACAAAAAGGACCCTTGACTTTGAAGAATTGGCAAATTTAGTCCCTCAACAAAACTAAATTGTCAATAATGGTCCTCCAAGAAGTCAACAAACAAGTCAAGACCTTGAAGTATGAAGACATGTCAAAAACAGCCCTTGAAGATTGCCAAAATTACACTTATAGTCCTTAAAACAAGTTTCAAAACTTGTTGTGCCAAAACTGCCAATGTTCAAAAGTTGATATGTGTTAAATGGGCGTTGATAGCCATTTATTACAACTTGAACAAAATTAGAAAAGTGAAGGACCATTCCTGCCAGACAACCTAAGCTATCCCCACCACTCACAAGCTGCCACCTCACCTACCTTAAACCCTCCACCAATCATAATCACCCTTTCCTCCACGTCTGCATTCCACCACCCCCGTTTTATTTAATTAACTTATTTAAACCCTTCCCTCCAAACACACAATTTAAATACTTAATCCCTCTTTTCAGATTAAACTGGTTCTAATCACCCACTTAAACCCTAATTTTTTCCAGGATAAACTATGATCAAACTAAAGGGTTTTTGGGTAATTATTTCCAGATCCTTGATTAAACATCATCTAAACCTAAAACCATCCTTAAACCCCCATCACCATCACCCCACATGCTTGTGCAACCCTCCCCTGCCCCACATTTTGGCTCCAAGACAAAGATGACAGCCAATCAAGCATTTTTCATGCTCCCAAAGGCAAAATGGACGTCCTAGATTGTTTCTACATCACTGGCATCTCAAATACGTCCAAGAATCATCACATGATCTCTTGACGAATTCAAAAAATGGCATCAACATGGCATCTTCAAATATTCTCCAAGGGCAAGTTTGGAAGTTCAAGTGTTAGGGTTTTTAGCTTCTATTCACTTCTAGAATCACAAGTGTAAGCCTATATAAAGGCACATAGGACTTAGCTAAGTTCCTGTTCTTGATTTTTTCTCCTTATTCACAAGCTTTGTAAATCCAGTTTATTAAGGAATATAAATGGTTTAAGTGTTTGTTGATGAGAAAGATTGAGTTGCTTTTACATTTTATGTTGATTTAATTTCATGTTGAGTTTGGTTTAAGTTTCAGCAAAGGTTTTCAAAATTCCAAGTTTCTATTTTCTTTTTATGCTTTTTTCTCAAATCTTAAAATTCATACAAATCTGATGCAATGGTGATTAAGTGTGTTGGTGTGATGGTATTTGAGCTTGTGTATGTCCATAACACCATGGCTTGTTCTGGTGTAGTGGGTACCCAAGTTTAAAATAGCCCTTGGTTTGGTCATTTCCTTTTTTTTAGTTTATCAGAATCTTACCCATAAGCTAAGGTTTCCTTCTAGCTTAATCTATAAGCTAGGGGCAGGCTCTTAAGCTTTTACACAAGCTTTGTTCCCTTTTCTCTTAGCAGATTCAAAGAGGAATATTATCATCCATTTTGGTTAAGGAGAACTTCATATTCATCTTAACAAAGTTCTGCATAGGCCCCAGCCTATAGGGAGGTGGTTTTTCAACCACTAAGGGTCATGGATGTAGGACCCTTAAGGTAGTTATTGTTTCCTATTTCATTTTCTAGTTTTCTGAAATTTATGTGATTTTTGTGATTTTTCTTGAAAGGTGTTGTTTGTTTGTTTAAGCTGTTAGTAATTGCTCAAAATAGGGTTGTATGCATGCTAGAAGTGATTTGGTTCAGTTTGGTTAAGTTTTAAGTTATTTTGCTTTGTTAAATTTGGTCTCTGAATTTTTAAGGGGTGTTTGGATTAGGGTATAAGATTGGTTTAATGTTTGAAACTTAGCTTAAAACCTGTTTAGACATTACCCTTAGGTTGCTATTAGGTGCTAAGTGTGACTGGTTTTTAGTTTGGAAGTGTTTTGAAGCAAATTGCATGCTAAAAAGTTGAAAAGAAGCATAATCTGCCAAGTAATTTTTCTGCTTGATTTTGTTGGAATTTGTGCATCATATCTGAATCATTGCTAGATTATAGGTTTGTTTAGAACTGTGTATGGTTTTTGTGTGATCTGGTACACTTGTATGAAAGATTTTGAGGGTTGAATTTCATTATTATGCTAAGTGCATCAGCATAATACTCATCAGAAACCTAAGCTACATCAGTAACTTTCATTGTGCTATTTGAGTTTGATCTTGTGTTGTACTTGCTTAATTTTGTGCATTTCTTGACTCCTTATACTCCAAAGAGTATAAGGGTGCCTTCTTATCCAACAATCATCCACAAAAAGCAAGGATCAAGACCTCTTGTTTATTTATTCACAAGTGAAGAAACTTCACTTGTGTTCATCAGAAAGTTGAGCAAGTTTGAGCACCTTTTTTTTTATTTCTAAGTAGTTTTATCTTGTTAAATTTAGATTGGATTTGTGTTTTAGTGAGTAATTTAGTTACTGTTTGAGTTTGGAAAAGTAAAAAAAAAATAAAAGTTTGTAAAAACCTCACCTGGCCTGGGCTCGAACACGCGACCTTGCTTTCCAAGGACTAACGTGTTAACCAGTGATCCTGATGGGTTTTTACGTTATTGTTTCATTTCATTACTTATTTAAGTAGTTTTGGTTTTATAGCTTATTTGGATAACAGCTTTTAAATAAGTTGTTTCTAGCTTATTTCTTGTAGCTTTTTTCTGTTTAGCATTTTTCCTAGGATATTATTAGGGTTGTTGACTTTTCTGAGCAAAAAGTAGATTTTTCCCTTTATTAATTAATTTTTTAGGATTATTTTAAGTTTTAAATTTGAGAAAAGTCATAAAAAATAGAAAAAGGTTTATAAAAAATTTCAAAAAATATTTTTTAAATTTTAAATATAGTACTTTAGGTTTACGAATAAAAAAGTTTAAATTTTGTCTTTTTCTTAGCTAGTTTTATTTTTAGGATTTTTAATTAACTTTAAAAATGAGTATAAATTAATTTAAAAGTTTTCAAAATTTTTGTTTTGCGTATTTTTCTTAGTTAGGATTTTTAGAATATTTTAGTGATTTTTAATAAATTTTTAGGTAAAATTTTTCGTTGGGTCACGTTCTTACGTTCGTACGTTCGCGTGTTTTCGTCCGTTTTAAGCGTAACTCGTTTCCTTTTTCTTTTCTTTTCGTCTTTCAGAAAACTTAATCACTCGATTAAATAACGTATAATATTGTTGGCTAAACACCATACCTCCACCGAGAACGAACTCGATTGTCGTCTTTACGTTTTTCCTAAAACGTATTGATTAATGCTTACCACGACTTAGCGTTTGCTTACTTTTTCCTAAAGGTAAGTAAAACGACTAAAAACCGCAATATCATTTTGGCGCCGCTGCCGGAGAGGTGTGTTTAGCCATATTTATTTATCGTGTTTATTTGAGTGTTTACGTTTTATCGTAAATACTTCTTTTTATTTTTAAATACTATTAGCCATACAAATAAATAGTGTTAAATAGAACTCTATTAACACAAAATCGTTTTCTTGTTTTTACTGTGCATAATATATTGTATTTACGTAGAACAATTAACACACAATAATTATCCAAATACGCGATAAATCGCACCTCAATAGTTGAGCGTTCCGGTCACTATTGTTGTATCGAATTCAAACGAAATCAAAGGCAAAATAGATAAATACTCTTAAATGGTTTAATCTCGATAAATATAAACTATAAGGTGGGTATAAGGCGGTTGTATTTCACGACCTAAGGAAAAAAGGCTCTTAAGTGCTTCGCGCCGCCTCGTTTTCTCCGCTCGCTTGTGCGTATTTTGAAAGTGACGATTAATTAGGGGTTTGCCAACTCAAGTATTATTAATCTATTTTTGTGAGTTTTAATTATTGAACCTCGAAACGTTTTGGCGTTCCGCCAACGTTTCAAAGTCGACGAGGGTTTTTACTTCACGTAATTACCTTCATTCTTCTTGGATTCATTAATCGAGACCTTTGATTAGTGGATAATTTTTGTAGATTAATTTCTACGTAATACACCAAAATTCCAAAAAAAATTAAAAAACCAAAAACACAAAAATAATCTTCTCATTTTCCCTCTATTTTCAGAATTCTCTTCTTGAACCCTCTAATTTGTTTAATTCTCGATTATGATTTTCGCGTTACATCATGTCGAATGATGGTTACTATTCGTGTCCATATTGTGGAGGACCGCCCGATGGTGGTAATTGTTATAATTGCGAGATCTTAGGAGGAAGGGAGGGTTATATCTACAACTCTCCTCAAAACAACAATGATGACGGATTTCAATCATACGACCAAGGTCACCAATCGTCTTCGTTTTATTCGTCGAATGATTCGTCTTATTATTGTGATTATAATCAAGACGATGAAACGAATCAAAACGCCTATGGTTACGAATTCCAATCATATGACCATACTCCACAGCCGCCCTCGTCTTATTCATGTGATTTTTGCGGTTTGGAGCACGATTTCGGATTTAGTTGTACGAATAACTATAATGACCACAAACCGAATCCTAATTTCTATGACCAATCTTCGCAATACACACCGTCATATTCATATGAGAATTGTGGAAACGAACCTCATTATGGATATGATTTTCAACCGATGAATCAAAATACGTCTTTCGACAACCAATTCAACGGATTTGACGAATCACCTCCACAAGATATGAATTACAATTGTAACAATGGGAATTTTTATCCACACAATGAACCGGATTTTTCTCAAAATCCGTGTTGCGACAATTGTGGGGGGCCTCACGATACTTATTCTTGCCAACCAATGCATTATAATGAACCCAATTCATACTATAATTCCGTTTTTGATAATTTTGAGGCCCCACCATACGATCTCGAACACCAAAATTCTCATGAGTCAAGTAATGAGAGACAAAATTCCTTTGGCGCTTTCTTACAAGACCATGAAGAAGAATTCTTGCAAGGTGTTATGGACATTTTTAGAAGTATAAGGGGAGAGATTGAAATGGAAAAGCAACGAGTGCAAGCGTCAAATATTGATACTTATGCCTCTACGTCTCTTGAGATTCCATATGATTACCAATACGAAGATGATGATAGCGATTTTTCAATCTCGACCCTTATCATGGAAAAACTACTCCTATACCCACTTCGGAAACCGATGCCTCTCTAAGTATGGGGGAGACGAATCTTAGCACTAATCCTAGTGTCGAGATCCCTATTCCAATCCAAAGTGAGCCTACGGTTTTTTCCGAAGATGAGGTAAGTGATTTTTCCCTCGATGAATTTTTCCACAAAGATTCTAACAAGGCAAATAACAATAGTGAGTGTGAATCGATTTCTTGTGATGATGTCTCTCCCATTGACACTTCGTGGAGAGAATCAACGACTTTCTCGAACCCGCTTTTCAATGACGATGATTTTTCCGATAGAGATGACGAGTCACTAATCGACGAAGACGTTCAAAATACCGATTTTAAAATCTTTTCGAACCCTTTATTCGATTTTGATGACGCGTTCATTTTTGGTGACGTAAATCCTCTCTTTGATGAGACGTTCGAGGACATCGAGAGTGAGGATTCTAAGGATTCTAAACTCGATGAGCCGGATTTGCTAGTCACCCACCCGAAGTCTCATACGGTTGAGACTCCTCTTTCTACTTTTGTTGTTTCCATTCTCGAGGGGTTCACCGATGGACCGCCTCTCGATGAGAGTGAGGATGTTAGTGAGGCTTTTGCCTTCGAACCAGGGGGAAATTTTGAAACTCCTATTTTTGGTGATTCTCTTTCAATTTTACCTTCGTTTCAAAGTATACCAACCCACCCCCTCGGATTTGATGAGTTTACCTACGTCGTAAGGAGTTTTCTTCCTTACAAGACGTATCCTCCGGCTTTGCGTGTTTTATTTTCAACAAAATGTGAGGATACGATCTTCGATCCCGCCAAAAATGACCAAACCATGATTATCCCTAAATAATCACATTTATGGGGATTCGAGTCGAGCTTTTGACTCGGTTATCAAAAACAAGGTGCCTCGTGGGGGAGATCCCATGCTTATCCATGTACATATTATTGTTTTTATTTAATCCTAATGTGAGGGGATTTGTGCCCTTCCAACCTTTGTTCCGTGGTTGTTTGTGAATTGTGGTTTTTAGATCATGATCTTCACGATTGGAGCCTCTCGTGTTCGTTTTACGTGAGCACTCGATCGTTTGCTTTGAAGAATTTCTCGATATCCATATGATATATCCTTGATTGTTCTAACCTTAGTTTTTAGCATACTTCATAAACGGCTATTAATTTAACGGTTACGCCCTTTTCCATGCTAGATTAGGCATTCGACTACGTCTCTAGTATGGGGGTGTTTGCACCCCTAGACTCGAAACATTGAGGACAATGTTTAACTTTAGTATGGGGTATGAATAGATACTTTCCTTGCCAAACCTTCACGCTTTCCAAAGTTTATCGTTTTGTTTATCGTTTTTGTTGCAAAATAAGGCTAAAAATGGCCAAATTTTAAAATTTTTCTCATGTTTTATAAGTGTTTGAAGACACGAATGTAGATTTTCCGATGGCGAGAATAAGAGTAATTTTTTACTCGAACGTGCGTGTTGAGCACTTAGCTTTGATTCATTAACTACACATTAGGCTAAGTCTCTTAAATGAGGACGAGAAATGATAGAGTTAATTATAAGTTACTATGCTAAACGTAGAGTACTCGTATTCTTTCAAAAACTCATGTGTTCTCGTTGTTTGCTTATTCTCCCTTCGCATGTAAATATTTTTTGCTTAATAAATATTGACTTAGCGGTTTAGTTAGGATTGTTGGGTTTCTAGTCTTTTCTAGTAGCTTCCGTGTAATTAATATGGGAAGACATTAAGGTATCGCCAGCGTCACGGTTTTTAAGTATTGGCACCCTAATAATCGAAAGCTTCACCCAATAATAAGATTTCAAGTGCTCACCTAAATCTAGCAAACAATTTAAAGCCCCACAAGGCCTAAAATCTATGCAAAAATTGAAAGTGAATCAAGCCTTAATCTTCGAAGCTTTAAAGATCCAAAATTCGCTTTAGCGTGAGGATATACGTCTTTGGCTAATAAAAACACCGATGAGGCGGATAATAAAAGGCAAGGCAAAAACGAAGTCATAATAAAAGCTTCATGGCGAAGTTGAATAAAAGATGGAGGTAAACCAAAGATAATAAGGCCCTTCCGTTAGGGGGCATATAAAAGTCTTGGTAATAAGTCTCATGTTCAAAACCGTTATAAAACCGTGTTTATCGATTCTTCTTGTCAACTTAATTTTTTAACATCGTTGTCTATTAGGAGGGGTTATTGATTTAATGGTCTTAGTTACACCGTTAGGACTCTATTTTTAGACCTAAATCTCTATTATCGCATAAGTCAATAATGTATCCTCGTGAAACATTTAAGACATCATAAAATATAAGAGATACAACTTAGGAATAATGGGAGGATAAGTACGTGATTAGGGCATATGAGTAGTGTTAGCATTACTAACTTATAATGACAATGATCTCGTTGAACGCTTAGCATGGAATTGGGTGAAAATCGAGGACGATGAAATTATTTCTAACGAAGCATTCACGTGTTCTTATTCTATGAACCTAAACGTCCCATTTTGCGATGAAAATCATACATTATGTCTAAAACACAAGTAGTAGTAATAATAGTAGTGTAGCTAGTTTATCATTTCAATAAAGTGAATAAAATTGAATTTTCGAGATGCTACGATACTTTATTCTAGCATTGCGTGAGGGCACGACAATGGTTTAGTATGGGGGAGTGATGAGACTGCTTTTATACATAGTCTCATCGTCCAAATTAGGCTTAAAATGCATTAAATATCATCAAATTACCCAAATATATGCTTGTGTTTGTTGCTTGTGTATTTTAGGTACGGATATTGAGAAAATGACAAAAGATCACAAGAATCATTCAAAAACGAACACGGGAAACGAAGCCGCACGATGAACCAAGCCCTAATGAAGAATTTTCCAAAGAAAACCCTTAAAGATTTGAAGAATATTGAAGATTGGTCCTCCAAGTTTGAAGAATTGACACTTTATACCCTTGTATCTTCATAATTACAAGTTTGGTCCCTAAAGTTTGTCAAAATTACAAAAAGGACCCTTGACTTTGAAGAATTGGAAAATTTAATCCCTCAACAAAACTAAATTGTCAATAATGGTCCTCCAAGAAGTCAACAAACAAGTCAAGACCTTGAAGTATGAAGACATGTCAAAAACAGCCCTTGAAGATTGCCAAAATTACACTTATAGTCCTTAAAACAAGTTTCAAAACTTGTTGTGCCAAAACTGCCAAAGTTCAAAAGTTGATATGTGTTAAATGGGCGTTGATAGCCATTTATTACAACTTGAACAAAATTAGAAAAGTGAAGGACCATTCCTACCAGACAACCTAAGCTATCCCCACCACTCACAAGCTGCCACCTCACCTACCTTAAACCCTCCACCAATCATAATCACCCTTTCCTCCACGTCTGCATTCCACCACCCCCGTTTTATTTAATTAACTTATTTAAACCCTTCCCTCCAAACACACAATTTAAATACTTAATCCCTCTTTTCAGATTAAACTGGTTCTAATCACCCACTTAAACCCTAATTTTTTCCAGGATGAACTATGATCAAACCAAAGGGTTTTTGGGTAATTATTTCCAGATCCTTGATTAAACATCATCTAAACCTAAAACCATCTTTAAACCCCCATCACCATCACCCCACATGCTTGTGCAACCCTCCCCTGCCCCACATTTTGGCTCCAAGACAAAGATGACAGCCAATCAAGCATTTTTCGTGCTCCCAAAGGCAAAATGGACGTCCTAGATTGTTTCTACATCACTGGCATCTCAAATACGTCCAAGAATCATCACATGATCTCTTGACGAATTCAAAAAATGGCATCAACATGGCATCTTCAAATATTCTCCAAGGGCATGTTTGGAAGTTCAAGTGTTAGGGTTTTTAGCTTCTATTCACTTCTAGAATCACAAGTGTAAGCCTATATAAAGGCACATAGGACTTAGCTAAGTTCCTGTTCTTGATTTTTTCTCCTTTTTCACAAGCTTTGTAAATCCAGTTTATTAAGGAATATAAATGGTTTAAGTGTTTGTTGATGAGAAAGATTGAGTTCCTTTTAAATTTTATGTTGATTTAATTTCATGTTGAGTTTGGTTTAAGTTTCAACAAAGGTTTTCAAAATTCCAAGTTTCTGTTTTCTTTTTAAGCTTTTTTCTCAAATCTTAAAATTCATACAAATCTGATGCAATGGTGATTAAGTGTGTTGGTGTGATGGTATTTGAGCTTGTGTATGTCCATAACACCATGGCTTGTTCTGGTGTAGTGGGTACCCAAGTTTAAAATAGCCATTGGTTTGGTCATTTCCTTTTTTTTAGTTTATCAGAATCTTACCCATAAGCTAAGGTTTCCTTCTAGCTTAATCTATAAGCTAGGGGCAGGCTCTTAAGCTTTTACACAAGCTTTTTTCCCTTTTCTCTTAGCAGATTCAAAGAGGAACATTATCATCCATTTTGGTTAAGGAGAACTTCATATTCATCTCAACAAAGTTCTGCATAGGCCCCAGCCTATAGGGAGGTGGTTTTTCAACCACTAAGGGTCCTGGATGTAGGACCCTTAAGGTATTTATTGTTTCCTATTTCATTTTCTAGTTTTCTGAAATTTATGTGATTTTTGTGATTTTTCTTGAAAGGTGTTGTTTGTTTGTTTAAGCTGTTAGTAATTGCTTAAAATAGGGTTGTATGCATGCTAGAAGTGATTTGATTCAGTTTGGTTAAGTTTTAAGTTATTTTGCTATTAGGTGCTAAGTGTGACTGGTTTTTAGTTTGGAAGTGTTTTGAAGCAAATTGCATGCTAAAAAGTTGAAAAGAAGCATAATCTGCCAAGTAATTTTTCTGCTTGATTTTGTTGGAATTTGTGCATCATATCTGAATCATTGCTAGATTATAGGTTTGTTTAGGACTGTGTATGGTTTTTGTGTGATCTGGTACACTTGTATGAAAGATTTTGAGGGTTGAATTTCATTATTATGCTAAGTGCATCAGCATAATACTCATCAGAAACCTAAGCTACATCAGTAACTTTCATTGTGCTATTTGAGTTTGATCTTGTGTTGTACTTGCTTGATTTTGTGCATTTCTTGACTCCTTATACTCCAAAGAGTATAAGGGTGCCTTCTTATCCAACAATCATCCACAAAAAGCAAGGATCAAGACCTCTTGATCATTTGTTCACAAGTGAAGAAACTCCACTTGTGTTCATTAGAAAGTTGAGCAAGTTTGAGCACGTTTTTTTTTATTTCTAAGTAGTTTAATCTTGTTAAATTTAGATTGGATTTGTGTTTTAGTGAGTAATTTAGTTACTGTTTGAGTTTGGAAAAGTAAAAAAAAAGAAAAAGTTTGTAAAAACCTCACCTGGCCTGGGCTCGAACACGCGACCTTGCTTTCCAAGGACTAACGTGTTAACCAGTGATCCTGATGGGTTTTTACGTTATTGTTTCATTTCATTACTTATTTAAGTAGTTTTGGTTTTATAGCTTATTTGGATAACAGCTTTTAAATAAGCTGTTTCTAGCTTATTTCTTGTAGCTTTTTTCTGTTTAGCATTTTTCCTAGCATATTATTAGGGTTGTTGACTTTTCTGAGCAAAAAGTAGATTTTTCCCTTTATTAATTAATTTTTTAGGATTATTTTAAGTTTTAATTTTAAAAAGTCATTAAAAAATAGTAAAAAGTAATTTAAAAATCTGAAAAAATAGTTTTTAGGTTTTTAATCATATTTTTAAGGTTTACAGCTTTTTAAGTTTTCAATTTAGCTTATTTTTGATTTTATAGGATTTTAGGGTTTTTAAGCAACTTTAAAATTCAATATAAAATTATTAAATAGGTTTCAGAAAATTTGGATTGCATTTTTGTTTTAGTTATAATATTCTAGATTTTTGGTAATTTTTTATAATTTATTTACAAACTTTTTATTTTTTTGAATATTTTAATATTATTTTATTGCTAAAAATAGAAAGTTGGTTTTTTCTAGTTTTTTCATTTTTCCTAGGTTAAGGACACTTAATTAGGAGTTTTGTCACTTTCCAAATATTTTTTAGACTTTTCATTTAATTTCTAGAATTAATTTAAGATTTAATAGATTTTAATAGTTTTTAAGTGTTTAAAAATAGTTTAATTTGGTTTTAAAATTTTTAAAAATAGTTTTTAGCTTAATTAAGATATTTTTGAGGTTTACAAACTATTAGATCTTGTTTAAGGCTTTTTAATAATTAAAAGTGATTTTTAGGGCTTTAATTAGCATTAAAAAGTCATTATCTAATTAATTAAAACGTTTTAGCAAGTTTGGATTTTTTGTAAACTCTTAGAATATTATTGGGGATTTTTAGTAATTTTTAGGAATTTTTAGGTTAAAATTTTAATTTTGGCGCTATTTACGGTTTTACGTGCTCGCCTTTTTCGTCGTAGTTTAATCCGTTTTCGTAACCGTCTTTCTCTTCTAATCCCATTTCTTTCTCAAAGCATATAATCACAAACATTAATCAACTCTTAACACAACGCACTTGCCTCCTCGAGAACGAACTCACTTAGGGTCATTCACACACAGTTTTCCTAAATCGTCGTGCTTACTTGCCCTATCTATTGCTCTTTTCCTAAAGAGTGGTAAAAACTCCAACATCAGCGACCTTCACCCACATATGTTTCATCATTAAAAGAGTCCCAAAGGTTTCTTAACCTTTTGGGGGGGGGGGGGGGGACTGAATAATCACCCTCAGCCTTCCTAGGGGCAGCGAATGACGATCCTTAACAACATATGTTTCACAATCAAAAGAGTCCCAAAGGTTTTAACCTTTTGGGGGGCTGAATAATCACGCTCAGCTTTCCTAGGGGCAGCGAATGGCGATCATTACCCATATAATTTTCACCCTTAAAAGAATCCCAAGGATTTATCCTTTGGAGTGGCTGAGTAATCACCCTCAGCCTCTCTGGGACAGGGAAATGGCGACCATTCCCTTTACTTATTTCCCTGTTACTAATGAAAACAACTTGCAGGCTGAAATTGTATAGCCAGACACAGAATCCTTGGAGCAACAAGATAAAGAGGCTGATACAATCATTCAGGATCAACCAAATGACGAAGAGCCCCTGCTTGATATTGAAGAAGAAGTGTTGTCATTAGTTGATGATGTCTCTGATCCTGAATCGATGCTTGGGGATGAAATCCCTGTGGGGATGTTTGAGGAGGAGGATGAAGAAGAAGAAGATAATCAACAATTTGTGTCTCCTCCCAAGGAAATAGCTGTGTCCACACCAGCTGACAATAACACTCCTCCTCCCAAGGAAGCTGTTGTCACTCCCACCTCTGCTACCTCCACCACAGCAGTCTTCCAAAGACCTGCTTATGATCCAACTGCTGAATTCCTTATGTTTGATCATCCTGCCCAAACCAACTTTGATCTTTTGCCTAGGGGGGATGATTATGCTCAACAAAGCCTGAACATCCACAATCTTCAGCCTGTTCATCATCAATCAGATATTGAACGCCTTTCAAGAAAGCTGGATGTTATCAAGTCTGAGACACATTTCCAGGGATCATCAAGAAGGCAGTCGCGGATGCAGTCAGTGAACCCTTCAAGGATGGTGCAAGAAAAGGTGTATCACAAGGACTTAGTCATTTGTCCACAAGAATCAAGGATTCCATTGACACAAAGGTCCCTGCTCTCTTTCATGAACATGAGTTAACAATGCACATAGAGTTTGAAGCAGGCAATATCGTCATACAAACTTCATCATTAATCGTGTTCAGGGCAACACAAATGGAAATTGCAACCTTCTGCTGAAGATTGCCAGAGCTTCAAGGACAAGGCAACGTGCTATGGCTGCCTCTGTTGAACAAATTGCAAGGCACTTTCAAACACGTTCATCCAAACGTCTAAAGAGACAGGCTGAACGTGAGGGGGAGAAGGAAAAGGTACTTAACCTTGAATCTGCCAAACATGGCTCAACATCTGCTGACAACACCATTTCTTCACCTGTCCCTCTCCAAGTCATCACTCCTGTTATCATACCTGATGATGAGGATATCACTAAGGGGGAGCAACAGCATAATGATGGAGTTGATTCATCAAAGTCCTTGACTTTGGTTAACACCAGCGAGTCTGGGGATGATGGTGAACCAACTACCAAGAAACTAAAGTTCACTATTAGCTCCCTACCCAAGGCAATACAAACTCAAGCTCAGTTAGCTTTCATCAAAATAGCTGAGGAGCTGAAAAACATGAGTATGGAATCCTCTGTCTCGAAGAAAGGAAAAGAGATAGTTTTGGTTGACAGTGATACCAAACTAAAGAAGATAGCTGTGATGCTAGAGACAAGAGGACCCCCCACAGACCTTTCCCAATTTTCAACCTTCACACCTTCCAAAGAGAATCCCTTAACACCTGAAGAGATAGAGATACAGGCTGAGGAATTCAAGAGACTAAATGAAATCAAGAAAGCCAAGGAGCTAAATGAGGCAACTCTAAGGAAGATGACTCCACCTGAAAGGGAGAAGCAGAGACAAAGGTTAAGGGAAATGGAAGCTAAATACGCAGAGGGACTAAGAAAAGTAAAAGCTGATTATGATGCCTGCGTTAACAACAGTTATGCACTTGGCAAGATAACCAAGTTCAAATACACAATTCACAAGTCCACCAACACACCACAGATGATTTTGTTCTGCTTAAAACTCTTAAGGCTAAGTTCACCTGGATCAAAGAAACAGCAGCCAAACTCAAAATAGATCCTCCACCACAGCTGTTTGAACAAGAACCCCCAAAGTCTGGCAAGAAAATAAGAAGGGTTCCTCAACTTGTTAAGGAAACCTTTGTCACAAATGATGTTCAAGTGGATGGAATGCACAGGGATATGGAATCGTTGGCCCTGTTGATGGTCAGACCTACACAGAGCCTGAAAGAGGTATGGCATTCATGAATGGAGCTTGCCAGTATGCATTCAAAAGAGAAGATGAGCTTGGCTTAGCATCAACAATTCAGATGCTTTGTCTCAAAAGGGACTCAAGATTAACTTA
Source organism: Glebionis coronaria (assembly GCA_025667525.1). Lineage (NCBI taxonomy): Eukaryota > Viridiplantae > Streptophyta > Magnoliopsida > Asterales > Asteraceae > Glebionis > Glebionis coronaria. The sequence goes on along the minus strand of JANFOE010000503.1, from coordinate 374,920 downwards.
GAGTATTCCAAAGTTTTTGCAAAAGCTTTGTAGGAAGAATTGGATACTAGAACAGACATAGCTGAAGCTGAAGAAAAGATAAAAAATGATGACTATTGAAGAAATTCACAGCTCAATTTTACCTTCACATTTTATTTCACTTTTGTAATGTACTTGTAATTTTCCTTAAGTATGAATAAAATCATGAGGTATGTTTGTTTAGATCTGTTATGAGTAAGAAGAAGCTATTATCTCACTTACCTTAACTTAGATAGACCTAGCTATATTTATGTTTAAATAGGGGGAGATTGTTGGGAATCTAAGTTTGTTAGATTCCCTGATCATAGATTTAAACACAAATTAAGCTGTTAGATAGTCACTTGCCTGTGCCTAGGAGACAGGCAAGTATCGCAAGACTCATAGAGATCCAAGTCTTTGTGAGCAACCTCAGAGGAGTCCATGTCAGAGGCATTGTCAAGGAAGTCAAAGATTACTTGAAGACATACTCATTGGCTGTGAAGGATAACAACCAAGATGTATCAGGGACTCTGAGGGGTTGAGGGTTAACAGGGGTGGCAATACCTTGTTAACACTCAACACACTTTGGACATGCCATTTGTGTGTACGAGACAATGAAGAAAAAGGAAACTGTTTCAAGATCTGTTTCCTTAAAGCATTATGGCAGACTACCAAGAATAGAAGAGCATCTTGTGACAGATGTTTGAAAAGTGAATGTCTTGTGTAGTCACCATCAACTAGTACTTAGGTCAACCTTGTATCACTATAAATAGGATGTGTATCCCAACATTAATGTTCAACACTTTGAGAATATTCACACCATTAATGCTTAGAACTTATTGAATCAAACAGCTGTGATTGTATTCATAAGTTAGGGCTTATAGTTGTTCAAAGTGTGACAACACATTGTCTCAAACGGTGTTATCCATAACACTTGTAATTCTTTATTATACAATAATAAGATTACGTTTGAAAAGTAATAACTTGTGTTGATTAGTTAATTTTAGTGTTTCTAGCATTGATTAGGGACTTTCAAAAATAAAGGATCGAGACACACGACGAAAAGCAAGTACTCCCCTAAAGATCATGGAGAAGTCTATCCAAAAAGGCGCTAACAAGGTATGAGGATAAATAGATCCAAGTCCTAAAAGGAGGCGGATCGTTGTATATCAAAGTCCAAAATAAAGATTGGAGAAAAATGAAGAATTCGTGGTCCATATATGAAGAATCTCTCAAAAAGTTCGAGCGAATAAATTCCTAATATGAAGAGAAGACCATAATTTCAAGAACGTCTCTCAAGATTCGAAGTATAAAGTCGCTACCAAATAATCGGTCCGAGAAAGGTCTCAAATCGTGAAGCAAGTTATGCCAAGATATGAACTTTATGAGGTCCCGAGAAGCAGTTTTAAAAGATTTTGTCATTTAGCTAACTATTGATTAAATCGTCCTACTTTATTTTCAGGCTTAATAAACTATCAAAATAAGTCAAACAATGAATCCTCGTGATCATTCAAGACAAAATTAAAATATAAGAGATACACCTAGGAATAAGGGAGTCTAAGTAAATAATTGGGCCAAATGAGTTCGTGTTAGTTTGCTAACTTATAATAACAATGATCTCGTTTTTAAGCTATGTATGGGGAACGTAAAACTTGAGGATGATAAACATTCATGACAACCAAAACCCCCAATGTAAGTCTTTGATTTCTTACTTGTTTTGTTCTTTTAGTTTCCTTAGTGTTTAGTATTTAATAATGGTCAAGGAGGGTTATCTATGATGAAAAATGTAAACCGTGCTTTGAAATTGATGCATTGCAAGAGGGCATTGCAATGGTCAAGTGTAGGGGATTTAATAAGTGTGAAAACACTTATCCTTTTACCACTTAGTTCCAATAATAACAAGACCAAAACGTGTATTTTATGTCGTAAAAGTCGGAATTATGCGTGGTTTGTGTTTTTATTATGTTTCAGATATGAAAAATGAAGAAAACACGGGCTATCACGAGCTTTTATCGAAGAAAAAGACAAAAGACGAAGTCAAAAGATCAAGAGTGCAAAAAGAATAGAAGTCCAAGACCTATTCTGAAGATTTATCAAAGAAAAAGTCTTAAGACGGAAGTTTAATGAAGTCGAAGAACTCAAGTCTAATTATTGAAGACAATTATAAGACAAGTTCAACTTATGTCGACAAATCCCGAGACGACGTCGAGGAAGACAAAGAAATTAAATCGAGTCGAGACGAGAAGAAAGAAAGAATGAAGCATAAACACTTAACCTCCCCACCTCCTATAAATACCCTCCTAATATGTCATTAGGAGGGTGTTAGTAGTTAGTTAGTTTTTTAGTCAATTTTTAGTTTTTATTTTTAAGTGTGTTTAATTTTATTCTCTCTAGTTTTCAAGCTTATCAAACATTAATCTTGTAATCTTTTGATCTTAATCTCCAATTTAATCAAGCTTATTTTCTTAATTCTCATTCTACCTTTCTTAATCTTTTTAATCTTGTTTCATTTTGAATCATGTAGTTTATTTAATTTTGTTGATGATATGACTGTGTAGCTTATTTGATTGTGCTTATTGAGTTGGTGGTTTTAAAAGTTTCTAGATTAAAGTGCTTATATTCTTAATTTTTATGATTAATAGTTTTTAAAATAAGTTGATTTTGATAAGTTAAATATTGTTATAAAAAGTTGATTTTCAATATTTAAATTATTTAGTGTTTTAATAGTTTTTAAATTATGGCTTATTAGTTTTTCTTAAAAATCTTTTTGGTTTAAGTTTTGGTAAGTGCTTATTTTAGATTTGCTTATTTGCTTAATTTAGTCCTTATCCGGGTTTCTTAAACCCTGTTTTCCCGTATAAACTCACAAGTTAAGATTCCGTATAGCCCAATTTCCCTCATTCTGGATAAGGGTACATTTTTGTTTATTCCGGATATAGCCAAGTAAATGTAACACCTTATTTTGATAATGGAATGTCACGCGTAATTATGGCGTGTCATCAAAGCATACAAGGAAAAATGTCTAAACATTACATGACCATAAAAGGAAAATACCGGAATCAAACATCGGTAGTCCAAAAGTAAAGCTCATCACACACAAACATAAGTACTGTAAAGGAAAGGACTAAACAATGTCCATAGCAAGAGTATCAAAGTAAAGATAATGCATAAAGTAAAGAAAGGCTAGAAAGCTTCCAGTCCATATGCACGTACGCTTAAAGTCTACGAGCGTCCCTGAGTACCTGCCGTTTTGGGAACATAGAAAAGGAAAACGGCTGATTAATACGCTAAGTGCACGGATGTACAATAAAGCATGAATAGGATAAGCATATAACATATAACAGAGGAAGAAACTAAGTCCCGAATAACCTGGTTAAGTCTTGGTAAAACTGGTTTTATAGTTTGAAAAGCCTTATGTTTATCTTATAAAAACTGTTTAACATATTCTACCATTAGCCAATATAGGTCATGAAAATCCACCGTGCATGAATACTTGGAGGGGTGACCTTATCATGCAAATTAGAGGGGCTGCATCTAATTTAATATACTGGTTTGGGTAGGAGGGATCAGCTCCTTGTGAAGGATGCAAGGCACACACCACATTCACACTGAGTAAGAAAAACATGTAACTAGGATGCACCCATACGCCCCACATGATAAATATAATAATATGGCCAAAAGTTGAAGGGACGCCACGAGCAATCACTTCGCCGTGGTGAAGTCATAACACCAGTGCCTCTAGTGTTATGGTTATGGTACCTCCATAACTAGGTGAAACTGGTCATGCATGTATATGGCTATAGATATTCTAAATTAAACATAAGCAAATCAAACATATAAACTTATACTACGGGAAAACATTTGGCTGCATACGGGGAATCCTAATAAGGAAAGTGTCACACCCCACCATGGCGGAATATGGGGCGCGACGTATGGATATCATCACAACATGGCGTGTCTATAGAGATAACTATATGAAATAAGAAATGTCATAAAATGGAGACAAAAAGTCATGACAATATCTCATCAGACTCAGGAGTCTAGGTAAGTAGGTAATAGTCCTACCGCTTACCCAAGACAAACAAATAACATAACCAAACAAATATATGTGTGCCACAGTATCACTTATTAAAAGAACAAATAATAACTAAGAAGGAAACGGGGATTCCCCTTCTATATGCATTCCTAAGCTTCTCCAATCCTAGCCACTTATGTTCTCATGCTTAACCATAGTATCACCTGAAAGAGACACTAAAACACGTCAACATAAAGTTGGTGAGAGTCATAGGTTTAGACTCCAACGCTAAATCAATTACAAGCTGTGAATAACAACCATCAACACAATAACATATGGACAATGTGCTATAATTATGTATTAACAACTAGCATTCAAGATCAATCATTCCAAACCAAAATCCAAGGCTCCTATCTTGTCAAACAACATGGTACCATAGATGATCACACTATGTACCTATCCCAAGGCCACTACCTTGTCAAACCACAAGGCCACTACCTTGTCAAACCTCAAGGCCACTACCTTGTCAAACCACAATAACTGAGATGGCACGTGTCCCCCGATCCAAATCATACACAATCAAAAATCACATAGCAGTTAATCACATAATGTACACACAAGTCCATCTCAAATCACAAACACATTCACAGCATCAATTTAGAAAATAACTCAACACAGTGTCTCTTGCATCCCATCTGGAAGTCAAAATCAAAATTAAACATGGGACTATGAAACTCACCTGATAGCTTCTTCACACGTCCTTGCACTAGCAACAAGCTAACAAACCAAAAACACGAAATCAATATACGAACCAATCACTAAGATGGCTCATCAACCTATGATGGACATCTAGTCTATTCCCGTATAATTACCTCATTGTTAAGCTCTAATCACCCCATTACCCTTCCTTAACAAGTCACTAACTTGGTTAAGTTTATTAGCTATGCCGTTCATAACTTTACACAAAACAGTCTCAGTTTTAGGTCTCAAAACATTAAGTCAAACGTCCACTTAAACATACCCATGGTTTCTGTAAAAGGAATATTCACACTTTTATACATACTAGCTAAAACCTCCCACTTGCCCTAACCTTAAAGCTACTGTTAAGGCCCAGATATATGTGTATATATTGCCACCTATCTAGAATTCACTGATTTTAAACGTATGAAAAGTTCATTACCATTAGAGGGTCTTACCCTAAACCATAATCTTAGCCCAAGTGCAGATCCTTACTACAATATATAAACCATCTCTCATGTTCGTGAGAAGATCCCAATGCAAACCTAAGTACCCCAAACAACCCAAAACTTAAAAAGAAAACAGGCTGAATTCAAAACTGTTTTGACCTCCGACTGTTGTAACCTGTTTTGACCCACTTCCCGACCCCCAATTTAGTTCTCGTTTCTTGATTTAGAAAGAAAACTAAATTACCTATCCATGGCTAGTTTGATCGCATCTTGAATGTTCCTAGAACTCGAGATATGATCAAAACAATAGACTCAAAATTATGTCCAGTTTTTAAAAACAGGTTTTAAACAAATTGATCTAATTAATCACCTATAACCCTTCTAATACAAGCCCTAGATTATATGATCATCATATTATTATTAATACATCATTAATCTACTGTTTTTATATAAACCCTAACCCTTAATCCATTATAAGAATGATTAATTAATCATAAAAACAATTTAATTAAAAAGGTTAATGAAGGTTTTTACCTTAAATCAATGGAAGATGAAGAAAACCTAATTTTTTTTTAAGAACCCCAATTCTCCTCTATGAAACCCACGAATTTTTCTTTATCTCCAGGGATTTATGTTTTTTTTTATTTATTAGATAACCTTATATGGTGTGTACATAAAATCCTAGTCCAAGTATAACACCCAACTTTCCTTTTTTTTTTCCCTTTTTCCCTTTTTCTCTTTCTTTGGTGCGTCTAAACCGACCCAAACACCCAATAAATTCGTTTTTTTATTTTTATTATTTAATATTATGTTAATAATATTACCTTAATTTTCCTTAATTTATTTCAGCTCCTAAAGCTTCCAAAACCGTAAAACTAGTCAAATTTACGCGTTTTACCGTAAAAGACGTAAAATATACACTTTGATAAAAAATCTCAAATTTTGAAATAAACTTTATAACTAAGTCCTAAATGACTTAAAACCATCCCGAAAAATATTCATATGGATAATTACCTCACCCGAGACCTCTAAATGCTAAACCGTAAATCCTAAAGAAAATACTACTACTATAATACTTATACGTATACGTAAACACCACAATATCACCATGTTCATTTCATAGTCACCACTTGTGAGCTCATGAACATGAAATAACCGTTCCTCGATTTACTTATGAGTACTCTATACTCATAAACGATAACCACACCAACCTCGTTCACACAAAATAAACACGTAAACACAAAATTCAAGTAAGCACACATAAAATAACCTAAAAGTAAGACCAAGTGACAAACCCAAAACCACGGTTGTCACATCACTCCCTCCTAATAGAAATCTCGTCCCGAGATTCACTCCCAAACTCAAACTTATTCTCAGCAAACAAACGAGGATGCATATCCCTGATAAAACCTTCACGTTCAAACGTGAACTCAGTTTACACGAAAATAATCTCAACCAACAACACATGAGCCTTAACCGTCCGCGAGGAAACTTATCAAAACCATAAAGTTATGTAACCAACCTAACTATATCTCGCAACTCATCAAACAAGAACTGTCTTGAAACCAAGTTAGGAGCCGTCACATAACTCAACGGGTTTAAAACTGTCACCCCGATTTCAGTCTTACTCATAAATACCATAAATCAAAACTCATCAAAATATAACCACGTATAATAAGGTCTAAAGAACTCTCAAATTACTTCCCAACTCATCTCTATGTTAACCCTCCAAGTGTTCATTACCGCAAAATACCCAAAACACGAGTTTAAACCATGTATCCGAAAATTAACCTTGAACTCAACACTTGTACAATTAATTCGACCAAACTACTGACTTCCAATTACGAAACTTTCTGAATATTTGAAAATTATGTTCCGAGTACATAATTTTAGGCTTTTGAATCACCCAAAAACCTATAAAAACGAATAAGTTATGACCAAAAGGATTTTTCTCAAAATCTGCCTAGGCATTAGCGACAGTTTCTGACAGTTAGCGACATATTTTGACAGTTCAGCGACAGTTTCTGCCTACTCCGATTTATACCAAAAAAACCATTTTTAAACCCTAAAACCCCCCATTAATTACCAAAACTAGAACCTAATTTATTTTAATTCCAGAAAATTAAAACTCTATTAATTACATGATTTTAACATAGTTCACTAAATAAGAACAAAATTTTTAACTTAAGACAATAACTTTAGGTGATCAAAACCAAAATATTTTAAAATAACTGAGTCATGCTTATATGTTAAAGAATTTATATTCCACCTTATTTGAAACATGATCCCGACACTTCCTTATTTCATCGACTACCAACAACTATTTTTTTCTCAATTTGCAAGTTCTATTTTTTTACCATGTATAACTCGAAACAAAAGACATCGTTACCCCAAAAAGAAATCTCCACCATCTCAAAATCCTTCACGCCAAAAGTACCGTACAAACAAACACGTGAAATAAGGACCCGAGAAATGCGCTACTACAGAAGTTGAATATCTCAAAGAGAAACGAGCTAGCAACCATCCCAAGAATACAACCGGTAAGTAGAAAATAATTTTACATACATAGGCATAAGCGTACATACACTCAAATCCATCCAACATATACTATACAAGCATGTATTAACTCTCTTTCATGCAATCATACTTGAAAGTCCAGTGGTGTTGTGGCACATATATAATTATGTAGGCCTCCATAATTATACATGTTCCCTTTCACCAATGTACTCCCTCCTATGATGACACTTATAAGAAATTAATACTACACATAACACATAATCCAACAACTCACAAGCACATAACCACACAAGATAAGATCCAAAACCCCATGTATTAAAATAACATAGCCAATGCACGAAACACATAAACTCGTAGTCCAGCTGAACCAGCGTAGACAAAATTCAAAATGTATAAAGAATATGAAAACATAATTAAGCGAAATCCAACAATGACTAGCGTATACGACCATGGTTCCACCCGCACTAATCAAAACTCGTAAAGAAAATAACATGTAGTTAAGTATGAACCATAGTAGTTCATAACCTAACAAATACTGCGAAAATAATATTCAAACACATCAATTACTATAAAATGCACACATACTCCTATGACGCCTATATGCAGGGACCCTTAAGCTATAGACTAGGATACACGACTAGGCAACCTAATTCTCTATAACCATTGTCTCTGATACCATTCTGTCACACCCCACCATGGCGGAATATGGGGCGCGACGTATGGATATCATCACAACATGGCGTGTCTATAGAGATAACTATATGAAATAAGAAATGTCATAAAATGGAGACACAAAGTCATGACAATATGTCATCAGACTCAAGAGTCTAGGTAAGTAGGTAACAGTCCTACCGCTTACCCAAGACAAACAAATAACATAACCAAACAAATATATGTGTGCCACAGTATCACTTATTAAAAGAACAAATAAAAACTAAGAAGGAAACGGGGATTCCCCTTCTATATGCATTCCTAAGCTTCTCCAATCCTAGCCACTTATGTTCTCATGCTTAACCAAAGTATCACCTGAAAGAGACACTAAAACACGTCAACATAAAGTTGGTGAGAGTCATAGGTTTAGACTCCAACGCTAAATCAATTACAAGCTGTGAATAACAACCATCAACACAATAACATATGGACAATGTGCTACATTTATGTATTAACAACTAGAATTCAAGATCAATCATTCCAAACCAAAATCCAAGGCTCCTACCTTGCCAAACAACATGGTACCATAGATGATCACACTATGTACCTATCCCAAGGCCACTACCTTGTCAAACCACAAGGCCACTACCTTGTCAAACCTCAAGGCCACTACCTTGTCAAACCACAATAACTGAGACGGCACGTGTCCCCCGATCCAAATCATACACAATCAAAAATCACATAGCAGTTAATCACATAATGTACACACAAGTCCATCTCAAATCACAAACACATTCACAGCATCAATTTAGAAAATAACTCAACACAGTGTCTCTTCCATCCCATCTGGAAGTCAAAATCAATATAAACATGGGACTATGAAACTCATCTGATAGCTTCTTCACAAGTCCTCGCACTAGCAACAAGCTAACAAACCAAAAACACGAAATCAATACACGAACCAATCACTAAGATGGCTCATCAACCTATGATGGACATCTAGTCTATTCCTGTATAATTACCTCATTGTTAAGCTCTAATAACCCCATTACCCTTCCTTAACAAGTCCCTAACTTGGTTAAGTTTAATAGCTATCCCGTTCATAACTTTACACAAAACAGTCCCAGTTTTAGGTCTCAAAACTTTAAGTCAAACGTCCACTTAAACATACCCATGGTTTCTATAAAAGGAATATTCACACTTTTATACATGTTAGCTAAAACCTCCCACTTGCCCTAACCTTAAAGCTACTGTTAAGGCCCATATATATGTGTATATATTTCTACCTATCCAGAATTCACTGATTTTAAACGTATGAAAAGTTCATTACCATTAGAGGGTCTTATCCTAAACCACAATCTTAGCCCAAGGGCAGATCCTTACTACAATATATAAACCATCTCTCATGTTCGTGAGAAGATCTCAATGCAACCCTAAGTACCCCAAACAACCAAAAACTTAAAAAGAAAACAGGCTGAATTCAAAACTGTTTTGACCTCTGACTGTTGTAACCTGTTTCTGACACACTTCCTGACCTCCAATTTAGTTCTCGTTTCTTGATTTAGAAAGCCAACTCAATTACCTATCCAGGGCTAGTTTGATAGCATCTTGAATGTTCCTATAACTTGAGATATGATCAAAACAATAGACTCAAAATTCTGCCCAGTTTTTAAAAACGGGTTTTAAACAAATTGATCTAATTAATCACCTATAACCCTTCTAATACAAGCCCTAGATTATATGATCATCATATTATGATTAATACATCATTAATCTACTGTTTTATTATAAACTCTAAACCTTAATCCATCATAAGAATGATTAATTAATCATAAAAAAAATTTAATTAAAAAGGTTAATGAAGGTTTTTACCTTAAATCAATGGAAGATGAAGAAAACCTAAATTTTTTGAAGAACCCTAATTCTCCTCTATGAAAACCACGAACTTTTCTTTGTCTCCAGGGATTTATGTTTTTTTTTTATTTATTAGATAACCTTATATAGTGTGTACATAAAATCCTAGTCCAAGTATAACACCCAACTTTCCCTTTTTTTCCCTTTTTCCCTTTTTCTCTTTCTTTGGTGCGTCTAAACCGACCCAAACACCCAATAAACTCGTTTTTTTTATTTTATTATTCAATATTATGTAATTAATATTACCTTAATTTTCCTTAATTTATTTCAGCTCCTAAAGCTTCCAAAACCTCAAAACCGTAAAACTAGTCAAATTTACGCGTTTTACCGTAAAAGACGTAAAATATACACTTTGATAAAAAATCTCAAATTTTGAAATAAACTTTATAACTAAGTCCTAAATGACTTAAAACCATCCCGAAAAATATTCATATGGATAATTACCTCACCCGAGACCTCTAAATGCTAAACCGTAAATCCTAAAAAAATACTACTACTATAATACTTATACGTATACGTAAACACCACAATATCACCATTTTCATTTCATAGTCACCACTTGTGAGCTCATGAACATGAAATAACCGTTCCTCGATTTACTTATGAGTACTCTATACTCATAAACGATAACCACACCAACCTCGTTTACACAAAATAAACACGTAAACACAAAATTCAAGTAAGCACACATAAAATAACCTAAAAGTAAGACCAAGTGACAAACCCAAAACCACGGTTGTCACAGAAAGAATGTCCATACTGAAAGGACGGGAATCCGTACCTTATGTCCAGTGAACGAAGAAGACGAACTGAGGAGAATCCTACTTCGGTATCACTAATGCTACATAAATACATACGTGAATAAGTATCTGATTACTAAATACGTAACTGGTTTTATATCATGTCTTAGCTTATTTTATACGTTCATGTCATGTTTTACTGTTTTAAGCCTTAAATTGTGTTTATCTTATATTCTGTCTATTCTGATTTAGTATTACTTGTATTTCAAGTATTATTATACTTACTGTGTAATATAAGTAACTTTCTAAAAATAGTAGGTTTCCTAAAATAGAAAGTTTCCAAAAATATAAAATTACCAAAAATAGAAAGTTTCCAAAAATAGAAAGTTTCCAAAATTAGAAAGTTTCTAAAAAATAGAAAGTTTCCAAAAATAGAATTACTCCTTAAAATTGATAAGTTTCTAAAAATAGAAAGTTTCCATAAATAGATTAGCTGCCTTAATTAAATAAGTTTCTAAAAATAAAAAGTATCCATAAATAGATTAGCTGCCTGAATTAAATAAGTTTCTAAAAATAGAAAGTTTCCATAATTAGATGTAAGCTTGTTAAATAAGCTAAGTATATAAGCTTAAATTTTTTCTGATTATTTTTCTAAGTCATAATGATATAAGGTATAGTTTATTAATTATTACATGTAATTTAAATAAACTATAGGTTAAAAGTATTTAATTAAATATATCATGTTTTTAATTAAATAAAGTTAAATACTTAGGTTAAAACATGTATTATTAACTATTAATAAAATAACCTAAGTCATGTTAATTAATTAATTATAACCATGGTTTTTAATAATTAATTAATTATAAGGATTAGAAAATATAAATACTTAGGTTAAAAATTCCACGATCTAATAATTAAATTATAACATAAGTCATGTTTTATTAAATTAATAATGTCATATTTTATTAATTAATTTATAACATAAGATTTATAAAAACATAACCTTGACATAAACCATGAACCGGATCGTGACTAGAAACCATGAACTGGACTCGAAATCAACACTGGTTCGGGGTTCCCCCTTGTTTGCTACTGTCGGGGGACCCACACCACCAAACCGAGACCTTGTGGTCTCGGTGGTGGTCTATAAGCCAAACCGAGACCCCTTGGGGTTCGGTTTAGGCGCGGACCAAACAAAACACCCCTAAATCCACCCTTTTGATTTACCCCATAACCAATTACAGGTTTAATTTATGTTTTTAATTAGGTTTTTAAAAACATCATGTTCTTAATTAATTTTATTAAATCAAATCAAAAAGAAAAAGGATTAAAAGGTATACCGAATGCGTGGATCTAACGAGGATGAACACACACGAACACACGTACAAAATCAAGATCAAAGATCGAACAAACACCCCTTTTCTTGTGCTTAGGTGCGGCGGCCAAAGAGAGCAAGAAGGAAGGAGCCAAAAATCTTTTTAGGTTTTTGTTTAGTTTACTGTAAAGTGAAAAAATGAAAACAAGATTTTACCTTTACCCCTTATTAGTAAAATTTGATGGGCTTGACCCATCTTCCTTGATGTAGCCGCGGGTAGGGGGGCCCCACATGGGGTACCCGTACCATTTTCCGTGTCTTTTCGTTCGTGTTTATTTGTGTTCGTGTTTTATTTGTTCTCGTTAAATATTAACTGTGACTTAATATATTTATTCGTGCTCGTAATAAATATATATGTTATTAATATTAGTTCGTGATTTAATTACGTTCATGATTTCATGATCGCATGTTCGTGATTAATTATTGTTAAATAATTATTGTGTGTTCGTACGTAATAAATACTTATTATGTTCTAACACGTACGTAGTACGTAAAATTCTAACACGTGAACGTAGTCATACTATAAAAGGAAAGTTTTAATCTAGTACGTACGATCTTAAGGGTACTATTCATGGTAAAAGCATGCGGGTTTTACAACTCTCCCCCCTAAAAAGAATAATTCGTCCCCGAATTATAGATAAAGTAAATTAGAAAAGAAGAACATACCCGAATTCAAAATATGAAATGAGGGTAAGAAGCCCGGATAGACTCCTCTGTTTCCCAAGTGGCTTCCCGCTCGGTATGATCCCTCCAAAGGATTTTGACGAATGGAATCGTCTTCCTTCTCATGACTCGTTCTTGTCTGTCAAGAACTCGTTCGGGTTCTTCTATGAAAGTGAGATCTTCACGTATCTGTTCCAGTGGATACTGAACCATGTGAAGGGGATGATACTGGTACCTTCTGAGTAAGGACACATGAAACACATTGTGTACATGCGAAAGCTGCGGAGGTAACGCTAACCGGTAAGATACTTCACCGACTCGTTTGATGATATCAAACGGTCCGATGAAACGAGGACTGAGCTTCCCTTTAATCCCGAAGCGTCTAAAACCACGTGCCGGCGAAACCTTAAGGAAGACGTGATCTCCTACGTTAAAATGTATGTCCCTACGATGCTTATCGGCGTAACTCTTCTGACGTGACCGTGCCTCCTGAAGTTTCTGCTTAGCTACTGTGATCTTTTCATTGGTCATCTCTATGATTTCTGGTCCTTCAAGTGTTCGCTCGCCAACCTGATCCCAGCAGATTGGGGCGCGACACTTTCTGCCATACAACATCTCGAAAGGAGCACACTTGATACTTGCGTGCCAACTGTTGTTGTAGGTAAACTCCACCAAACAGATGTAATCGTCCCAATCACCCGTCCATTCCAACGCACATGACCTCAACATGTCTTCCAATGTCTGAATCGTTCGCTCTGACTGTCCGTCCGTTTGAGGATGAAAAGCCATGCTAAGCTTAAGTTGTGTACCCCAAGCTTTCTGCAGACTCTTCCAAAATCGCGAAGTGAAATGAGGATCTTTGTCTAAGACAATGCTGGATGGAGCACCGTGGAGTCTCATGATCTCTCTTCTATACGTATCGACGAGTTTACTTACCGGATCTTCCTTGTGGATCGGTAAGAAATGAGCTGATTTGGTAAGTCGATCTACGATAACCCAAATTGCATCGTGCTTCCTCTTGGTAGGCGGAAGACCAGTAACAAAATCCATGGTGATTTTGTCCCACTTCCACTCTGGAATATCTAACGGTTGAAGGAGACCGCCAGATCGCTGATGCTCGATCTTAACCTGCTGGCAGGTAAGACATTTGGAGACGTAAGTGGCCACATCTTGTTTCATACCACTCCACCAAAAGTATTGCTTGATGTCATGGTACATCTTAGTCGAACCAGGATGTATAGAGAATGGGGAGCTATGAGCTTCAGCTAACAAGGCTTCCCAGAGTTCTTGGTCATCAGGAACACAAAGTCTCATGCCCTGCCATACGATACCATCTGCATCTACTTTGAATTCCGTCTGTTTTTCCAAATTATGTACTATCGCCCAGATTTCTCCATCATCTTTCTGAGCTTCCTTGTTCTTAGAGAGTAACTCGGGTTCTACTCTAAGATTAGCCCAGTAACCGTGTTCTCCACGTACCATGATCTTGATGTCTAGTCGCTCCAAGTCTCTTATGATTTCCTCCTCAATTTTAATGTCGTTGATCATTCCGGACTTCCTGCTAAGAGCATCTTCTACTACATTTGCCTTTCCGGGATGATACTGTAGATTAATGTCATAATCCTTCAATAGCTCTAACCATCTTCTCTGCCTCATGTTCAATCCACGTTGAGTGAAGATATACTTCAAGCTCTTGTGGTCCGTGAAAATATCACATGATTCTCCATATAAGTAGTGCCTCCATATCTTCAATGCAAACACGACTGCAGCAAGTTCCAAGTCATGCGTGGGGTAATTTTCTTCATAAGGCTTAAGTTGTCGTGAAGCGTACGCGATCACTTTCCCATGTTGCATGAGAACACAGCCAAGTCCCTTCCCCGATGCATCACTGTAGATTTGAAATCCACCCGTACCAGATGGGAGAGTAAGAATAGGTGCAGATACTAGCTTTTGCTTCAGGTCTTCAAAGCTCTTCTCTCGTTCTTCAGTCCAGACGAATTTCTCACATTTCCGCATCAGTTTGGTCAATGGTAGTGCTAAGCGGAAAAGTTCTCCACGAACCTACGGTAATAGCCAGCTAAGCCTAAGAAACTGCGGACTTTCGTCGCTGATGTCGGCCTCGGCCACTTAGTAATGGCTTCTACCTTCGCTGGATCCATAGTGATTCCTTCTGCTGATACAGTGTGACCTAGGAATGCCACCTTGTCTAACCAGAACTCACACTTGGAGAATTTAGCATACAACTGCTTTTGGCGAAGAATCTGTAGTACTATACGAAGATGGTCTTCGTGTTCTTCCTTGGACTTTGAGAAAATCAGGATGTCATCGATGAAGACAATGACGAACTTGTCCAGAAATTCATGGAAGATTATGTTCATCAAGTCCATGAACACTGCTGGAGTATTTGTTAGGCCGGATGGCATAACTACAAACTCGTAGTGGCCATAGCGGGTACAAAAAGCAGTCTTGGCGATATTGCTCCTTAACCCGTAGCTGATGATAGCCTGACCTAAGATCAATCTTGAAGAAGTGTCTGGCCCCTTGGAGTTGGTCAAACAGATCGTCTATACGCGGCAGTGGATACCTATTCCGGATAGTAATCTTGTTGAGCTCGCGATAGTCTATGCAAAGACGCATACTGTCGTCCTTCTTCTTAACAAATAAGACCGGCTCACCCCATGGAGATGCGCTCGGTCGAATGAAACCTCGTTCAATAAGTTCTTGCAGTTGATCCTTCAGCTCCTTCAGCACTATGGGAGCCATGCGATAAGGAGCCTTGGAGATTGGTTCAGCTCCTGGAATAAGCTCGATATTGAATTCCACTTCTCGTGCAGGTGGTATGCACGGAAGTTCTGCTGGAAGTACATCTTGGAATTCCGACACTATTGGTTGATCCTGAATTGATGGAGATTCAGCATCTATGTCGTGAACCGTAGCTAGATAACCCTCGCAGCCATGTGATAGTAATACACGCTCTTGCAGGGTAGATATGATTTGTACAGACCGTCCGGGTACGAACCCGTTATGAATGTACTCTGGTGCATTTACATCACCGAAGATAACTCGATATGAATGGCAATCTATGGTAGCATGATGCTTGGATAGCCAATCCATGCCTAAAATCATGTCGAAGTCATTCATGTCCAGCGGAAGTGCGTCAACAGGTCGAACCTTATCGTCAAATTCTAGGGGAATACTCTTGTATACATGGGTGATTAATACAGAGTCCCTCAAAGGCGTGGAAATAGTGAGCCTATTCTCTAGTGGCATGGGGATCATCCTAATGTTCTTAGCATAAGCAGTAGAAATGACCGAGTGAGTAGCACCCGCATCGAAAAGAACACACGCATCTTGACCATACATATACAAGATTCCAGTGATGGTACCTGTAGACTTGTTGGCCTGGACTCGAGATGTCGTGTAGACACGCCCGGTGGTAGGAGGCTGCTTGGAATCAGCATGTCCCGATGTGCCCTCCATCTCTCCCTTACGGCAATCCTTCATGATATGGCCAGGAAGACCACACTTGAAGCATGCGTCAGTGTTACGACGACATGGCCCTGGGTGCATACGGTGGCAAGTAGAGCAAAGAGGATGAGTATATCCTCCAGCAGGTGCTCTGGCTGGCTGAGAACCAGTGATAGCTGGACGGCAAGGCTGTGAACCTCTCTGGTTCTGGTCCCTACCGTTTCCATGGTTCCTGGTAGAAATTTTGCTAAAGTGTCATAATATGAGTTATACATGAAATCATAAGAAAATGCGTAAGTATTAGGACCTGCTACTGTTGGAGTGTCCAACGTTGTTACGGTAATTATCATTACCGCCACGCCTATCCATAGCAGAACGGTCGTTAGTCTGACCGTTTCCCTTGGGCTGATGAGGTTGCTGCTGAGTAGCCGGCTGAGACCGGTCCCCAGTTTTTGCTTGGAAGATACAATTTAAAGAGATGAATAATTGACATATACTGAAAGAATACGGATTGATCACCGCTTGAATACGAATGTTTACCTCTTGTCGGGTCTCAAATCTTCCCCGAACTCATCTCTCTCTCCTGCAGCATCTCCAGCTTACGTGCTACATCGGCCACTTGTGCTACAGTGTTGAACGTAGCAAACACCAGATTGTTTTGCGAACGATGTGCGAAGAGCCCACCTAAAGTGGTGTGCCTGCTCTTCAGGAGTACCTGCTGCTGCACCAAGGAAACCAGCTAAGCGAAGAAAGCGCTGCATAAACTCGTTGCTATTCTCCTCAGCTCTCTGTCGGATCCCATTGTACTCCCTCTTGAGCTTGTCTTGCTCAGCCTTGGGAAAGAACTGCTCCATCACTCTGTCCTTGAACTGAGCACATGTCAAACCAGCAACCCAATCGTCACCTCCCTCAGACTGCATCAACGCTAACCACCAATTTAGCACTCGAACCGATAGCATGCCAACCTCGCCTTGTACGCGGGGACACAACCCATAGCATTGAAAATCTTCTCGATGTGAGCCAACCAGCTTTCAGCATCACTGAGGCTATCTGTTTTCTCAAAAGCTCGAGGACGGAGCTTGTTGAATCTCTCCTGCCATACTGCTAATGTCACTGGAGGAGGAGGAGGAGGTGCCTGGTTATGCTGCTGATTGTTGGCAGCTTGAACCTCAGTCCTGATGTCGTTCCTCAGTTGAGGAAGCAAAGCTTGCATTGCAGCTTGGATTACAGCATTGAGTTGTTCCTGTTCGCGTGTGAGAACCATCTAACAGTATAACATAAAACATATGATTAAACAGCTAAAAACATAAAACATATATATACATAAAAAAAATTATACCAAAATTCAAGAGAAAAACATTATGCATGATGCAGTTTTATGAAAAGTTTTGTATGCTCGAGAGTGAACGCCTATGGTCAGTTCACCCAAAATAAAAGACATGGCGAGGGGACGCCTATGGGTCGGTCCCAAATTTAAAAGTTTCGATAAAACACATGCGACTAAATAGGGCCAGTCCTGTACCAACCATTACTTAGTCATAAACCTGCGACAATGACATATATGTGTATGCTTAAAAATGATGAATGCATGAACACGACTGTCAGTTCTAGGAAGACCATAGTGACTACCCACTAATCACAGATCATATTTTGAGAGCCTACAGGTCGAAGCCTTGGCTCTGATACCATAATTGTAACACCCCATTTTGATAATGGAAGGTCACGCGTAATTATGGCGTGTCATCAAAGCATACAAGGAAAAATGTCTAAACATTACATGACCATAAAAGGAAAATATCGGAATCAAACATCGGTAGTCCAAAAGTAAAGCTCATCACACACAAACATAAGTACTGTAAAGGAAAGGACTAAACAATGCCCATAGCAAAAGTATCAAAGTAAAGATAATGCATAAAGTAAAGAAATGCTAGAAAGCTTCCAATCCATATGCACGTACGCTTAAAGTCTATGAGCATCCCTGAGTACCTGCCGTTTTGGGAAAATAGAAAAGGAAAACGGCTGAGCAATACGCTCAGTGCACGGATGTACAATAAAGCATGAATAGGATAAGCATATAACATATAAAAACGGAAGAAACTAAGTCCCGAATAACCTGGTTAAGTCTTGGTAAAACTGGTTTTATAGTTTGAAAAGCCTTATGTTTATCTTATAAAAACTGTTTAACATATTCTACCATTAGCCAATATAGGTCATGAAAATCCACCGTGCATGAATACTTGGAGGGGTGACCTCATCATGCAAATTAGAGGGGCTGCCTCTAATTTAATATACTAGTTTGGGTAGGAGGGATCAGCTCCTTGTGAAGGATGCAAGGCACACACCACATTCACATTGAGTAATCTGCTGAAAAACATGTAACTAGGATGCACCCATACGCCCCATATGATAAATATAATAATATGGCCAAAAGCTGAAGGGACACCACGAGCAATCACTCAGCCGTGGTGAAGTCATAACACAAGTGCCTCTAGTGTTATGGTTATGGTACCTCCATAACTAGGTGAAACTGGTCATGCATGTATATGGCTATAGGTATTCTAAATTAAACATAAGAAAATCAAACATATAAATTTATACTACGGGAAAACATTTGGCTGCATACGGGGAATCCTAATAAGGAAAGAATGTCCATACTGAAAGGACGGGAATCCGTACCTTATGTCCAGTGAACGAAGAAGACGAACTGAGGAGAATCCTACTTCGGTATCACTAATGCTACATAAATACATACGTGAATAAGTATCTGATTACTAAATACGTAACTGATTTTATATCATGTCTTAGCTTATTTTATACGTTCATGTCATGTTTTACTATTTTAAGCCTTAAACTGTGTTTATCTTATATTCTGTCTATTCTGATTAAGTATTACTTGTATTTCATGTATTATTATACTTACTGTGTAATAATAAGAAACATTCTAAAAATAGCAGGTTTCCTAAAATAGAAAGTTTCCAAAAATAGAAAGTTACTAAAAATAGAAAGTTTCCAAAAATAGAAAGTTTCCAAAAATAGAAAGTTTCCAAAAAATAGAAAGTTTCCAAAAATAGAATTACTGCTTAAAATAGATAAGTTTCTAAAAATAGAAAGTTTCTATAAATAGATTAGCTGCCTGAATTAAATAAGTTTCTAGAAATACAAAGTTTCCATAATTAGATGTAAGCTGGTTAAATAAGCTAAGTATATAAGCTTATGTGTTTTCTGATTATTTTTCTAAGTCATAATGATATAAGGTATAGTTTATTAATTATTACATATAATTTAAATAAACTATAGGTTAAAAGTATTTAATTAAATATATCATGTTTTTAATTAAATAAAGTTAAATACTTAGGTTAAAACATGTATTATTAACTATTAATAAAATAACCTAAGTCATGTTAATTAATTAATTATAACCATGGTTTTTAATAATTAATTAATTATAAGGTTTAGAAAATATAAATACTTAGGTTAAAAATTCCATGATCTAATAATTAAATTATAACCTAAGTCATGTTTTATTAAATTAATCATGTCATATTTTATTAATTAATTTATAACATAAGATTTATAAAAACATAACCTTGACATAAACCATGAACCGGACTCGAAATCAACACCATACCCCGAACCACTTCGGGGTTCCCCCTTGTTTGCTGCTGCCGTGGGACCCATACCATCAAACCGAGACCTTGTGGTCTCGGTGATGGTCTATAAGCCAAACCGAGACCCCCTTGGGGTTTGGTTTAGGCGCCGGCCAAACAAAACACCCCTAAATCCACCCTTTTGATCTAACCCATAACCAATTACATGTTTAGTTTATGTTTTTAATTAGGTTTTTAAAAACTTCATGTTCTTAATTAATTTTATTAAATCAAATCAAAAAGAAAAAGGATTAAAAGGTATACCGAATGCGTGGATCTAACGAGGATGAACACACACGAACACACATACAAAATCAAGATCAAAGATCGAAAAAACACCCCTTTTCTTATGCTTAGGTGCGGCGACCAAAGAGAGCAAGAAGGAAGGAGCCAAAAATCTTTTTAGGTTTTTGTTTAGTTTACTGTAAACTGAAAAAATGAAAACAAGATTTTACCTTTACCCCTTATTAGTAAAATTCGATGGGCTTCGCCCATCTTCCTTGATGTAGCCGCGGGTAGGGGGCCCCACATGAGGTACCCGTACCGTTTTCCGTGTCTCGTTATTTAAGTATTCGTTCGTGTTTATTTGTGTTCGTGTTTTATGTGTTCTCGTTAAATATTAACCGTGACTTAATATATTTATTCGTGCTCGTAATAAATATATATACGTAATTAATTTTAGTTCGTGATTTAATTACGTTCATGATTTCATGATCGCATGTTCGTGATTAATTATTGTTAAATAATTATTGTGTGTTCGTACGTAATAAATACTTATCGTGTTCTAACACGTACGTAATATGTAAAATTCTAACACGTGAACGTAATCATACTATAAAAGGAAAGTTTTAATCTAGTACGTACGATCTTAAGGGTACTATTCATGGTAAAAGCATGCGGATTTTACAGTAAAGGTATTCCGGATATTGCTCATTTGTACATTCCGGATAGTCTGCACATTCAAATTCCGGATAAGCTTTCTAAGGGATTATTCCGGATAGTCTCTCATTTCCAGTATTCCGGATAACAAACCATTTCCAGATTCCGTATAAGAGCCACAGAGTATTCCGGATTAGAGTAAGTATTGCCATTTCCGGATAAGCATATGAAGAACATATTGCGGATAAGCTCCCGAAGGCAAATTCCGGATAAGCCTCAGAAGTAAACATTCCGGATAAGGTCATAATCCTTATTCCGGATTAGATTCATTTTTAGTTTACTGTTTAATTTTTCAAACTTTAATTTTTCCCGCTTTTTTACTTAGCATTATTTTAACTTGTCTTGATTTAGTTTAATCTTTAAAGTTTATATTTTTATAAGTTTTAATCATTTACTTTTCAATTTTTAAAGTCTTTAATTTTAGTTTAAATATTTTTATGCTTTCATTTTTACTTATTTACTCAACGACATTTTCACTTTTAGCTTAAAATAGATAATCAAACCTTTTTATTTTCCACCAAGAACGACTGAGTCGCACTTTTAACTTGTAATCAATTCGAAAAGACTGGATTAACGAACTTTTATAACTAAGTAAATCTAGTTATTAACAATCTTATCCAAATGATCCTTGCGGACCTTGGAGTCATGATTGTATACGCGTTTGTGAAACTCTCGCCACGTATACTCGCCCCAAGGAAATTTGTTCCAAGATTCAAAATCCTAAACAAGATTAAAAAATTCCTCTGCAACAACTCCAAGTAACCGATCACCCATGAATACCCAACATAACGCATATATTAGACAAACCCTCACAACATCGACATCTGACAAATTACTAAACTTTAAATCGTCAACAATAAGCTTACGTATATCGTTACCCTTTACTCTACGGTTGTTTTAAATTCCGATTCATGATCCCTAAATTCCTTTAAAGAACAGTCACTGAAACGGAACCCTGTAACCAAACTGAAATCCTGTTTGCTAAACTCCAAACTATTTTTCCCAAAATCAAAGAAAAAAGGTTTATCTATTGTTGGGTTGTCGTCCGCTCTTTGATGATGAAGGAGATGGTGAATCAAATGGTTATCATGTTCTGTTGTTCTTATGTCTAACCAAGGACCAAACACTTTTCCTCAGAACATTTTTATCCGAGAATCTTTCAAAGACAATTTTTTATGGTTGTCAGATACTCTAACTTATTTCTAAAGCCAATATTTGCATCATACACCTAAGCATAAACAAAAAAGAGTGAGTTGCAGGGGAAGAAAACCCATGGAAAAACTAAATTATCTAATAATATGTTATAAACCTAATGTATCAACTAGATTGGCGCTTCAATTAAACAACATTATGATCATAATGAGAACAATTGAATAAAATTGAAAATACCTGCAAAATCCGGTCATCTACAATGAATATTCAATGAATATGGATCTAATAACAAGAAAAAACCAGTTAATTGCAATGAATATGGTTTTAACGACGTAAACTGGGAGGAAAAATGGGAGGAAAACTGGGTTTTTGTTCATATGATACGTTGATATAATTACAGACTTTTGATAAGTTAGTTTGTTGATTAAAGGAATAAAAGTGTTAAGTAACATATTCTTGAAGGGGTAAAAATTTAAAATTTGGGCTTGGATATTAATGAAGAATATTTGGGAAAAAGGGGAAAAAGGTACTGCAGAAGTTGAGCACTTGAGGGTTGAGTATTGTAAGTCGAACATTTTTCATAGGACATGTGTCATAATTATAGTGGTGTCGAGCAGTTGAGCATTTGCGCATGATTATATTTTTCAAGATCTTTTGACTTGACTATATAGTGGATCAAGTGTATGGGATTTGACTAAATCCGTCTTTTTCTGTTTTGAATATTAATGTTAGAGAGTACAGTCAACAAAATAGCCAAACGTTGCAGAAGTTGGAATATGGCATTCTGATGAACAAGTTTATAAAAGATCAAACCGAATTATCCCTTTTATTTGCTTATGTTTGTTACAGCAACAATTAACAGTAGATCGGATATTGTTATGCAGCAAAGTGTGAAATAAAGACATAGCAGCCTAGCTCTTTAACTTTATGCCTAGGACGTTAATGTCAATATTGGCTCATTCCTTTGTCTTGTTGAAAAAAACAAAACATTAAACAAAATGATACAATGGTGGAGCATGACATGTGCATAAGGTGTAAGGCTGGTGGGAGTGGCAACAAAGTCATTCATCGTAAATTTTAGCGCGATTTCAGCTTTTTAACAAACTCATCCAAACTTATCCAAATTCCCCACAAGAGTTAATTACACTCACCCAAACTTACTCCACATCACTCTCATTTTTTATTAAATATTTTTTATTCATACAATTAAAATATTTATTCATACATTTTATTAAAACACGGGTACATAGAAAATTAAAACACAGTAGAAAGAAACATCGGATAAGTTTTCAAAACCTCCCAACAATGAAGAAGCTGAAATGGGTACCTATACTCAGCTTCATATTCACGAATAGCGTTGTTAATTATATCCTCGTCACTTGCTCCAATTACCCATGCACGCGTTGCGTTGTTGTGACATCTAACAAACCTACGCATGGCACACTTTAGGCCCTTCCATTTCCAGATTAGTGTATGTGTCTTTTTTTCCCTGGATCTTCTAAATGACCCTCCATTATTTGCACAACTAAATTCCAAAAAACCCGAGTATTTGTTCGGTTACTTGGCATGGTGTTTTGAGCAACCGAGTACCAAGCATGACGCAAAGCTATTTCTTCCGCGGGTGTCCATAGTATAGGTGCCATTGGAGTACTGAAAGATGGAGATGAAGATGATATGTTTGATTTTTTGTGTGTGAAAAATGAATAAGATGATGGGGTATTTATTAGTAAATTTTGGGTAAATTTTTTTTTATTTTTTCATTTAAAAAAAAAGGATATATTTTAGTGGTGGGGCCCAATGGTATAAACTCGTCTGGATGAGTTTGCCCAGTTTTTTTTTTTTTTGGCTAAGGAACAAGTCGCGCGTGACTTTAGGTAGGTGGGGTAGGAGCTGCCCGTAGATTTGGCCAACCCACGGGTGGGTTAAATCCCACTCCCACGAGCCTAAGTGGTAAACACCAACCTTCCAGTTGTCATGAGATTTACTTCAGCAGTGCTAATGTAATCAACGCTCTTTTCATCTAAAAGAACTTCAATTGGAATGTATATAAATATATAATGACGTCGACTAATATGCATTGCAATCTATGTATTTGGCTAGTAAAACAATGTCATCTTAGATTATAATTTTATGATATGGTTATTCTATATGCTACGAGAAATCAAGAATCATTCAAAGCTTTAACCTGATCACCAGAACTAATCCCCTAAACAAGTACTATTATGAAAAAGCAATGACGTTGATAGGATTAGAAAATGAATGTTAATACCAGTGGTGAGACTGATAGTTATCATGTGCATATACAGAAGACATGAACAACAAAGTTTTGGACAAGGTGCATTGCACAAAAATCGGGGGGAAACCCCTTTGTTCCGCCAAACTACTGCATAAAATACTTTGTTTTTTTGGTAGAGAGGACTACACCCGATAAAATATAAAATACCTTGTTACACAGATCAAAACAAGCTCACATCATGAGACCTTAAATGAACCGTTTCATGGGCACAGGGCCGTATTATGGATTTCGGTGCCCCTGTGCCATAACGAGTAGGCCTCAATAAACGAGAAAATTTTGAACATATTTAGTGACGGACTCAAGTTTAATTACGCGCGAAAAAGATATTGATGTTATTAGAATCAACGCTTATTCATGTGAAACATTAGGTAATACTTAAATATTAGTTTTAGTTATATAAAAAGATATAAAAACAGCCAGCAACTTGATTACCAATTTTAGTCCGTAAATTTTATAACTTGAAAGCTTAAAACCTCAGTTTAATATCAGGAATGAAGTTAAATAAAAGGTTTTTGTCATTTTCTTCTTCTCATATATTTAGTTCGTGATACACATTTATTAAAATATGGGTCCGGTCACATTGAAGCTTCATGGTATTGGTAACAACTAGTAGATTGAGAAAATTTTGAAAACACGTGAGCAATTCATATTTCATGCATAAAAAATGTACAAATTTGTGGCCCTAAGAAACATGTGGCCCTGTGCAATGTCACAGGTTGCACACCTTGTTAGCCGGCCATGTATGGGCATTATCATCAACTTTCTATTAGATTAGTCTAGTAAAAAATTATGATAAGAGACACGATACTCCAAGATTTCAAAGACTTATTGAAAGTTTATGAAGTTCATAACAATTACTAAAACATAAGCAAAGATCAAAGCACGCAACAGCGGAAACAATTTAACAAGATCATAATAATAACACATTCATAATTAATCGAATTAGGGTTACATACCTTTTAGTTAATGCAATTCCACCAACGTTAATAAGGATATAGATCTTAAGTCATTCATTTCATTAACTATTCTGTTTCTTGTTCATCAGGTTCAGCAAGATTACCAAAACATCTAAATATAATTTAGAATGACTTTGGGTGCGGCCGCACAAACATCTTACTAATCCCACGAGGGCCCCAACTGTATTAAATTTCAACATAAATTTGGAAGAAACAAATTCCATATTGACTACAAGCAAAACGTATGAATTTTGCAACACTTCTGAAAATAAACCTTATTGGCACTAGTTACGTATAGCGTTAAATTATTTCACAGAAATGCACTAGATCCACGACAGTTTCCTGGTATCTCAGGTCTGAGGATGACTATTTATGATCATGACAAAGATCCACAAAGTATAATCATATAGTTGGGATAAGTCCTATATTCAATTCATCGAATATCATCCTAATTTGATATGTTAACACATCAATATACTTTCAGGTATATTCAATCACAATTTAGATTTGTCTTAATTTAACAATACTCCCGTATTATTAATCGACAACGGACATTTAGAATATAATAATATTTATGAATTAAAACATGTATAATAGGATACAAAATTAAATAACAAGAATAAACGTAACTCAAACTTTATTTCACTAAATAATAATGTCTCAACACCCTTTATCCAAATACTAATCATAGATTTGCATGAATCCACTAGCTAATTGAAGCCCAATTCATTTGGCATGTTCAATCACCTTTCCTCTAGGCAAAGCCTCAGTAAAAGGATCAGCTACGTTATCATCTGTGTGAAATTCAATTAATTTAATTTCACGAGCTTCGACTTGTTCTCAAACATAATGATATCTACGTTTAAAGTGTCTGGCTCCCTTCATGACTCCAGAATCATTGGCGAATTTGATTGCAATAAAATTGTCACAATACATATCAATAGGTTCTTTGATGGAAGGCATCACTCCAAGATCTCCAATAAACTTCCTAATCAAAACAGCTTCCATTGCAGCTTCTGAAGCAGCCATGTACTCAGATTGGGTCGCATGCATTGCAATCTTTGTCTTATTTTTGCTTTTACAATCAACTACTCCTCCATTAATAACAAAAACGTAACCCGTCTGAGACTTCGTATCGTCTTTATCACATTGACATGACGCATCGCAGAAACCTGAAACATTCAGTTCCTCCGAATACTAAAAACATTTCCTTCGTACTCCTAAAATACTTTAGAATATGTTAACAACAACCTAGTAGAGCTTCCCTAGATTCTGCTGGTAACGACTGGCCAAGTTTTGAGCAAACGTCACATCAGCCTTGTGTATTTTACAGCATACATAATAGATCCTACAGCCGAAGCGTAAGGCACCTTCTTCATGTAAGCCACCTCTCCAGGTGTTGATGCATCCATCTCATGGCTTAACTCATGCTTAACTTCCATTGTTGAAAATCTTTCTTAGAATTATGCATATTATACTTCTTCAATATATTGTCAATATAAACATCTTGACTAAGACCAATTAACCGTCTACTCCTATCTCGATAGATTTTAATTCCCAGAATGTATTCAGCTTCTCGTAAATCCTTCGTAGAAAAACATTTACCAAGATAATCCTAAACTACTTTAAGTCTTGGAATGTTACTTCCCATTATTAATATGTCATCAACATATAAAATTAGGAACACTACATCACTCCCACTAGCTTTGTGATATACACATGGCTCATCATGATTTTGAATAAATCCAAACTTCTTTATTTCGTCATCAAATCATTTATTCCATTGATGTGATGCTTGCTTCAAACCACAAATATATATATGAAGTTTACACACGAGTTTTGGATACATAGGATCAACATACCCTTCAGGTTGCTGCATATAGATGTTTTCATCTAAGCGACCATTCAAGAAGGAAATTTTAACATCCATTTTCCATATCTCATAGTCATAGTATGCTGTTATAGCTATAATAATCCTAATAGCTCTCAAGTCTGCAATCGGAGAAAACGTCTCCTCGTAGTCTACGCCAAAAGTTTGACTAAAATCTTTAGCTACTAAACGAGCTTTATAGGATTGTATTTCACCATCCATGTCAGTTGTCTTCTTGTATATCTACCTATTTTTCACTACTTTAGCATTTGGTGATGGATCTACAAGAAACCAATCATCATTAATTTTAATGGAATTCATTTCCTCATTCATCGCACTAATCCACTTAACTTTTTCAAGATCAAGCATGGCGGGTTTATAATTAGCAGGTTCTCCAAGATCCCCTACTTCATCATCATCATCCTCTATGTTAAGACACAGTTTACTTGGTGCACGTATAGTCCTTTCAGACCTACACAGAGGAACTAATTCCGGTGGAACCACCAGACTCTCTGGTTCTACAGGAATTATTTCGCTAGTAATTTGATAAGGTAATGTATCTATATGACACTCTTCAAGATCATAATTTCTCCCACTGAATTCTTGAGATATGAGATCTATTTCAAGAAAGTTTGCATACCTTACAACAATAAATTTGTTTTCAGGTGGAAAATAAAAGTAGTAACCCATAGTTTCCTTAGGGTATCCTACAAAGATACATTTCACATATCGATGTTGGAGTTTATCACCCGAGTCACGTTTCACATACGCCTCACAACCCCAGACCTTTAAATAAGAAAAATATGGCGTTTTGCCATGCCATATTTCATATGGTGTCTTATTTACCTTCTCCGTGGGAACCATATTTAGAATACGAACAACAGATTCTAAGGTATAGCCCCAAAAGGATAATGATAAAGTTGTAAGATTAAACATAGACCGCACCATATCTAATAATGTACTATTTCTCCTTTCGGATACACCTGTTTGTTGTGGAGTATAAGGAGAAATAAGATTCTAAACAATTCCATTCTCACTTAGATAATCATTAAACTCTTCGCTTAATTACTCGCCACCTCTATCAGAACGACGAGCTTTAATCTTCTTTCATAGTTGCAATTCTACTTCCATTTAAACACTTTGAATGTTTCAAATACCTCATGTTTACTTAAGTAAATAAACATAATCATAATGGCTAAAATCATCCGGAAATGTTAAGAAGTAGCTTACACCTTTCCTTGACACATGTCTAAGTAGGCTACACACATTAGTGTGTATTAAACCAAGTAGATCAGTAGCCCTTTCGGCATTATTATTAAAGGTTTCTTAGTCATCTTTCTAGAGATACAAGACTCACATGTATCAAATGAGTCATCATTGATATTTTCCAAAAGACCTTCACGTTGAAGCTTTTGTATGCGTGTCTTCCCAATATGGGCAAGTCTACAATTCCAAAGATAAGAAGAGTTCTTGTTTCACTTTCTCTTCTTATTCATGCTAAAAATTAAATTATTATTATACTTGGAAGCATTATGTCAGCCTCAAAATATTGAGTCTAACAAGAATGTTCGGTCATAGGTTTATTATGTATCATTTCTTAGAACATTGTAATAAGTAGTAAAATAGTCAAAAATACGGCTTGACTTTAAGGTATAAAGTTCATGTTTAAGGAACAAAATCCTAAAAGGAAAGGCCGACCTATTAAAATATAACCCACATGTGGGTGGACTATATAAACACCCTCCTAGCATGTTACGAGGGGTTGGCTCATTTCATTTCTCTCTCTTAATCTAATATCACCCAAGTTTCACACACTTTCTCTCTCTAAATTTCATCTATTTTCTTTACTTATTTCATAGATCTACTATGGTGAAGCGATAATATTATGGGTACAACAATTGGTATCATTTTCCATGGGGTATATTAGTGATTAGTTTTTGTTTTTAGATTGTGTTCGTGTGTTTTATTGATCTTCATCTCGCGTCTCAATTTTTTTTGCGTTTTGTGGTCTAAATATTGCTAAAAACCTTCTTCTACCTTTTGTTAGTGATTTGGGTTTTTTATTTTGGTCAAAAACACAAATTTTTTGGCGTTTGGCTCATTTTTTGGTGAAATCCACGAATATCAGTTTTTTCCGAACATAGAAACCCTAGAAATTATGAACTTGGGATTTATTGTGAAGTCAGTGCTTTGCACATCTAGGTTATTGCAAAGTCAGTGTTTTGCGAAGTCATGGTTTGCGAAGTCAGGGTTTTTGCGAAGTCAGGGTTTATTGCGAAGATATGGTTGTTTTGTGAAGTCATGGTTTGCGAAGTCAGGGTTTTTGCGAAGTCAGGGTTATTGCGAAGTCAGGGTTCTTTGCGAATTCAACATTTTGCGAAGTCAGGGTTTTGTAAAGTCAGGGTATTGCGAAGTCACATTATTACGAACTTATATTTTTTGCGAAGCTGATATATTGTGAATCCACAAGTTTTTTACATATTTCGAACTTAGCTACAACATTGCAAATTCAGAAAATCTTTGATATTGCGAACTCATCTAAAGCTTTGCGAATTGAGAAATCTTTGATATTGCGAACTCAAGATACAACATTGCGAATTCAAATGTTTTCAAAAACGTGATTTTGAAATTGTTAGTTATTTGGTCTAGGAATTTCTGGTTTCTCAAGAACATATTGTCAGGGGATTTTAACAACTTTTACTTATCAACAACACACGAACTTAGGAATATTTATGGTTTAATAGGTGGTTTGTAAAATCACGCGAATTTATTTCTCACTTTCTCCGCGATTAGTATAACTCCATATTGCTTCTTCAACCTAATCACAACAAAATCTACTTAAGATCCGAATTGTCTTCATCATTTCAGAAATCATCGAGATGGATTCTACAGCAGAGTATCGTGTGACAAACAACAACATCATGGTGGCGGGCAACAAGGAGACCACCAATGCTTGTGTCTGGTCGATATGATCAATGGCAATCACGTTTTCTATGATATCTTGATACAAGACCTAACGGTGATTCTTTGAGGCAATGCATTTTTGATGGACCATATGTATTTTCTAAGGTCTTTTTTCCAGCTGTACCAGCCACAGACACAAGTGACGAAGTACCCGCACAAAAACGTGATGAAAAAAGATCCGACCTCACACCAGAGAACCGTGCTTGGTTTTATGCAGAAAAGGAAGCAAATTACTTAATTCTAAGTGGCATTGGAGATGATATTTACTCAACGGTTTATGCATGTCCTACTGCTGACGGCTATTGAAAGATTGCAAAAGTGAATCACTCAACAAGCAAGATGTGAAAACAAACCTGTTTTGGAACTTTGGCAGATTTACTTCAAAGGATGGGGAATCAGTTGATTCATATTACTCCTGATTCTACAAAATGATGAATGACATGACACGAAATAACTTGGAAGTCTCCACCATACAAGTCAATGTCCAATATCTATAGAAACTTCAACCAGAATGGACACGGTTCGTCACTTTGGTGAAATAACAACAAAAGTTAGATAAGGTTTCATATCACACTCTCTTTGACATCTTGAAACAATTTCAGAATGAGGAAAACAAACTTCAAGCTGAACGGGTAGCAAAGGTTGCACATCCACTTGCTTTAGTGTCTACTACTCAACATTATTCAGATCACCCCCCTTCGTGCTCCAAAGACTTACTCTACTCAATCATCCTCACCACGATCTTCCATTGTCTCTAAGTCCCATGCTCCACCAAAATCACGAGGCAAAGAAGTTACAAGAGCACCATCACTACCACTTGAGCAATCATCCAAAGAAAACAGTGATGAAGAACAAGCTCAAAAGGATCAGGAATTCAAGCAACAAATGACTTTCATAATTAAGTCATACAATAAAATCTACAACCCCACCAACAACAACCTTAGAACATCATCAAACACGAGGAACAACTATGCTCAGAGTCCACCAAGGTATGACACACGAAAGCGTGTTGAGAGTCCTCCAAAGTATGATCGTCGTAATCCAACACATGTGGAGGGTTCTGGAAGATATGATCGACAAACCGCTAAGTATGATAATCAGAGGGTTGCTACTGTTGTTGGAAATAGGGAAACCGTTGGTACTCAAGTTGTGGAACAAAGTGGGATTCAGTGTTTTAACTACAGAGGTTTTGGGCATATGGCTAAGGAATGCAGGAAGC
This sequence comes from Glebionis coronaria, assembly GCA_025667525.1. Lineage (NCBI taxonomy): Eukaryota > Viridiplantae > Streptophyta > Magnoliopsida > Asterales > Asteraceae > Glebionis > Glebionis coronaria. Next base: position 343,350 of record JANFOE010000503.1, on the reverse strand, counting down.
CAAAAAGGGTTAAGGATTATGGTTATCATAAGGAAAAGATGCTGCTATGCAAGAAGATGGAAGTTGGGATCAAGTTATTAACAGAGGAAGGAGAAATGCTTGACGACACCGATGATGAACTCTCCGACCAAGAACTCGAAGCATATTATTCGTACATGCCAAAGATTCATGAGGTCCTCAATGTCACTTAAGATGACAACGATCCTATCTTTGATACCGAGCCAGTTGATAAGGTACAAAATGATGATGAATATAATGTGTTTGATGATACACATGCGCATAGTGATCTTCCAACCACAATTACTGACACGTGTATGATGGAAATGGTTGATAGTAATACCACACCTTATTCGTCAGACATGTGCACTAAGGAGTTTGAGGATGATCAACATGCAAATGCGTATGATGATGAGGAGTGTGTTGCGCTTGCTAATTTAATTGCTAATTTACAAAAAGATGTTAGTGAAACTAGAAAGAGTCAAAAGCAATTAAAGAAGGCAAATGCCACACTCACTCAAACTTTTAAAGAATGCAAAGCTGCTCTAATTAAGTCTAGTGAAACTGTTGAGAGTTATAGAGTTGAGCTTCTTCAAAATACCAACGAGCTTGCGGGGTACAAAGGGTGTGTTCTTTAAATAAAAAGGGACGATTTGAAAACAAATATAATACAGCTCTTGAGTTATTAGCCAAATAGAAACGTGAATATAATTCTTTCTTAATCGATGAACGTCAAAAAACGTACCTTGCAACAACTAAAGTTAATGAACTTGAACAAAGGATTTCAATGAATAACACCGATTCCGCTAAAATTCTTGATGTTAAGAAACAAGAGGTTGAAAACTTAAAACACGACTTCAAAAGTAGACATGTAAAGATACTACAAAAGTAACGGAACTTGAAGAACAAGTCGACTTTTTTTAAGACGATTGTTTATAAAAAGGAATCAATCTATTCAAACTATGAGAATGATAGCACCACGGTCGTTTTTAAGGGTAAAACTAGTTTTGCAAGTACTAAGTACCTCGACCAAGCTCAAGCTGCTAACCCGTGCCTTTACCTTTATGAGTCCGAAATGACCGATCATGATTGTCCTCTTGTTTGGCCCGATAGTGAACAGACAACCCTTTGAGATGAGGAGAGTAGATCATCGAATAATACATATTTTGTGAAACCATATAACTATGCTTATGAATACAGTCTTTATGGTCTTTTCAATCCACAAACACAGAAGTCTCGTGAGCAATTGTTTTTTGAAAGAAAACAAAGAAGAATTCAATGGAAGAAAATATGTGCCAAAAAGACATCTAATGTTTCTAAATATATTAACTATCTGCTACTAGATGCTTCTAAAAGCAAGAGTAGTAAAACACTTGGTATTATTAAACATCACATTGGTAATTTTAAATCAATTGTTGAAAGAGATTGGAAAGATATGAGAACAACAAATGGAAAAAAGAGATTCCTCAGGATATAACTGTTCTTGTGAAAGAACATTTAATATGATTGCCGCAACAATAAAAGAAAATATTCTTGAGTTTGAAAAATTAATTTGATCTGAAATGTTTGATGATTTGGAATATGTTGAGTCTATTGAAAAAGAAATTGATGACCTTCAAACTGAAAAATCAGAGTTTTCAAATGCATATAATCTACTCTTACAAGAATGTCTCTCCAAGGATATTTTGTATGTTGTTACATCGTGTGCTGCTATAGATGAATATTATGATATTGCATGTGAATATATTTATAAGGTCAAAGATTTTGAACATATTGAAATTGAGCTTTCGAAACACGAAGAAAATGTTGATAAAAAGGCGTTTACGTTACTTCAACATCGAACTGATTTCCTTCAAAAACATTGTTATTCTCTTGAACTTGCTTTGTAAAAAGATGTAGAACTATGATAATCTATGATCCTATCAAGAGGGTTGTTGTTTCTAGAGAGAGAATCTAGAGAGAGAAAGATGAGAGAAATATGTGTTTTATTGAATAATGAAATGAACAACCAACACCCCCTTCTATGAAGGAAGGGGGTTTATATACCCAAGCCTATGTGGGCTTGGGCCTTCAACCCATGGACAAGCCCATGGGTTGGTTTGTTACAAACTTTGATACAATAAACTAACTACGAGGTAATTACATTTAATAATATTGTTGGAGTGACCGATACTTCTAATATACGTTTCTATGATCCTATCAAGAGGGTTGTTGTTTCTAGAGAGAGAAACTAGAGAGAGAAAGATGAGAGAAATATATGTTTTATTGAATAATGAAATGAACAACCAACACCTCTTTCCATGAAGGAAAGGGGTTTATATACCCAAGCCTATGTGGGCTTGGGCCTTCAACCCATGGACAAGCCCATGGGTTGGTTTGTTACTAACTTTGATACAATAAACTAACTACAAGCTAATTACATTTAATAATATTGTTGGAGTGACCGATACTTCTAATATACGTTAAAAATGTATTTCCAACAATCTCCCCCTATGGGAGGTCACTCCAACTTACAAAGTTCTAAACCTAGCATACTATACTAAGTCTTCGTTCTTGAGCTCGTAGTTGTTTCTCTTTTCTTCTTTTTCTTTTTCGGCTTGTGAATATGTTGTAATAATCTTTGAGCTTTGGCTTGCAACATGTTCTTTTGGCTTTGACTTGTCTTGTAACTTGAGGTCATCTTCACTTGCAGTCTTTTCTTTCTTGTGATGTTTGCCTCTTTGTGACTTCATGTCCCACATACCTATTCTTTGTTTAATTCTTGAAAGTTTTAGAGTTGATACAGCGGAAGACTTTTAGGTCATACTTTCTTGAATTTTGCTGAAATATTTGATGCAGAAGGAATAAGTATGTGAGGACGACTTCATCTAGTACTCCACAACGCCACTGTCTTCAAATGCAGCAACATAATAAGACACGAATAAAATGGCTTTGACATTCTATTCTGATTCGGTAGCATTTTACCTCCAATCGATGAAGACCGTTGGACGATAATAAATATCGTACTTGTGACAGGTAGCTTTAATTAAAGATCTCCTTGACAAGATGGGGTAAACCCGTTCTCTTTATTCGACCGTCAATTCATGAACCTAGAACAAGTGATTTTCAATTAAGATTTTCACCATCATTGCTTTCTAGTTGTCACGAGCTTGATTCTAATAGAAACTTGCTTGTCACCTACCGCAGTGTTGTTTGATGTTGACACTGGAAGGATTTCCACTCTTCACTGTGAACACTAAAGAGTACCACTCTGAGTGTTCTGGCAAGATCACTTGGATTTTGCGTAGAGGCCCTGGAACAAGTTTTATCTCAATTAAGAGTCAAACCATCGTTTCTTTCCAGTTATCACAAGATTAGTTCTTAAAGAACAACACGTGTCACCTACCATGAGCTTGTTTGATGTTGGCTCAAGCAGGATTTCCATCTTCATTGTAATACTTTCGTATCACTCAGATGTTCGGGCAATATTACAATAATATTGCGTGGGACTCATAAAAATCTTTCTACTCAATAATATTGTGTGGGACTCATAAAAATCTTTCTACTCGGGGAGTAGCGCGATATGCAGCTAATGAAACTACAACAAGAAGCAAGTTCCCCTACAGGTTTACTGCTTTTATATTGCTTGATTTTCTCTAGGATCACGGCTTGTTTTTTGTAAAATTGTGTCCTAATGAGACTTTTGATGATCTCGTGGCTCTAGACTCAATGGTGCATTTTGTTTTGGTGAGCGGAGGCTGTAGAGGATTGCCACCTTGTCAATATCAATTTATTTGGAGTGAATAAACCATTAGATAACGTGTGAACTTCGTGACATTAAAACAAATATCTTTTGAGAGATATTTGAGTTGGCTGGGAGGGGTTGTGCCTAAGTTAAAACAAATATCTTCAAGATGAGTTGACCCGGTTTCTGCCTAAGTTGTAAGGAGGGCTTCTTTATTTACACCCTTTATCTTTTCATTTCTTTTTCATTCTTCAACCCCTTTAATGCTTACCAATACATCATCACTAGCACCTTGTTGTGATTGTTCCAGTGCTAGCATCAGTACCTGGTCGGCATTCAGCTACGTTCATAATCCATTCTCCATCTTTCCTAAGGACTTCTATTTTCTAACTATGGAATTTTCCTTGGGAAGATTCCTCCGGTTCTGGAAGAATCATTGGACTAGCACCTAATCCTACCACCCTTTTGTCACCACATACGTCGTGAGTTAAGTGTGTTTTGAGTAAGTATTCGTCTTCATGAAAATTCCTTAAAATCGCTGAGGTACTTGTGATATAAATATCAAGAGTGTTTAGTACCTTCAGTGTTTTTGATAAAATTCTCCCCCTTAACATATGCATAGCACATATCAAGTTGGATTTTTCATTAAGCTCTATTCATTTTTAGCCACATATGTTAACAAGTCTCCTTAATCCTATTTTCTCCCCTTATCCAAAATGTTAACCATCAATATTTTGGATATTAATGGATTAACCGGTCTTTTGGGTAACAAAATGAAATTAGTTGTTGGCCATAAAACATATCAATGCTCCCGCTCAAGTTAATGAGGGTTAGTTGTAGTGCTTGAGTATGATATATTTTGAAAGATTTAGAATCTCGTGAGAAATTCTTGAAAAATTATCATACTTTCACACTACAGCAAGCCACAAAAGCACAATATTCATAGTATATTTATATTCACAAGTAAAATATGGAGTTGACCTGAGATAGTACGACCCATTTTAAATGGATCGTTCCATTAACTTGTGGTGCGCTCCATATGGTCTTCCACCGAGGAATCGTTCTAGACTTCTCATAAGACGTATTTCCCTTAGCTTTTAATCAATTTTCTTCATCACATAGTTGGCACTCTACTGAAATCCCGGGTGCCAGTCTACAGTAACCTCTGGAAGAGTCTTATTCTTGTTGAGATGCACCAACTTTTCCCGGATATGGTTGAGAGTCCCGTCACTGAATTTGTTGATCTCTAGAATTCTCATGAACTTCATTAGACCACGGCCATTCAAGTAGAAAATGACGGGAATCGGGTCAGTGTTGCTGGTGTATGGAGTTTGGTTCGCATGCCTAGGCAACACTTGAGTACGTGGTTTTGAAAGATTTAGCTTCCTTTGATAACTTTCTACTCCAAGTTGCAGATCTTTAACTCTTTTTTTGATGACAATTTGACGTGTGTACAGAACTGAATTCAAGGTAATGATTTCTTTAGAGTTCAAATGTCTTAGCGTGTTGTGAGTTATCAGAAGCAGCAAATGTTCAATATCTTCGAGACGAAGAAGTGGAAAATCTCCTTCCTGGATAGTGTAGATCTGATCGTCATCTCTTTTAATTATGATCTCTATCAAGTGATGATAGCCTATTTTGGGTTCAATCCTAAATCCTTGGATGCTTCTGATTCGGAATAGAGAAAAGACTTGAGGACCTGAGTTGTGCAGACATGCATAGTTGTAGGCAGTCGCACACGCTCGTCCCAATGTGAAGCTCCCAATTTGGCATAACGATCATATTCAGAATATACTTGCGGTACCCAGAGACGATTGGCTTTTTCTTCTATCCAAGGTATCGAATCCCAATTTGCAGCTTTCAGCAATGCTAATGAGGTCGCATACTTGTTTGCTCCCTTGACCAAGTATTCAAGATCATTGCCGACGAAGAAGTCTAGTGTGATTTGTTAATCATCTTCTGCTGTCGTGAGAGGAGGTTTTTCAGGTGCATGAAGACCGTCCCTTTGAGTAGTTCTCATCGCTTTCAGAAGCTCATTAGCGTTATACTTGTGACAACCCAAACCCGAGGTCATTTATTTAATATTATATAATATCATTTTTACGAATAATTTTTGAAATTTTTTGATGAGCTGAATGAAATGACGGTTGATGGTTTTATTTAAAACCGACGTTTGAGGTCTTATTTTTTTCTTTTTACTAATAGCGAGGATTATTAGTGACCACGATATCGACGGATGCCCAAGATTTTATGTTGTACCATTTGTTGTCTCGATGTATATATTTTTGATGTTTTTATTTTAAGTTCGTATTAAGTCGAACCAGGATCATATTATCATCATATTTTGAGTGTGTTTTAACTTTTGAAAAGTATTTTTACGAAACCCGAGCCTCGTAAATATTTTCAAAATTTACAATTTACATTTTCTATCCTTACAATTATTTAATTGCATTTTGGACCAAAACTATCACAAAGTGGCAAAACAAGCCCCTCCACCCCACTATAAAAGGAATTTCCACTAGCTAAAACACATAGTAAATGTGTGTTCTTCCACAATCTCTCTCTCTTCTCTTTTTCTTGCTAAAACCGTCCACCACCACCACCACCACCACCACAAATCTATTGATTTTTGATTTTCTACTTTGAATCAAGTAAAACTAAAACATATCCTATGTTGGAAATTCAATGGTGATCATTTTGATGTAATTTTTAACAACATGTAAGAACTTTAAATTTTTGATGATGATCCATGAAGGTTTGATCCATTTTTATGATGGTATGTTGTTGTTAGTGATGTTATATACATATTTTAATTATTGCATGTATGGATTTTTGAGTGGGTAAATTTTTGAATGATTATTTAAGTGTGTTATGGGTTAGATGATATGTTTGTGATGATTTTAGACATATGAGAATGATTAAAATGGGTTGAAAAATTGATTTAACATGATTTTTAAACATGTATTTTAGACCAGTAGGTAAAAGGTAATTTTTGGAAAACTTACTGTTTGAAAATAGTTAAACTAATTGGATAGTGTTGTAGAGAATTCTTTTAGCTTCGATTTGGTATAAGGTAGAGCTTCTAGCTCCAAACGAGCGCGAAGTTATGATGATTTGATTATTCGTGTACCGGGAGACGAGTATCGACACAATCCGAAGGTGTTGTCGATATTTGGATCGAATCTCGGGGACTATAGAAGGAGTTGTAAAAATGGTCAAGTTCTGATGTTTGGTTCTAAACTAAGGGTGGTTAGTCTATTTTCAAACTCAAGTGTCGGATTTGTAAACGGGATTGTTTAGAATGGTAAAAATGGTTGTACGAGTCGGTCACGTAAAACTGTCCGGTTTTTGTAGTTCAAAGATGTGTCGGGCAGGGAACTTTAAAAGTAAAATCTTTTGATGGGCTTTTAACAGGTCTTTCTATATATAGTAAGTGATATCTCTGATTAGTACCATAAACATTTGAGGTGTTTAAGTGGGGTAAACGAGCCCGTACATTTGATGTGTACCAGCAGATTTTTATCGAGTGTATGGACTAATAAAGTAAACATATAGAAGGGAGTAATAGGTCACTTGTATTGTTTTCATTTTGGGTTGGTTGTGATTTTATTATTTTGAGGTTGATGTTACTAAGTATGGATTTTATTCGAGTTTATTATTGATGAACGCGCCTTATTTGATAGGTCGCGGTTTTTGTGTTTATCGGGCATCAACTATCGTCGAAGATCGTCTTGCTACTGCTATTACTCCAGGTGAGTCTATAGCCTCGCTTTTGTAATTGTTTTGAATGATTTTAAAACCCACGAGGGGGATACATGCTATTTGAAAGTAAAATGAACACAAGTCATGATTGATTGTTTGGACTCGAATGTTGCCTTTGTTGATTTGAATTGTATAAGTACCTATGTTACAAAAGTCCCTAAATTCATGAGCCGTTAACTATCTACTGACTTGATGTTGTGAGTTGGGAATAGTCGCTTATTCTAATAATAGTACTATTGGGCCGACGACCCTATCTGAGACCAGGGCTTTACGCTGAGTAACCCACTGGGAAGGATAATTTTACGAGAATGAGAATGTGGTATACTTGCAACTGATACCCTAGTAGGGGCACTGGAATTCATCTAGTCATGCCGGCTTTAGGCGTGGGTGACTAAGTTAAGGGGTCTGTTTCATGAGCTTAATACAATTCAATAGCTATTGATATATACCTGAATGACTGAATAATAGATTGTGTGCATGACAATTCTATTAAATGATCTTGATTGATTTTTATTTTGTGTTCAAATGATGATTTGGAAAACCTATAGACTCGCTCAACCGTTGTGTTGATGATTTTAAGCATGTATTTCAGGTGATTGAAGTGGATTGCTGATGGAGCTTGCTGGAGAAGGATTGCGGATTGCTTTTGTGGTGATTGGTCTAAAACATATTTCTTTCCCTTGTGTCATAAAAATAATAATTTACCGTCATTTACTTTGGTAAATTGTTTGTTGATTTGATAAAATCTTTGGGGGGCCTACATGTTACTCTGATATTTCTAAAATTGTATTACTTGGGATCGAAAGTTTTAGACAATGGTTAAATTATATCCTTTTATATTTCAAATATATCATTTTGAGATTTTTCAAAATGTCTTGTATAACGATGTTTGTAATTAGCACCCAAATGTGTATTTCCGTTGCGCAATGTAATTTGGGGGTGTTAAAGTACTCATATTCCATGTTGCTGATCTTGGATTTAACACGAAGTGTGGGATCTTTGAGTCCTCGCACAACCATTGCTTGGGTTATGTTAGACCCATAGTTATACTCCAAGTATCTTGAAAAATCTATTAGATTGCTGAGGAATTGGGAAAATTCCGCTTCATCAACCTTTGTTAGTGGACGAAGTGCAGCAGTGTTTGTAACCTAAGTTTGTACAGGTGCATTTTCATCTTCCTCAAGTGTATCCACCCATGCTGGTTCACTTGACTCGGGAACATTAGGAACTTGAGTAGATACAGGAACATATATAGCAAGTACGACTTCAGTTTCTGGTATGTCTTAGACTTGATCAGATACTCGAAAATCCTGTACAGGTAGATCAGGTTCTGTCAGTTGTTGTTGCACTAAAGCAGCGGTAACTGGGGCAGATGTGACAGGGATAGATGTGGTTGCAGGAGCAGTTGTGGCTGGAGTAGATTGTTGGGAATAAAATGAGCCAAGACACTTAGACGCTGATAAGAGTTAATTGGACGTTGATAAGAAGAAATTAAGCGCCGACAGATCAAGCATTGACAAGAAGTATCCAAGCGCTGACAAGAAGAAGTTCAAGCACTAATAGAAAAACTTAGTCAACACGTTTGTTATATGAAGGAAAGATATACTTAAATATTGTATTTTCTATATTTATCTTTTCCTAAAATAGTTGATAGGTTATCCATTGTACACGACTCCTTATGTTATAAAAGGAGGTCGTAAGTTTTATAGTAGATACGTATTATTCAGTATTCGACTTTCATTGTAATCAAGTTTGTTTTATCAATCAAAAGTGAAAGTTTGTTTTACTTGTTCTTTATTCAAGTGTTAATTCCGCATAACACTTGGATTGTTCATACAACAACAAAGTTTCTCTAAGTGTTTAACTTGATTTAATCTCGTTAACACAAAGCTAATCGATCTAAGTTTGGGATGAACAAGTGGTATCAGAGCTTGTTGAGAAACTTTGATCTAGAAGAACAGTAAACCCTAAAAACACCAAAACCCTAAAACCAGAAAAGATGTCTGCTACATAATCTTCTTCCTCATCAAACCACAACCTAAAAATTCCCATGCTTGATCCTAACAACTTTGAACAATGGAAGTTCAATTTTGAACAATACTTTCAAATTCATGATCACACTCTCTGGGAAATTATTGAATATGGAAACACATTCGATAAAGTAGCTAGGGTTACTACTGCTATTGCAGCAAGGACTAACAATGGTTCTACTGCTGAAGAACATAGAGAAAGACCAGAAGATGGAAGAGCTATCTCAACTGCAGATATAGCCAAAATAAGGAATGACGTGAAGACCTTGAGCATTCTTAAACTTTCCTTGGGTCCAAACAATCAACACAAGTACACAAGTTTTGAGTCTGCCAAAGAAATTTGGGCAGCTCTTCAATTCAACTATGGTGGTAATGATGATCTGCCCTAGAAAAGAAGAAACAACTTTTGCATGAGTATGTTGTGTTTAAGGCTCTTCCCAATGAAAAGCTAAGTGAGGTAAAAAGCAGGCTTCTAGGCATCACTAGCAAGTTGACCTTTATGGGAACAAAGTATAATGATGCTGATATCATTACTACTTTCCTTAAAAGTCTTGGTGATGCATGGAAAATTGAAGCTAGGTCTATCATTCCTACCAATGCTCAGAAAAGTTCTACCTTTGATGACGTCTATAATAAGCTAAATATTGTAGAGAATGAAATCTTATTGGATCATGGAAGCAAATCTACCTCTGGAAACATGGATTTCATCTCACATAGTGAAGCTCAAGTTGTTAAGAGAGAATCACATGTGCATCTTGTTACTGGATCACCTTATGTCAGTGGTGGATCAACATTTGTCAGCGCTTCACATTCAGACGGTGATACATACAATGTTGACTCACCTAGGATTAAACCTGCTGGTATTGATCTAGACACAGTGTGTGTATACATTATTGCATTTCCCAATGGTTCAATGATTACATATGAGGACCTTGAGCAAATCAGTGAAGAGAATTTGGAAGAGATGGATATTAAATGGAATATGACACTTGCAAGCATAAGGGCCAATAGATGGAATAGGAGATTCAGAAAGAAGATGACCTTCAATGCTCTGGGTTTGATAAATCCAAGGTTGAGTGTTACAACTGCCATAGGATGGGTCACTTTATGAGGGAATTCAGATCTCCAAGAAGATCTGATGCTGGAAAGCCTTCAAGCCACGTCATCAAGGTTGAAGACACAAAGGCTATGGTTGCCATGCAAGACATTGATGGTGTTGGACGGAACTGGAGCTTTTTGCCAAAGGATGTGGAAGAGAACAAGGCTTTGATTGCAGAGAAGGAAGAAGAAGAGCATGTTCACTTTGCTCTCATGGCACATTCCTCATCTTAATCAGATAATGAGGTATATGATGATGCTTACTATAGTAAAGGATGTCGTTTAAACACTGAAAAGCTTAACAAAGAAATTTTAAAGTTAAAATCAGATGTTTTTGATGAAAAATGCAAGCTAAATAACTATCAAATGGCACTTGTTCAAACTGAAAAGACTGTTGAGGAGTATAAGAAAATGGAATTTGACTTAAAAGATCAAATTAATGTTTTGTCTCATGACCTCAAAGTTAGTGTTGAACTTAGGGATATTCTAATGAGATCCAAAAGAGAAGTGCAACTTAAGTTAGATGAGGCCATTAAGGATAAAGAAAATGTAGGGCTTAGAATTAAATTTTTTGATAAAGCAAGTCAAACCCTAGAAAAATGTGTTAGTGAACAAAGAGACTCTAGGGATATGTGTAACATCCCGCCTACTCAGACTACAATATTGTCCGCTTTGCCCGCAGGCTCACGGCTTTGCTTTGTGGCCCGCAGGCCACATCCGATGTGGGATCTCTCCTGACTAACCATATTAATAATAAATTTTAAAACCGCAACATTATCGTGTCTCTAATTCGAGGACGAATTATTTTTTAGAGGGGAAGAGTTGTAAAACCCGCTTTTAAAAGTCCTAGCACATTAATTATACACAGTCAATAAATATTAACGTTGCAAAATTTTATTTATTCAGATAATAAATAGTATTACTTATTCAGGTATTCCGTAAATTTATTTTGTTCAGTTAATAAATTTTATTTATTCAGATAATAAATAATATTACTTATCTGGTTATTCTGTAAACTTATTTTGTTCAGTTATTAAATATTTTACCATAAAGTTTTAACACGAGAATTTACGAATAAAAACGTCGCATGGAAACTAACGTGATCTTTGCCATATTTGGCTTAGTAACTTTTCTTTGTTGACTCATTCACAAAACTTAGTAACACAATGTCAATGCAATATATTGACTAACCATATTAAAAAATTTACATTCTGTCATATCAAAACTAATTGATAATTAGCATTTAAAGTATTCCCAAATGTGAGTAGTCATTTTCAATGGCCTTGAATATCATAAACACAACTTCTATACCATCGGGAAGATCTTTCTCATAAATGAAGGAAAATAAAAATACATTGCAACTCAAAAACCAAATGCTACAAGTCTGAGTAGTTATCGAAATATGAGTCCGGGTTCACGACAAGGTGATTCGATTTAGTTATGCTCGTGTTGGTTCAGTCGTTCGTGATCGGGTCGAAGGTATTGGACCCCGGTGATTATTTTGTTGTTCGATTACGTCTCGGTTTCGGGTTTCATCATGTATCGTTAATCTTGCTTCCTTAATTCTGTTTTCGATCCGTCGTTTTGTCTCGAGGTGTATCCTTAACTATAGTTCATATGCGCTTTATGTAGATTTCATACTAGGAAATCATGTTCTATAAGCATGCTATGTATTAAAGAAATAGAAAGCAAGATTAAAACATGTCATGCATAAAATATAAAAAGTTTTGATGACTTGAATATGCATAGGCAGAAATAAAGATCATATCTCAGTTTAGTTAAACATAAAATCAAGTTGAAGCTTTTGTTAATCGTTGTATAATTTTGAACATGTGAAATGATTTTGTTTACTGATTGGACATAATCCTAAGTATAGCATTACTCCACTTTATAAGTGCTGAAATTTATTATGTATGTTACTATATTAAACGCTTAGCCACCTATACGTCTCGATAAGTCGGATGAAGAAATTGTAGCGTCCTTGTTGCCTTTTTGAAACACATGTGTCAATAATTTTTGTATGTAGATTAAGTCAGTTTGAGTAAGCGAAAATGAAGAATTTATAAACAAGTTCATGGTGCATCTGTACCAAGGCGCAACAAGGAAATAAGGAAGAACCAAATTGTTCATTTTTATAGTATAAAATGTCGTCTATATGTTTAAATAGACATTTAATTACTAAACTGTAGCAAAGCCCTTTTTTAGTCATGAAAAGGATAATGGTTGAACGAATTTCTTATCATGGATTTAATATGATACTAAAATCGATAATGATATATAAGGATAAATACTGATACAATAGATAAAAGAAACAAATAATATTAATTAGTTCTTTTGGTTAATAACTAGTAGTCGATTATTATATGTAGACCATTGGACCGGTAAATAAGTTTGGACTTTGATTTGACGTCGAGATTTATTAAGGTACGGATATTTCTATCTCTCTATTTTTATTTGTCTCTTTCGTTTCGATTGATCGTACGGATTTTCCGTCCTTCAGTATGGACTTTCCTTTTCTAAGCATGATTAGGATTCCCCGTCTGCAGCCAAATGTTTTCCCCAATATATGTTTAAGCTTATCAGTAATCATGTTAATAACTAAATAAATTGCCTGAGCATTATATAAAAGCATGACCAGTTTATGTACTAGTTACGGTAGTACCATAACTATGGCACTAGAGGCACCGGTGTCGTGACTTACATGCAGGAGAGTGATATCCTGCATCGTCCCACTCATCTCAGTTTGGCCATTTTATCAGTATTTTTTAGTGGGGCGTATGGATGCATCCTAGGCTTATCAGTTTACAGTTATCAGGGTGAATGTGATGTGTGCTCTACTTCCTTCACATTGGAGCTGATCTCTCCTCCCAACACAGTATTTAGAGGTCACCCCTCTACAGCATTTAGAGGTCAACCCTCTACAACATGACGAGGTCACCCCTCCAGTTATTCATGCACCGTTGTTTTAGCACATGACCTATATAAGCTCTGGCAATTAAAATACAGTAAATGCATGTTTTCAGATTTAACAGATAACAATTCAGCTTTATTAGTTATAAATCAGACTTTACAGATTATACACAGATTTCCGCTGCAACTTTACTTATCAGTCTTACAACTCCAGTATTTTATCATCTGTTTCATATCATTAATTCCTTATCATGCTTTATATCTGTTTACTGAGCGTTATGCTCAGCCGTAGTTCTTTCATGTTCTAACGACAGGTATACTAGGACGTTCTTAGGATTCTGAGAGCATGTGCATTGAATGGAAGCTATCCGGACTTCTTACTTTATGCACTTCTTACATTATTATGCTTATTTGGACATTGTTTAGTCCTTTCCTTCAGTATTTTACTTTTCATGTTTTGAGCTTATGTTTGGATTACCGATGTTTGATTCTGGTATTTCCTTTATGGTCAGTTAATGTTTTAGGACATTTACCTTATGCTTTGATGACACGCCATATATACACGTAAAGGTCCACTTATCTAAGTGGGGTGTTACAATTATGGTATCAGAGCGCAAGGTTCGACCTCTAGGCTCTAACACTTGACTTGTGACTAGTGGGTAGTCACTAGGAACTTCGCAGATTTTAGCGTCGTTATCTTCCAGGTTTCTCATGCACTTATCAGTCAGTTTTTTTTATTTATCAGTCATTTTTCTTTAAATTTTGACTAAGTAAAAGGTTGGTACAGGACTGGCCATATTTACTCGCATGTGCTTTTCTACGAATTTTTGTTTTGGTGAACCGACCCATAGGCGTTCACCCTTGCTCGTTCAGATGTTGTATTGGTAAACCGATCCATAGGCGTTTACCCTTACTCATGGCAGATTCATGTTTTCAGTCGAATGTTATTAGGTGAACTGACCCATATGCGTTCACCATTTCTCAGATCAAATTTCATGTTTTTCAGTCGCATGTTGTTTGTGAACCGATCCATAGTTGTTCACCTTGGTCATATCATGACATTTTATAAATTTTGATTGGTATGGGTTGGACTACAGCCATCCATATTTAGTCCCAGATTGTAAATTTCTATACATGATAGTTCTCATGAAATTATGACAAGTATGGATCGAATCAGAATCGCCCATACTTAGTCACATGCTTCCTACTATGAATACTGTGAATTAAACCATAACTATCCACATCAGTTGATGTTGAACCTCAGTTGATTATTCTTCTATGTTCTTTGTATAATTCAAGTTCATACCCTCACATTGATGTCGTCTTTATGCTGATTCAACTTCATGTATCCTTATGAGGATTACGTTTTAAGCAAGGTGATGATGTTTTCATGCTAAGACACAAAATGGTTATAGTAAAAGTCTTGTTTTTCATAATAAATCATGTTTGGTCTTCATCAGTCATGTCATCATGCTGACCATTGTTAAAATTTTGTTTAATCATATCCTTGAACCTCTACAAAAAACCAACATTAAGTCTACGTAGGAATTACCAGGCTATCATGTTGTTTCAGTTCAGTTGCTAACCAGTTAAATCAAATTATCTCCGTTGACCATGTCAGACGGTTGACACCAGTATCGATCATATCAGCAAACCTTCAGCGGTACCACATGAATAGTATTCATCGTGTACTTTACGTATAGTATTTCAGGTATACCCCATGTACCTTACTTCATGTGTATTGTTAATCGATCCTTAATCACCTCAGGCATTTTCGCTTGTCGATATTCTACCAGATGCTGATGCTGCTTGTGAGTTGAAGATTTTGCCAGATGCTGATGCCGCTAACACTATGAAGACCTCACAAATGCTGATGCTGCCGAGACTTTGAAGATTTCTCAAGATACTGATGTTGTTTATACTATGAAGACTCTGCAGAACAAGGACGGAAACTATAAATTTGAAATTTCTGACAAGAATAAATTTCAACCATCAGACACTACCATTCCATTCCATACTTTTACCTTCTCATCTAGATGTCACACTTCACTCAGCTAACCTTTCATTCAGAAGAGTGGGAACCGGAACCCATCCGGCCACTCAACAGAATAGTTACATGAATCACGGTCATGATAATGACCGTCATTAATTGACAGACAAAGCAATAGTGACAACCACCGTGCCTATAATTAATCGGTCAGTAACCTTCGGAACTCCGACACGGACGTGACTAGAAATACAGAGGTCAGTAGTCTAACCGGCCGCCAATCCTAGCAGTTACCAAAATTTTCAACCTTATTCGTCTACCAAAACACATGTCAAGACATCAGTCAAGACACAGGTCTCTAGTATCGTTTCGGAAGATACATGTCAGGATACCAGTCATGGTACATGTCATATAAATATCTTCTCAAGGCACGAGTCAAGACTCATAATTTCATTAATTGTCTTATAAACCAGGCCCTCGGAAATTCACGGTACCCTCCTAGGGGGTATACCCGTTTTGTCATGCCATGCATAAATTAAACCATTAAAGACTCCACGATACCATCCATGTTTATTAAGGTTATCCTTTCAGTTAACGACAAAATCCTTCTTACTAAATATCAAATATATTCATTATATCTTCTGCCATAAAAATCAGTACAAGTTGTTATGCCCCACAAGCGCGTGAGTTATCAGTCCATAGCTGCGAAGACTTTCTAGCCACCAGTTATAATCCACTTCTGAAATTCTTTAAATTCATGACCAGCAGATTACTTTAGAGTTTTCAGACATAATTTTAGAAAGTTTTTCAGAAATTTCTTTCTAACCATGAGACAGAATTCAACATCGAGCTTTTCTCAAGAACGGAACCTGTTTTCAAAAGCTCATTGTTGCAGGGCTGCAACTAAGTTAAAAGAGTTGCAACATTTGCTGCAAGAATTACTGGAATGAGGTTTTATTCGCCCTGATGCACCACCAGGAAGAGCACTGTTTCTGTCTATTAGGAAGAAGGTCGGTATCATGAGATCATGTATCGACCACTAAATTCTTTTTCTTTTGACAAGATCATCATTCTTAATCAATGTTCATTCCATAAATAGGAGGTTTATCTGATCTGCTACGATGTCTTAAATATTTTCCAGAACAATTCCCGATCATGCTACCAACAGTGGTGAGAGAAGAACATGATGTTTTCCAAGATTATTGTTGAACACGTTACAGTTTCTCTAAAAATTTTTGATTTTATACTTCTGAGCTCCCCAATGCTCCAGCTATAGTATGGAAATTATGAATAAATTTTTCTTTTGACTTCGTAGACAAAATCGTCAGTATGTTCTTTGATACCATCCTGATCTCCTAAATTCTAGAGAAGAACATGGGAATCATCTTTTCACAATCCTGCAGATATATTTTTTGATAGGAGGAAATTATATACGCAGCTTTCCAGATGTGAGTTCCAGATGAACAAGGTGGCATTTCTGAGCCACCATATTTCAGAAGAAAGAAATTTCAGACAATCCTGCGAAGGTGAAGGCCATCACCTGATGGTCCCGACCGAAGCCTGTGAACGAAGCACCAAATTTTCTAGAACTTAATTGACTGCTACCACATAAATTGCTGACAGTTCCCTAAAATTTTCCCATGACTATTCACCCAGATTCCACCAGAATGTACCATGATCCTAGGCAGAATTTTGATAAAAGCAGCATAACACATGGATGCAACTATGTTCATATCTAATGTTTGCCACGCCAGCAGGTTTAAAATAGAACACCGTAATGCTATCAAGTTATTACTACCAGTAGAAATTCTGGACTGAAAGGAGACATGACTCCATGGAGATTGTTATCAGTTTACCATAGACTCAGAACAAGTATGATACTATCTAAGTCATCGTCAACCATGTAACCAGTCTCTGCACGTCTTATTTCATCCGAAAGGATTACGCAGTAGCGGACCTGCAGAAAAGTTTAGCAATAAATTGTACGAACTCAGGGTATTCCATCGACCATTATATCAGAAAGAATTCATGCTCACAATCACGTGTATGTTTACGTTCACTTTACGTTCACGTTTATTTTCACTCTCACGTTTACGTCTCATTCACAATATGATACTGTTTCAGTTCATGTTTATGATATATCATGATTTAAATTCACGATTCGCATTAATGACATTGTTCACATTCAGGTTCGTGTTTCCTCTCGTGATACGCAGTTCACTGCTTATTATTAAAGATAGTTACAGAAAGCTTAAGAAACTAGACTTAAATTTAGCTCAACTTTTCCATACCCAGGCAGACATTTCACAGCTCAGGCCGTATCGTTGGCATTCTTTCCTCAGTCAGTATACGATCATGATACGTCCTAGATCACGTTCATAGTATATTATAAGTATCACATTCACAGTATACTTCATGCCAGCGTTCCTCATATAATCGTGAACCACGTTCACAGTTGCTCACTTAGCACGTTCACAATTTTTCACGTAGTTTGTCCTATATATTTTCAGCAGCTTTCTCAGAGTTATAAATGTTATCTTTCAGAATATTTACACGTACCGTTTCATGTGTCATACATGTTATAGTTTATTCAGCCTACCAGATTCAGATAATCCATCTTAAGTATGGACCAAGAAACTATTCAGCATCGTCAGGACAGGGTCATCAGGACCAAGATTTTCAATGTGTTTAGACCTTTGAAGGAGTCGTTTCAAGTGGGAAGCCACTCTGAACGGAGGAGTCCATCCGGACCTCTCATCACTTTCATTCAATAAATCCAGTTAAGTTTTATCAGTCAGGTCATGTTCAATGTTTACTTCAGTCATGTCACGTTTATTCCTTTTTAGCAGCATCATGTTCTAAATCAAGGACGAATGATTCTTCAGCTTATATGTCCTTTCAGCATTCATAATCTTTCAGCCTATGTACCTTTCACCTTAAATATAAACTACACCAGCTTAATTTACCTTTAATTCGAGGACGAATTTTTCCTTTTTAGAGGAGAAGAATTATAAAACCGCAACATTATCGTGTCTCTAATTCGAGGACAAATTGTTTTTTTAGAGGAGAAGAGTTGTAAAACCCGCTTTTAAAAGTCCTCGCACATTAATTATACACAGTCAATAAATATTAACGTTGCAAAATTTTATTTATTCAGATAATAAATAGTATTACTTATTCAGGTATTCCGTAAATTTATTTTGTTCAGCTAATAAATTTTATTGTTCAGATAATAAATAATATTACTTATTCGGTTATTCTGTAAACTTATTTTGTTCAGTTATTAAATATTTTACCATAAAGTTTTAACACGAGAATTTACGAATAAAAACGTCGCATGGAAACTGACGTGATCCTTGCCATATTTGCCTTAGTAACTTTTCTTTGTTGACTCATTCACAAAACTTAGTAACACAATGTCAATGCAATATATTGACTAACCATATTAAAAAATTTACATTCTGTCATATCAAAACTAATTGATAATTAGTATTTAAAGTATTCCCAAATGTGAGTAGTCATTTTCAATGGCCTTGAATATCATAAACACAACTTCTATACCATCGGGAAGATCTTTCTCATAAATGAAGGAAAATAAAAATACATTGAAACTCAAAAACCAAATGCTACAAGTCTGAGTAGTTATCGAAATATGAGTTTGGGTTCACGACAAGGTAATTCGATTTAGTTATGCTCGTGTTGGTTCAGTCGTTCGTGATCGGGTTGAAGGTCTTGGACCCCGGGTGATTATTTTGTTGTTTGATTACGTCTCGGTTTCGGGTTCCATCATGTATCGTTAATCTTGTGTCCTTAATTCTATTTTCGGTCCGTCGTTTTGTCTCGAGGTATATCCTTAACTACAGTTCATATGCGCTTTATGTAGATTTCATACTAGGAAATCATGTTCTATAGGCATGCTATGTATTAAAGAAATAGAAAGCAAGATTAAAACATGTCATGCATAAAATATAAAAAGTTTTGATGACTCAATTTAGTTAAACATAAAATGAGGTTGAATCTTTTGTTAATCGTTGTATAATTTTGAACATGTGAAATGATTTTGTTTACTGATTGGACATAATCCTAAGTATAGTATTACTCCACTTTATAAGTGCTAAAACTTATTATGTATGTTACTATATTAAACGCTTAGCCACCTATGCGTCTCGATAAGTCGGATGAAGAAATTGTAGCGTCCTTGCTGCCTTTTTGAAACACATGTGTCAATAATTTTTGTATGTAGATTAAGTCAGTTTGAGTAAGCGAAAATGAAGAATTTATAAACAAGTTCATGGTGCATCTGTACCAAGGCGCAACAAGGAAATAAGGAAGAATCAAATTGTTTATTTTTAAAGTATAAAAAAGAATGTCGTCTATATGTTTAAATCGACATTTAATTACTAAACTGTAGCAAAGCCCTTTGTTTAGTCATGAAAAGGATAATGGTTGAACGAATTTCTTATCATGGATTTAATATGATACTAAAATCGATAATGATATATAAGGATAAATACTGATACAATAGATAAAAGAAACAAATAGTAATAATTAGTTCTTTTGGTTAATAACTAGTAGTCGATTATTATATGTAAACCATTGGACCGGTAAATAATTTTGGACTTTGATTTGACGTCGAGATTTAATAAGTTACGGATATTTCTATCTCTCTATTTTTATTTATCTCTTTCGCTTCAATGGATCGTATGGATTTTCCGTCCTTGAGTATGGACTTTCCTTTTCTAAGCATGATTAGGATTCCCCGTCTGCAGCCAAATGTGTTCCCCAATATATGTTTAAGCTTATCAGTAATCATGTTAATAACTAAATAAATTGCCTGAGCATTATATACAAGCATGACCAGTTTATGTACTAGTTACGGAGGTACCGTAAGCATGGAACCAGAGGTACCGGTGTCGTGACTCACATGCAGGAGAGTGATATCCTGCATCGTCCCACTCAGCTCAGTTTGACCATTTTATCAGTATTTTTTAGTGGGGTGTATGGATGCATCCTAGGCATATCAGTTTACAGTTATCAGGGTGAATGTGGTGTGTGTTCTACATCCTTCACATTGGAGCTGATCCCTCCACCCAGCACAGTATTTAGAGGTTACCCCTCTACAGCATTTAGAGGTCACCCCTCTATAACATGACGAGGTCACCCCTCCAGTTATTCATGCACCGTTGTTTTAGCACATGACCTATATAAGCTCTAGCAATTAAAATACAGTAAATGCATGTTTTCAGATTTAACAGATAACAATTCAGCTTTATAAGTTATAAATCAGACTTTACAGATTATACACAGATTTCTGCTGCAACTTTACTTATCAGTCTTACAGCTCCAGTATTTTATCATCTGTTTCATTTTAGTAATTCCTTATCATGCTTTATATATGTTCACTGAGCGTTATGCTCAGCCGTAGTTCTTTTATATTCTAACGGCAGGTACACTAGGACGTTCTTAGAATTCTGAGAGCATGTGCATTGAATGGAAGCTATCCGGACTTCTTACTTTATGCACTTCTTACATTATTATGCTTATTTGGACATTGTTTAGTCCTTTCCTTCAGTATTTTACTTTTCATGTTTTGAGCTTATGTTTGGATTACCGATGTTTGATTCTGGTATTTCCTTTATGGTCAGTTAATGTTTTAGGACATTTAACTTATGCTTTGATGACACGCCATATATACACGTAACGGTCCACTTATCTAAGTGGGGTGTTACAATATGTCTGGGATTGGGATGAAAGACTACACTAACACTCCTCAACCTGATGGAAACTTTCATGGTGTCCTGAGAAAGGATTTATCTTGGACTGGTATTTCAGAACTCCAAGAAAAGGAATTCATTCATCCACCAAGAACTCTTACCCCAGTAGAGGAGTATAAGCAGAAAGTTACTGACCTGGAACAATGGAAAAAGCCAATCCTACATTGTTTGTTAAAGGTGGATTGCTTAGTGAGATTCCACTCGAGACTACACCCATAAGTGTGACCAACCCTACTACTGGAAAACCTGTTGACCTTGGTTCATACATTAATAGAAAACCTAGTGTTAAGTATGCTGAGATGTATAGAAAACTTAGGTCACCACAAAGCCAAGCTAGTGTTAATAGGACAAGGTTCTTTCAATCCAGACCTAAGGTTATGTCTAGAAAAGCTTGTTATATATGTGGCGGTTTTTCTCATTTGGCCTATAAATGTGTCAGTGCTTCAAAAGTCAACGCTGACAATAAGTCGAACATGGTTAGACCTAAACCTTATGTCCAAACAAGTCCA
The DNA here is from genome assembly GCA_025667525.1 of Glebionis coronaria. Classification (NCBI taxonomy): domain Eukaryota; kingdom Viridiplantae; phylum Streptophyta; class Magnoliopsida; order Asterales; family Asteraceae; genus Glebionis; species Glebionis coronaria. The sequence goes on along the minus strand of JANFOE010000503.1, from coordinate 321,559 downwards.
TAAGTTACTAGACCAGCTCCCTTCTTTACAAAAGGGGAAAATACTTATGGACAAAGGCCCTTTCAAAAGACCAATACATGGTCTAACAGACAATGGGTTCCTGTAGCAAACCCTAATTTGAGCGCTGATACATACAAATTCAACGCTGACAAGAACAAATTTAATGCTCATAGGAACGTTTCTAACGCTGTTAGACCAAGTAATAATAGGTATTTACAGCCTAAAGGAAAGGGGTCTAAAGCTTCATCCAGTTTGACTTGGAGACCTAAACAAGACCAAAACACTAATTCTGATGGGATTTCTATGACCAATAACAGATTTCATTAGATTTCAAAGGTCATAACTAAACCAATTAGGGTTAAGTGGGTGTTCAATCCTCAAAGGATACAAGGGGTTGTTATAAGGACTAAATATGTTCTTGTTGAACAACCAAATGAATCCAAGTCTGTTCAGGCTTGGGTTCCAAAAGAAAACTAATTTGTTTTCTTAATGTGCAGGGCATTCAAAAGCAGGTAAATGATTATGGATATTGGGACAGTGGATGCTCTAGGCATATGACGGGGAAGGAAGATTACTTGACTAACTTTACCCGCATTAAAGATGGTGACAAAGAGTACTTTGGAGGAGGATATGGTACAATTTCTGGCAAAGGCACTCTTATCACCAATAATTTGCGTTTTGAAAACACATTTCTGGCAAAAGAACTTGATTATAATTTATTTAGTGTATCACAAGTTTGTGATAACAAAAATAAGGATCTTTTCACTGATACTGAATGCTTGGTGTTAAGCAAAGATTTTAAGATGCCTGATGAGAAGTTTATTGAGTATAGAACACCTAGACATAAGGACATTTATAATGTTAATCTTAATGGAATTAGGATGTACAACAATGTGTCATGTCTATATGCTAAAGCTTCAGTAGATGAAAGTAATCTATGGCACAGAAGGTTAGGGCACATAAACTTTAAGAACATAAATAGTCTTGTGAGACATGGTTTAGTTGATGGTTTGCCGTTATCATACTTGTGTTGCATGTCTTAAAGGCAAACAACACAAAGTCTCATTTAAGTCTAAACTTGTGCACTCTAGTTCTAAACCCCTTCACTTTATACATATGGACTTATTTGGCCCAACTAATATAGAAAGTTTGAATGGTAAATCTTATTGTTTTGTCATAACTGATGATTTTTCTAGATTTACTTGGACTTTCTTTTTGGCCTTAAAAGGTGAAACTACCACAGTTTTGATTAACTTTATTACCCAAATTGAAAAGAAGACAGGGAATGAGGTTAAAATACTTAGAAGTGATAATGGTGGTGAGTTTAGAAACCAATTGTTAGATGCCTTATGTGTGAATAAAAGGGATTACTAGGGAGTTTAGCTTAGCTAGAACCCCATAGCAGAATGGGGTGGCTGAAAGGAAGAATAGAACACTCATAGAAGCAGCTAGGACAATGTTGGTTGATGCTCATTTTCCCATTGCTTTTTGGGATGAGGCTGTGAATACAGCCTGCTATGTTCAGAATAGAGCATTGGTCAAGAAAATTAATAATAAGACACCTTATGAGCTATTTTGGAATAGGAAACCTAATATAGGTTTTCTTAAACCCTTTGGATGTCATGTAGTTATTCTGGATACTAGTGATGCCTTAGGAAAGTTTAGTGCCAAAGGTGATGAAGGCTACTTTATGGGCTATTCAGTGCTGAGCAAAGGATATAGGGTTTACAATAAGAAGGAAAAACGTATACTTGAAAAAGTACATGTTAAGTTTCTAGAAAGTAAACCTAGTGATCCTAAGAGTGGACCAAATTGGTTCTTTGATCTAGAGCCATTATCTAGAACCTTGAATTATATGCCTGTTACTAATCCAGACATTGTGAAAAGGATTCAAATGTTGTGGAAGAACCTATTGTTGAGATTGTAGGTAAACAGGTTGACAAGGAAGAAGGATCACATGCAGTCAAATCAGACCACATACTTGAGTATGTTACCATTCCTACATGGACTGATGGATTTGCACAAGATGCTGCTGCTGATAAGGAGAAAGTTGTTCCACAAGAAAAGCCAGTTGATGAAAACATGCATGAATCTTCAAGCGCTGATAAAGGCAAATCCAACGCTGACAGGCCAAATTCAGGCGTTTATAGCTCAAACGCTGACAACCCATTTGACGATTTATTCTCTTCCAATACTTTTGAACAAGGTGAACCTTCTGTAGTTAATGAAGAGGTTCATTCTAGTGATGATGGAGGGGGATATGAAGATGATACTAGCAACATAGAGACTGAGATTGAAGACAACACACTTATTGAAGGAGGAATACTTACAACTACTATCAAAAATCATCCTCCTTCTCTAATCATTGGTGATGTTTTGTCTCCTGTTCAAACAAGAAGGTCTCATCAGACTCAAGGAGGTTTCATTGCCAATATCCACAAGAAGGTTGATACCCCTCTTATACAAGCATGTTTGTTTGCTTGTTTTCTGTCACAACAGGAACCCAAGAAGATTTTTGATGCTCTCAAAGAACCAAGTTGGGTGGAAGAAATGCAGGATGAGCTTCACCAGTTTGCTATTCAGGATGTTTGGGAGTTAGTGGATTGTCCAAGGTATGTGAGACCTATTGGGACACGTTGGGTTCTTAGAAACAAGAAAGATGAAAGAGGAATTGTGGTCAGAAACAAGGCACGTTTAGTTGCTCAAGGCTATACACAAGAAGAGGGAATAGACTATGAAGAGGTTTTTGCACCTGTTGCAATGATTGAAGCAATAAGGATTTTCCTAGCCTTTGCTTCTTGCATGGGCTTCACAGTTTTTCAAATGGATGTGAAGAGTGTTTTTCTTTATGGCACAATTGCAGAGGAGGTTTATGTTATGTAGCCTCCTGGTTTTGAAGATTCAGAGCATCCAGACAAAGTGTATAGGGTAAAGAAAGCAATGTATGGACTTCATCAAGCCCCAAGAGCATGGTATAGAACATTGTCCACCTATTTGGTGGAAAATTGATTTAAGAGGGGCACCATAGACCAGACTTTATTTACCAAGAAGATTGGTAAGTACTTTTTACTTGTTCAGGTCTATGTGGATGATATCATCTTTGGTTCATCAAGTCCAAAGATGAGTGAAGACCTTTCCAAGCTCATGACAGACAAATTCAAGATGAGTGCAATGGGAGAGATGAACTTCTTTCTAGGTTTACAAGTCCAACAGAAAGAAGATGGTATCTTTATCTCTCAAGACAAGTATGTATCAGAAATCTTATAGAAATTTGTTTTTTCTCCACATGAAAAACGGGCTAGCACACCCATGGATAGGGAACACCCTTGGGGAAAGATTGGAGATGGAAGAGAGGTGGATGTCAGGCATTATAGATCAATGATTGGATCATTGATGTATCTTACAGCTTCTAGACCTAACATTATGTTTGTTATGTGTGCATGTGCACGCCATCAGGTGACTCCCAAAGAGTGTCATCTTCATGCTGTCAAAAGGATCTTTAGATACCTTAGGTGCTATCCCACCTTGGGATTATGTTATCCAAAGGATTCTCCATTAGAGTTTATTGCTTATTCAGATAGTGATTATGGAGGTGACAAGTTTGATAGGAAATCCAAAACTGGTGGATGCCAATTTCTTGGGAGCAGATTGATATCTTGGCAATGCAAGAAACAAACAGTGGTGGCCAACTCTACAACTAATGTAGAATATGTAGGTGTAGTTGCTTGTTATGGAAAATTTCTATGGTTTCAAAACCAGCTGTTAGATTATGGGTATAATTTTATACATACCAAGATATTTGTAGATAATAACAGTACATTATGCATTATTAAGAATCCTGTACATCACTCTAAAACAAAACACATAGAAAATTATGCATCATTTTATAAGATAGGGTAGACACAGAAGAAAATGTGGCTGATCTTTTAACTAAAACTTTTGATGTTGGGAGGTTCTAGTACTTAGTAACAAGTATTAGAATGATCAATCTCACCTAAATGTGTTTTTGAAGTCATTGTATAATTTGTACAATATGTGTACTATTATTAGTCCTTGTATAAGATTAGGTTTTCCACTTTATTTTTCTAACGCTGACAAATGTTATTTTAACACTGATAAGGGTTAAAATGGACGCTGACAACAAAATTTTAGTTTTGTGGTTTCTGATCTAATCATGAAGGCATTATGAGCATTGTACAAATGGATACAAAGTTGCTTATGGATCTTTGGAAGCTTACTAGGAATGTGTTAAAGTTTATGGATGATGGTTGGAATGTTTACATTCCTATCTTGACATAATTTTTATTGCATATTTTATTTTTGGCAACTTTGTATATCATAGTTTAAGGGGAGGTTTAGGAATCCTTTAGGATTTTTGGGTATTCTTATAATACTCTCATCATAATTCTAGATTGTGTCCACTGGTGAGTACGAGTTAGTTCTTCTAAATCGTGAGGCACTGTAGCATGCAAAGTTGATATACTGTACGCTGCCAAGACTTTTTGGCCTAGAATTGGATTTTGTTGGTTGGGAGACTTGGGAATGTTTTTATTGGGCTTACCTGGGAAGTTACAAAGTATTTATAAGAGATAACTTCATTGTTAAGAACTTTGGTTAGCAAGGGACACTTGAGGGCAATTATGTCTATCTTGCTTAAGCAAGTGTGCATGATTGGACAGTGCTTGCCGCCCTATAGTGATTTTTAGTCTATGAGTTATCTTCACTAGGGTAAATTACTTTGTTAAGGTCCTTTTTCTTTTTAATTATTTTTATTTTTGGACGCTGACATTATTCTTTCCAAACGCTGATAAGACCAATTTTAACGCTGACATGGCAAATTTCCAACACTGACAAGAATATAGCCGTTGGGCGCTGATGCATTGTTTTTGACCGTTGACAAACATTGGGTCCTACCAAGTTGTTATTTTTGACGAAAATATGGGCCGTAATTTTAGGAGTTGGTAACTTTTTATTAATGCTTGAGATAAGTTATATATTTTCAAGATTTTCATTATTACTTTTTGAATATAGCTGCCTCATGTTTTGAGCAATCACATATCTTCACCTATCCTATATATTTGGCTCATTTCTTTTAAATAGGGTAACTGCTTATTCTTGTCAAACTATAGTTTCTCAAACCTTCACCTCTCCATAACTTTTATCACATTTTTCTTGCATCAATGGCACCAAAGTTTAAACCTACACAATTAGAATTGGGGTTCAGGAGTCAACACAACATGGTAGCTTATTTGCAAGCTGATAATACTTTGTTTCCCTAATATACTCAGATGGTTGAGTATTTGAATGCGTCCCCATTAAGGTATGCACTTTCACATACTCCTCTTGTACCTGTCACACACATTAAACAGTTTTGGAACACAGTGAGTTCCTCAACAGTTAATGAAGTGACTATATTGACTGCTATTGTCCATGGGGTTCCATGGGTGGTTACTGAAGCCTTGGTTCGCCAAGCTTTGCATCTTAATGATGTCGATGGTATAACCACCGTACCCATTACAGAGCTAGAACAAGGACTCCAACCCTTGGGTTATCCTTTGCCTGAAGAAGGCCATTTAAACAAATGTACAAAACAACAATTTCCCCCGGCTTGGAAGTACCTTATACATGTCATTCTTCAATGTTTGATTCCCAAATGCTCCTCACACAATGAAATCAACTGATCAATTGGGAGTGCCATTGTGTGTCTTACAACTGGGCAAAAGAATAACTTTTCAAAAATGATTTTTGATGGCATGTATCATAATAAGGGTAACAAGATGACTCTTGCTTACCCTAGGTTTTTACAAATGGTTTTTGACTTACAAGGATACTGAAATAGGGATCATGACAATTTTAATACGATCCCTGTTCAAAAGAAAGCTATTTTTGGGAAGATTCATACTGAACCTTATAGAGACCTACCCCTCACCCAAGGCATGCTTGCTGTTATTAAGGCAGCTACAAACCCTCACCCTCACCCATAGCCTCAACCAGTCCCATTTCCTTAACAACCTCCATCTCCTCAGCAAATGGAAATTAACCCAGAACCATTCGGCGCTGACACTACAAATGTTGGTGTTGACACTACAAATTCAAACGCTGACACCATTTTACCACAAACCCAAACACCCCTTAACCTCCAAACAGACCCTCAATCCACTTCCCTTCTACACCCCCAAACTATAGGTTGGAAAAACATCAAAGGACTGTTGGAGTGTTCTCCTCTGGTGGTCCTAGTCATGTAGCAGAGAGAACAACCACCACAAGTATGTTTGGTGCCATGGGTGGGGCTGTGACTATTGGTTCTAGCTTAGAGGCAAGCCAAGACAGTCCTAACATCATTAAGACCACATCCATGCCCTATGAATCAACTTTGGGAGGTTAAATTTCCATTCTAGAGGAGGGTAGATTGGAACCTTACACCATTTTGGAATTGACGGCGGTTTGCATTAGCTTGCAAAAGCAAAATGCAGACCTTGTACAGACTGTCACAGGTGAGGGTCTTGAACTCAAACAATTGAGGGAGAGACTAGTTGTTTTGGAGACTGCCTAAGCTAGGAGGAGGCATGCAAGAGTCCTTTATTCAGGGGAGGATTCTTACAAAAGGGAGGAGGATGCACCAACAGAACCTTTCAACTTGAGTGACAAGGGATCACATGATGAAGAAGGTGGTTCTTTTAGTATAAAACAGGTGGAAGTTGCTGAAACTTTGTCTAGCTTGAAGGAGAAGCAAGTTATTGATGTCTCCTTGATTTCTCCAAAGAAGTTATCATTTGTTGAGATGCTATAAGAGGTTACAAGTCAGCCACTGATGTTCATAATTTGAGCGCTGACAAGAGTAAAGAAGGCGTTGACAGACCCACAGGTATGATTGGTGTATCCCAGCCACCAGTTATTATTAGGGATGTTTCAACATAGGTACCACCAACTACTTTACCATCTATTGGAGCAAAAGACAAGGGTAAAGCAGTCTTAGTGGAAGTTGAGAAGCCAAAGAATAATGAAGCCCAGATACAATTTGATCAAGCTTTGGCTGCACAACTACAAGAAAAGGATTGGGCTACTACATAGAAAGAAAAAGATGGTAGTGATGATGAGAGCTCAGATTCTAGTGTTTTGATTATTGAAGATCTAGAGAGGTTGGAGTATGGAGAGGAGTTGGCTAAGCAAAGACTTGAAGAGTTGAAAATGCAAGCTGATTTTGAAATGCCTGAAGTGGTGAAAATGTATTTTGCATGGGAAAATAAAGTTACAGAAAATCCAGACATGACAATTTCTAATCAAATTTGGGGTTTGGAGATTCTGTTAAGAGTTCAACGAGATTGGAAGGTAATATTGAAGTATAAGGCTAGCAAGGTTCTTTCAAAGCTTAAGTAGGATAGAAGGGAGCTCTATTATATGCTTCTCAGATGTCACCAAGGGGGTTGGACTTTCAAGAAATTGCAGAAGTTGTCCTCTGATGAATTGGAGTTTCGTGTATATCCTATTTGGGCACGTGTTCAAGAGGAAAATACTATTAGACTCCTTTCTGATGAAAGAAAGGAAGAAATTGAAGAAGAGATGCAGATCCAAAAGGCTTCAATTGCACCAAGACCAGTGAAGAAGGGACTTCCTATTGAGTTCCCATCTTCGGATAGAGTGAATCCTAGTGAAGCGGTTATTAGAAATAGCATTAAGCTCTCACCATTGGAAGCTTCACACGTTGAAGAGGTATTACCTTTAGATTATAGAAACCCTATAGTTCACTATGAAGAAGATGCAAGTAGGTTCTGGATGATCATAAGATATGGAAAGAAGGTACATACTTTTACTTCTTTCATCTCATTGTTTGCAAGCCTGGATAGAGAAGACTTGGTAGATCTTTAGGGATTGATGAAGGCTAAGTATGAGGCTGAAGCACCTACTTTAGTCAATGGAATAAAGATCTGGACATCCTTCAAAAGGATGATTGAACCAGATGATGCAAATCCAATATGGTTAGATTTGGATGATATCAGTGGACTTCAATGGCGTCTACATTCAACAGCTGGTGTTTATCATTTGAACACTACAAAGTTTTCAGAATATCTTCTTGTGGATGCTGAATATCCTATGTCCAAGGAAGTTTAGAAGAGGATGGTGTCTACACAGTTGGAAATGGATTACACTAGTGATGTTAGCAAAGATTTATTTAGGTTTATTTATTATCTAATTAACAAGTGATTTATATTTGTAAGAATCCTCCTTGTACTTAGTTTTTATTCAAAAACTTGATTACTAGAGTATATATCAAGTTTAGGGGAGGATTGTTGGGAATAAAATGAGCCAAGACACTTAGACGCTGACAAGAGTTAATTGGACGCTGATAAAAAGAAATTAAGCGCTGACAGACCAAGCATTGACAAGAAGTATCCAAGCACTGACAAGAAGAAGTCCAAGCACTGATAGGAAAACTTAGTCAACAGGTTTGTTATTTGAAGGAAAGATATACTCAAATATTTTATTTTCTATATTTGTATTTTCCTAAAATAGTTGATAGGTTATCCATTGTACATGACTCCTTATGTTATAAAAGGAGGTCTTAGGGTTTATAGTAGATACGTATTATTCAGTATTGACTTTCATTGTAATCAAGTTTGTTTTATCAATCAAAAGTGAAAGTTTGTTTTACTTGTTTTACTTGTTCTTTATCCAAGTGTTAATTCCGCATAACACTTGGATTGTTGATACAACAACAAAGTTTCTCTAAGTGTTTAACTTGATTCAATCTCGTTAACACAAAGCTAATCGATCTAAGTTTAGGATCAACATATATGATGAAGCTGTATTAGCATCTACATCATGAAACTTCTTGGTGCATTTTCCTAGTCGAGGTGGAGGTGTCTTGGCTGTTGGAGTTGGTTTATCTTTGGTAACTTCATCCTTGTGAGATTTGTCACCTTTGGCAGCATCATCGGACTTGTCTTTAGACTTGTCTTTCTTATCTCCATCCTTTTTCTCTTTATCACCGACCTCTTCTTCTTTATCATCACCATTTTCTCATTCACAATCACCATTATCATCATCATCACTATCTTTATCACTACCGCCTTCGTGAACTACCTCCTTTATCATCACTACCTCCTTCATCATCACTACCTTCTTCGTCATCACCATCGTCATCATCATCATCATCATCATCGTCATCGTTGTCGGATTCGTCTTCCTCTTTCTCTTCATTTAAGATATTGTAAGGAACTACAGTTCCATGTTTCTTGAATATCTTAGTATCTTCATCCATAGGCGTTTTAAGAGCCTTGTGAAGGTTCTTTTGAGCTTTGGTTTTGTTGTAGGACCCGACTTGAATCATCCGAGCATGTAAGAGTTTCATCAACTCATAATCCGTGAGCCTTTGAGCAATAAGAAAATCTGACTGATGATTGTTAGAAGACTTGAGCATGAAATTTCTTGCAGCAATTTGTTTCAACTCGTCTCGCAGGGTGCTGATGGATTCTTTAACCTTTTCATCAAGTGAGCCAGCAATTGACTCATTAGCTTTAGCAAGAATCTCTTTCTCATCTCGGTACCTCTTTTTTAGTTCTCGAAGAGAAGTGAACGTTGCTTCATTTTTGGTGGCTTCAGCTGCTTTGACGTGAGCTAGTTCTTCTGCATGTGCTTTTCGGGATAGTTCTAACTCTTCTTTGACTTTAGCAATTGCGTCTTATTAAGCTTTTCTTGTGGATTCTTCACTTTGCTGTCTATGAGCTAAATCATCTTTGACTCGAACCATCTCTGTTAGGAATAAATTAAGCCAGATCACTTGAGCGCTGACAAGAGTAAAACAAGCGTTGACAGGAGCAAAACAAGCGCTGACAGCTCAAGCGTTGACAAGATAAAGTCAAGCGTTGACACATTGAAGACAAGCACTGATAGGAAGATATACTCTACGCGTTTATTGTATTCTAGATTACTTCTAGTAAAGATAGGAACAACAATGTATTTTCTATATTTATCTTTACCTAGAATAGCTGATACGTAGATTATTGTACAAGGCTTCTTATGTCTATAAAAGAAGACCTTTAGGTTAATGTTTAATATAAGTTTTCATTCGTAAACTACTTTCATTATAAGCAAGTTTGATATCATTAATCAAAGTGAAAGTTTGTTTATATCATTGTGTGTTCTTGTTTAAGTGTTAATTCCGCATAACACTTAGATTATCATAAGCATATACAAAGGTTTCTCTAAGTGTATTACTTGATCTAATCTCGTATACATAAAGCTAAATAGATCTAAGTTTGGGATCAACAAGTGGTATCAGAGCTTGTTGAGGAACTTTTGATCTTAAAGAACACAAGAACCCTAAAAATCACCAAAACCCTAATTTTCTCAAAAACCCTAACAACATCATGTCTGAAGCAATAACCTCCTCCTCCTCATCTTTACCAAACATCAAGATTCCCATGCTTGATGCCACCAACTTTGATTTGTGGAAATTCAACTTTGAGCAATATCTGGGAATCTATGACTACACACTCTGGGAGATTATTGAATATGGAAACACATTCGATAAAGCCCAAAAGATTGCTAATGTTATTGCTCAAAGATCAGCTGTTGCTGGATGTTCTGAAGAGGATAAGAAAGAAAAACTTGCAGATGGTAGAGCTGTGGCTGCTGAAGACATAGCAAAGAAAAGGGTCGACATGAAAGCCCTAAATATTCTGAAAGTCTCTTTGGGACAAGAGAACCAGCATAAATATAGAGGCTATGAATCTGCTAAAAATCTTTGGGAAGCTCTTAAAGTTGCATATGGTGGCAATGCAGACACTAAGGAAGAGAAGAAAAAGCAACTCATGCATGATTATGCTGTCTTCAAAGCTCAACCCAATGAGAAACTGAGTAGTGTGAGAAGCAGATTGCTTGACATTACAAGCAAGTTGTCCTTCATGGGGACACAACTTGGTGATGTCGACATTAATGATACCTTTCTTAAAAGTCAGGGTGAGGCATGGAAGATTGAGGCAAGATCTATTCTTGCCAACAATACTTATAAGAGTTCCTCGTTTGATGAAATCTACAACAAACTAAGGCTGTTGGAAGATGAAACTCTTTTAGAGCATGGAAGCAGGTCTACCACCAGTAACATGGCCTTCTTCTCTCATAGTGAAGGTCAATTCAATCAGAAGGACTCTTACATGCATCCAGTTACTGGATCATCATATGTCAGCGCTGGAACAAGTCCTGTCAACGTCTCCTTTTTAGACGCTGACACATTCAAGAGTGACTCCCCAAGAGTTAAACCTGCTGGTTTAGATTTGGATACTGTATGTGCTTATTTTGCTTCTCTACCCAATGGTTTAGTGATTACATATGAGGACCTTGAGCAGATAAGTGATGATCACTTGGAAGAGATGGACATTAAGTGGAACATGGCTCTTGCTAGTATAAGAGCAAATAGGTGGAACAGAAGGTTTAAGAAGAAGATGACCTTCAATGCTAAAGACACAGCTGGATTTGACAAATCCAAAGTTGAATGCTACAACTGTCATCGTATGGGGCACTTCATGAGGGAATGCAGATCTCCTAGAAGATCTGATGCTGGTAAACCCTCAAGTCAGGTTGTTATAGCTCAGGATTCCAAAGCCATGGTTGCAGTTCAAGGAATTGATGGCATGGGATGGGATTGGAGCTATCTGGCTAAGAATGTTGAAGAGGATAAAGCTTTGATTGCTGAGGTTGAAGAAGAAGAGCATGTTGAATATGCTCTCATGGCACACTCCTCCTCTTCATCTGATAATGAGGTATACAATGATGCTTTTTGTAGTAAAGGTTGTAGGTTAAACACTGAGAAACTTAACAAAGAAGTGTTAAGATTAATGAGTGATGTGAGTACTGAAAAATGCAAATTGTCTAATTACCAATTAGCCCTCACTCAAACTGAGAAAACCGTTTCTGAATACAAGAAAATGGAATTTGACTTAAAAGATAAAATAAATATCTTAAAACATGAGTTAGAGGCTAGTATGGATATTAGAAACATCATGTAAAGGGTTAATGGTGAGTTACAGGCTAAATTAGATGAGGCCATTAAGAGTAAAGACAACGTTGGCCTTAAAATTCAAAGATTTGATAGAGCCACTCAAACCCTAGGAGACTGTGTGGGTAAACAAAGGGATCCTAAGGACATGACTGGGATTGGGATGAATGACTACTCTTTGGTTCCACCACTAGCTGGTGACTTCTATGGTGTCCAGCAAAAGGACTTATCTTGGACTGGTTTGCCAGAATTCCAAGAGGAGGAATTCATTCCTCCACCAAGAGTTGTCACTCCAGTTGAAGAGTACCAACAAAAGTTGACTGATCTGAATGAATGGAAGAAAGCTAACCCTACTTTGTTTGTTAAGGGTGGCTTACTATGTGAAAGTCCCAATGAGTCAACTCCCATTAAGGTTACAAACCTAGTCACTGGTAAAGTTGTTGACCTAGGCTCAAACACTGATAGAAAACCTAGCGTTAAATATGCAGAGATGTATAGGAATACTAGGTCACCCAAGAGCCAACTTAGCAATAATGGAACAGGCTTCTTCTCTTCTAGACATAAGGTTGTGTCTAGAAAAGCTTGTTACACTTGTGGTAGCTTTTCACACTTTGCATACAAGTGTGTCAACGCTCCCAAAGTCAGCGCTGACAGGAACAATTTCAGCGCTGACAGGAACAAAGTCAACGTTGTTAGAAAGTCAAACGTTGTCAGACCCAGACCTTGTGTGCAGCAAAGTCCACAAGTGATTAGACCTGCCCTATTCTTTACTAGAGGGTCTAACACTCATGGACAAAGACCATTTCAAAATACAAACACCTGGTAAAATAGGCAATGGGTTTCTGTAGCAAACCCTAGGTTCAACGCTGACAAGGGTAATCTCAGCGTTGACAAGACTAATTCCAACGCTGACAGAAACGTGACCAGACCTAAATATTTGCAACCACAGGGTAAGGGGTCTAAAGCTTCTTCAAGCTTAACATGGATACCCAAGAAGATCAAAACCCTAATGATAATGGGATTTCAATGACCTGCAACAGATTTAATTACATTTCAAAGGTCATTACAAAACCTATTGGGGTTAACTGGGCATTTCATCCTAAGAAGGATGAGAATGGGGTTGTTGTGAGAACTAAGTCTGTTCTTATTGAACAACCAGATGAATCCAAGTCTTTTAAGACTTGGGTTCCCAAAGAAAACTAATTTGTTTTCTTTATGTGTAGGGCATTCAAAGACAGGTCAATGATTATGGATATTGGGATAGTGGATGCTCAAGGCACATGACAGGGAAGGAAGACTATTTGATGAACTTCACTCCCATTAAGGATGGTGATAAGGTATACTTTGGAGGCGGATATGGTACTATCACAGGCAAAGGAACCCTTCTCACCAAGAATTTGCGTTTTGAAAACGTATTTCTGGTAAAAGAACTTGATTACAATCTTTTTAGTGTATCACAAGTTTGTGATAACCAAAATAAAGTTCTGTTTACTGATACTGAGTGTTTGGTGTTAAGCAAGGATTTTAAGATCCCTGATGAGAAATATATTGAGTATAGAACACCTAGGCATAAGGACATATATAATGTGAATTTGAATTGGATTAAAATGAATAATAATATGTCTTGTTTTTATGCTAAAGCTTTAGTAGATGAGAGTAATTTGTGGCACAGGAGACTAGGGAACATAAATTTTAAAAATATAAATAGGCTTGTGAGACTTGGTTTGGTTGATGGTTTGCCTGAGAAGGCCTTCCACAATGACCACTCTTGTGTTGCATGTCTTAAAGGCAAGCAGCACAAGGTCTCATTCAAGTCGAAACAGGTGCATACTAGTTATAGACCTCTTCATATGCTACACATGGACCTCTTTGGTCCAACCAATATAGAAAGTTTGAATGGTAAGTCATATTGCTTTGTCATCACAGATGACTTTTCTAGGTTTACTTGGACATTCTTTCTAGCTATGAAGAGTGACACAGCTGATATTCTAATTGATTTTATCACTCAGATTGAGAAGAGGTCTGGCAATGAAGTTAAAATGCTTAGGAGTGATAATGGTGGAGAATTTAGGAATAAGAAGCTAGATGATTTCTGTGCCAGGAAATGAATTACTAGGCAATTTAGTATTGCTAGAACCCCATAGCAAAATGGGGTTGCTGAGAGGAAAAATAGAACCCTAATTGAAGCAGCCAGAACAATGTTGGCTGATGCTCATTTTCCTATAGCCTTTTGGGCTGAGGCTGTTAATACAGCTTGTTATGTTCAAAATAGAGCATTAGTTAACAAAATTCAGAACAAAACACCTTATGAGTTACTTTGGGGAAGAAAACCTAATATTGGTTTTCTCAGACCTTTTGGTTGTCATGTAGTAGTTTTAGATACTAGTGATGCCTTAGGGAAATTTAGTGCAAAAGGTGATGAGGGTTACTTCATGGAGTATTCAGTGCAGAGCAAGGGATATAGGGTTTATCTTAAAGAGGAAAAACGTATACTTGAAAGAGTACATGTTAGGTTTTTAGAAAATAAGCCTAATGATCCTAAAAGTGGTCCTAATTGGTTGTTTGACTTGGAACCTTTATCTAGACGATTAAATTATATGGCTGTCACTAATCCAGACATTGTGAAGGTAACTTCAAATGTTATGGAGGAACAAGTTGTTGATGTTTCAGGTACTCAGGTTCATGAAAAGGTTGGATCACAAGCAGAAAAGACATATTATATCCAAGAATATGTTACCATTCCCATTAGGACAGATGCTTTTGCTGCTGCTGCTGGTAAAGATAATGGTGGTCTCCAAGAACCACCAGATACAAACATGCATGGTCCTTCAGGCGCTTAATAAGTGTGAAAACACTTGTCCTTTTACCACTTATTTCCAATAATAACAAGACCAAAACGTGTGATTTATGTCGTAAAAGTCGGAATTATGCGTGGTTTTTGTTTTTATTGTGTTTTAGGACCAAAATATGAAAAAGGAAGAAAACACGGGCTTTCACGGGCTTTTATCGAAGAAAAAGGGAAAAGACGAAGTCAAAAGACCAAGAGTGCAAAAAGAACGGAAGTCCAAGGCCTATTCTGAAGATTTATCGAAGAAAAAGTCAAAAGACGTAAGTTTAACGAAGTCGAAGAACTTAAGTCTAATAGAAGAAGAAAATTAAAAAGACAAGTTCAAATCCCGAGACGACAAAGACGAAGAATTAAAGTCGAGTCGAGAAAACGTAAAGAAAGCAAGAGAGAAGATGCAACACATGCACTCCTTCCACCTTTCCTATAAATACCCTCCTAATAGTCATTAGGAGAGGGGTTAGAGTTTTTAGTTAATTTTTCACTTTTTAGTTTTCTCTAGTTTTTAGAGAGAGAAAGTCTTAAACTTTCTCTCACTAGTTCATCTTTTAATCTTTCAAGATTAAACACTTTTGTATTGCTTATTTTCATTAATCAAAGTTCTATTTTAAGCTTTTATTTCTTAATCTCATTCTACTTTTCTTTGATTTAAGATTGATTTTGGTGCGATTATCATGTGATCCATGTTGTTCTAATTGATTTCGTGCTTAAAAGTTAACCTTTTGATCATTTTATAAGTTTTCATTTGATTAAGCTTTAAGACTTTTGTGCTTATTGGCTTATTTTTATGATTAGCTTATTTTTCTTATTAAAAAGTTTTATTAAAAAGTTTATGTTTTTATTGTTTGATCTAAAAAGTTGCTTGATTTCGAGTTAGATAAGTTGATTAAAGTGCTTATTTGATTCGGTTAAGTATTCGGATTGATAAGTTTTGGATTTTAGCTTATTGAACTTAGCTTATTTCCTTGCTTTCCTAAATCCCACAATTTTCGGAAAGGGTGGTAAAGCCCCTTTCCGATTGAGTTATTCCGACCGGATACACCACATAACCGATTTCCACCATTTTAGGGAAGGGTTCAAACTCCCTTTTCCGATCGGCCCCTTATTCCGACGGCACCCCATCTTCACTTTCCGATTGATCCAATCGGATTAGGTCTTTGATTTTCCGATTGGTACACACTGGTATTCCGATCTAGTCTCCATTTCTTGAGTATTCCGACGGTAGCACTTGTCTTGTTATTCCGATCAAGGGCTCGTTGTGCATTCCGATTGGCTCCATTTATTAGCATTCCGATTGGGGTGTTTGCACGTATTCCGATCGCCCCTTTGTCCCTGAATTCCGATTGTGTTGTTCACCCTACATTCCGATCAATCGATCGGAAAACATTCCGATCGGGGGCCTTTTTGGCTTGTTTTGGTTTCTATCGATATCACTTTCTTATAGTACTTTTTATTTTCTGAAAATTTTCGAAGTGTTAGTTTTGTTTAGTGAGTTAGTACTTTTCCATTATCATCTTTAAGTTTCCATGCATTTATTTTACTTGTCATTTCAATATCAATCTTTTAACTTCCATCTACTCAACGACACTTTAATTACTTGCAATTAGTTTAAAACAAACCAAACCATTCTCTTGATCCACCAAAAGACGATTGAGTCGCACTTAAGACCGGTTTTCAATTCGAAAAGATTCGGAACTATAACGAACTTTGATACTTAGGTGTCAAAAGTCAAGTATTAAATGGCGCCGCTGCCGGCTCTTTTCGTTAAGATAAACGGTTTCTAGTGAGAGACGCATTGAATTTTGGGATCCGTTCTTTGAACGTTATTTTCATTGCTATAAAAATTTCCAAAAATCCATAAAAAATTATAAAACTTTTCAAAAATACAAAAACATTAAAAAACCTGTAAAAACCAAAAAGATTATATAGATATTCCTTGTGTATATTTTTCTTCTGCAGGTGCATGCGTACTAGATCTACAAACTATTCTGAGCCCGAGAATCGTGAAGATTTAGATATGGCTGGTGTTAACAACAACAATAATCACCCACCTCAAAATAATTTGAATAACAACCACAACAATAACAACAACAACAATGTCCTTCTACCTGATTTACGAACCATGGAGGAATTGTGCCAACCCACCATGAACGGACGCGGAGGCCCGATTGCGCCAATGCACGTCACGGCTCAGGAGTTTTCGTTGAAGCATCACATGATCCAGCAAGTGCAAACGAACCCATTTCGTGGAATTCTGGATGATGATGCCAACAAACACCTCGACAAATTCATTACCATTACCCAAAGCATGAAGTGCCCCGGTGTTTCTATGGATGACCTTCGCCTTCAACTTTTTCCACACTCGCTTCCTCACCATGCCGAAAAATGGTTTGACCGTCTTCCTAAGAATTCTATTCATACGTGGAACGACATGACTCAACGCTTTTTATCGTGCTACTTTCCCCCATCCATGGTCACTAGCCTTCGTAACCAAATCAGTGGATTTATGCAAGAGAATGATGAATCGCTTTTCGATGCTTGGGAACGTTACAATGATTTGATCGACCGCTGTCCTAATCACAATATGCTCCCCGTCACTCTCATTGACACCTTCTACAATGGTCTCACCTTTCGTGATCGTGACACGATCAATGCCGCCGCCGATGGTACTTTTATGAAAAGGAGACCGGAAGAGTGTCGAGAGTTGATTGAAAACATGACTACTCACCACAAGAATTGGGATTCATCCGCATCCTCAAGATCTAATCAGAGAGTCAATGTTTCATCTACTTCTTCCACCACCAACCCGTCTATTTTGGAACGTGCTATTCTCGATATTAACAAAAGTCTCCAAATTTTGACTTCTAACCAAACTCAACAAGCTAAAGCCGTTGTTATCTCTTGCGACACATGTGGTGGTCCTCATTCCTACAATGAGTGTCCTTCTACTCACGGCAATTATTCTGAAGACGTTAACGCAGCTTATGGTACTTATCGTACGGGAGGCTATCAAGCTCGCCCTCAAGGAGACCGTGGCTTGCTAAGTTATCGTTCCAAAAATTATCTTGCTCCTCCCGGTTTCCCTCCTGCAAACCAAAACCAACAACAAAGCTACAACCGAAACAACCAATCCCAACCTCGTGCTCAAAATCAATATCAATCCCAAAGAAACCCATACCCAACTCAAGGAAATTCTCAAGCTCCACTTCTCAATCAACCGATGGCCGTTAACCAAGACGTCGAGACGTTCATGAAGACTAATCGTGAGATGGTGACGAATCTTCAGAGTCAATTTGTCAACTTGAAGAATGACATGGTGAAACAAGGGAGCGATATTCGAGCCGAGCTAAGGAATGACATGGCCAAACACAGCAATGATATTAATGCCAACATGCAAAACTCTTTTAACAATCAAGCTCTTCACCTTCGTGATATGATTGGTTCGCTCATCCAAAGTAATCAACCCTCTTCTTCGGGTACTCTTCCGAGTAATACCGTTGCGAATCCAAGGGGGGAGATGAAAGCAATCACCACTCGAAGTGGAAAAGGTTATATGGAACCCGAGCTTCCTACACCTCCACCGGTGATTGTGACCAAGGAAAAAGAGCAACTTTCCCCACCTCCTTCACCTTCTATCCCCATTTCCCCACCACCCGTGGTTGTGAGTGATCCTATTCCCTTAAAGCCTTCTTCTTCATCCAATATACCTTATCCTTCAAGGTTGAGGAAAGAGAAGCAAAAGAGCAAGGATGATATTCAGGTTTCAAACTTCCTAAAAATGTTTAAACAATTGAATTTTAACATCTCCTTTGCCGAGGCTCTCGCTCACATGCCCAAATACGCTAAGATGTTTAAAGATCTTCTAAGTGATAAAGAAAAGCTTCTTGACATTGCTCAGACCCAACTTAATGAGAACTGCTCCGCAGTGCTCTTAAGGAAATTGCCCACCAAACTTGGTGATCCGGGTCGCTTCTTGATTCCTTGCAACTTCCCGGGAGTAGAGAATTGCATGGCCCTAGCCGATCTAGGTGCCAGTATAAACTTAATGCCTTTAAGTGTTTGGAAGCAATTATCTCTCCCCGAGCTAGTCCCCACCAAAATGACTTTGGAATTAGCCAACCGTACGGTTGCTTATCCAGTGGGGATAGCCGAAGATGTCTTCGTTGGCGTCGACAAATTCACCTTCCCGGCGGATTTTGTTGTCGTTGATTACGAGATGGATCCCCGTGTTCCATTAATCGTTGGACGTCCATTTCTGAGGACCGGTCGCACTCTCATTGATGTAGCCGCAGGCGAAATAATCATGAGAGTTGGTGACGATAAAATTGTCTTCAACATGGGTAAGATTTCTAAGCAACCTTATTCGTATGAGAGCGTTAATGCTATTGATGTTCTCGATGAGGCTTGTGAAGAACATTTTCATGATGCTTGCAAAAGTACTCTTTCTTCTCTACCCAATGTTGAGACCGTTGCCTCAATTGCTCCAGCATTGACTCCTTTTGGAGAAAGTGACTTGGATGATTTCGAAGCTAGCTTGGGTCCTCTCGATATCAAGTATGATAATTTGTCCACCAATTGGGATGAAGATATTCGTACTATTGAGAGACTTCTCAATGAGGACCCGTTGTCTCCTCCTGCTCCTAAAGAGGTGACTAATGATGATCCATCGTTAGTTTCACCATCTACTGAGGATCCTCCTACTCTCGAGCTTAAGGACCTACCGCCTCATCTTGAGTACGTTTTTCTGGAAGACGACGAGAAGCTACCGGTCATCATCGCTAAGGATCTGAAAGAAGACGAAAAAGCCCGACTTGTCGCTGTGTTGAAGAAGCATAAACGAGCTATCGCTTGGAAAATCTCCGACATCCGTGGAATTGATCCTCATTTCTGCACACATAAAATTCTCATGGAGGACGACTTTAAGCCCACAATTCAAAGCCAAAGAAGGGTGAATCCTAAAATCCATGACGTCATCAAAAAAGAGGTTATCAAACTTCTTGATGCGGGTATGATTTACCCTATTTCGGATTCTCCGTGGGTTAGTCCAGTCCATTGTGTGCCTAAGAAGGGCGGAATCACCGTTGTGCCCAATGCAAACAACGAGTTAATTCCTACCCGTCTCGTTACTGGGTGGAGAGTTTGTATAGACTACCGCAAACTCAATGATGCCACGAGAAAGGATCATTTCCCCCTACCTTTTATGGACCAAATGCTTGAACGTCTAGCGGGTAATGAATATTACTGCTTTCTGGATGGTTTCTCGGGTTATTTCCAAATACCCATCGATCCCCAAGATCAAGAGAAGACAACATTCACTTGTCCCTATGGCACCTTTGCTTATAAACGAATTCCTTTTGGCTTATGCAATGCCCCCGGGACTTTCTAAAGGTGCATGTTGGCTATCTTCCATGACATGGTTGAGCAAACCATGGAAGTCTTCATGGATGATTTCTCGGTCTTCGGGGATTCCTTCTCTGCTTGCCTTGCCAATTTGGAACGTATGCTTAAGCGGTGCGAAGACACTCGCCTTGTTCTGAATTGGGAAAAATGCCATTTTATGGTAAAAGAAGGCATTGTGCTAGGACACAAAATCTCTAAAGCCGGTCTTGAAGTCGACCGTGCTAAAGTAGATGTCATAGCCAAATTACCTCCACCTTCCACCGTGAAGGGTGTGAGAAGTTTTCTGGGTCATGCGGGCTTCTATCGTAGATTCATTCAAGATTTCTCTAAAATCGCTCGCCCGATGACCCACCTCTTGGAAAAAGATACTCCTTTTATCTTTTCTAAAGAGTGTCTCGAAGCCTTCAATCTTCTTAAGGATAAGCTAACTAAGGCACCGGTCTTGGTTACCCCTAATTGGGAGCTGTCTTTTGAATTGATGTGCGATGCTAGCGACTTTGCTATTGGTGCGGTTTTGGGCCAAAGAGTGAATAAACACTTCCAACCAATCCACTACGCTAGCAAAACAATGACAGGGGCTCAATTGCATTATACGACAACCGAAAAAGAGCTTTTAGCTGTTGTCTATGCTTTTGAGAAATTTCGCCCCTATCTTGTTTTATCCACCACCATCGTATACACGGACCATTCCGCGTTGAAGTACTTGATGACAAAGAACGATTCTAAGCCAAGACTTCTTCGCTGGGTTTTGCTCCTTCAAGAATTCAACATTGAAATTCGTGATAAGAAGGGAGCCGAAAACCTGGCCGCGGATCATTTGAGTCGACTTGAGGATCCATATCAGGGGGATCATCCGAACAAAGAGATCAATGACTCTTTCCCCCTGGAGACTCTAATGTCTATAAATCTCAATCTTGATGGCACCCCGTGGTTTGCAGACAATGCAAACTACTTAGCGGGTGGTATTCTCATCCAAGGGTTAACATCCCAACAAAAGAAGAAGTTCTTGAACGATGTTAAGACTTACTTTTGGGATGACCCTTATCTATTCAAACAGTGTGCTGATCTGATTATTCGTCGATGTGTTGACGGACCGGTAGCTTTTGACATCCTCCAAGCTTGCCACAAAGGACCCACCGGTGGTCACTTTGGTCCCAACTACACCGCTAAGAAAGTGTTTGATTCTTGATTCTACTGGCCCACCATTTATCGTGACGCTCACGAAATGGTTAAGCATTGTGATGCTTGCCAACGTCAAGGCAAGATCACACATAAGGATGAGATGCCTCAAAATTTCATACAGGAATGTGAAATCTTTGATGTATGGGGCATCGACTTTATGGGGCCATTTCCATCATCCAAAGGGAACAAGTACATCCTCGTCGCCGTCGACTACGTCTCTAAATGGGTTGAAGCTAAGGCTCTTCCTACGAATGATGCGAGGGTGGTTGTGAACTTTTTGAAGCAGCTTTTCGCTCGATTTGGCGTTCCTCGTGCTATCATCAGTGACTGCGGGACTCATTTTTGCAACGATCAATTTGCACGAGTCATGGCAAAGTATGGTGTCACTCACCGTCTTTCCACCGCCTATCATCCCCAAACCAATGAGCAGGCCGAAATTTCCAATCGTGGCTTGAAGAGAATTTTGGAGCGTACTGTGGGAGAGCATCGTGCCGCGTGGGCCGATAAGTTAGATGATGCTCTGTGGGCTTTCCGTACTGCTTACAAGACCCCGATCGGTTGTACACCTTATCATCTTGTGTACGGAAAAGCCTGCCACCTACCCATCGAGCTGGAACATAAGGCGCACTGGGCCTTGAAGTGGGCTAACTTCGACATCATCAAAGCCGGTGATCATCGCAAGGTTCAACTCAACGAGCTAAATGAACTGAGGAATGAAGCTTATGAGAACTCGCTGATCTACAAAGAGAAGACGAAGATTATCCACGATGCTAAAATCAAGAACCGAGAGTTCCACGTTGGTGATCAAGTCTTACTCTTTAACTCTCGGTTGAAGATCTTCTCTGGCAAGTTGAAGAGCCGCTGGACTGGTCCATTCACCGTCGCCAAAGTCTTTCCGTATGGGACCATTGAGCTTTCTCAGCCGAATGGGCCCAATTTCAAGGTGAATGGCCAGCGTTTGAAGCTGTACTTTGGTGAGGACATCTCTCAGGAGATGATTCCATCCCTCACCACGTTCCCCATGAACTAAAATTGGGTCGAGTCAGGCTCATGACTCGGTGAACAAAAACAAGCGCTTTTCGGGAGGCAACCCGTGTTCTATCCTTTACTGCTTTCATAATAAGTGTAGGGGGAGCCCCGCATATGTTTGTTGTCTTGTTTCTTGTGCTGTGCAGGGATTAAAGCTTCAGAAAGCATCTTGATGACTTTTGACGAACCGTGATACCGTGTTTCCCCATCTTCCCGGTTCTATCCTAAACTCTTGTGATTCAATATTTCATATTCTATATGTTCACATTGAATTCACTTTAGTTCTCCTTCCCTTAGCAAGATTTAAACAAAGTGCACAATGTCCTAAGTGTAGGGGAGTTTACTCCCACATGCTTAAACATTGAGGACAATGTTTATCTCAAGTGTAGGGGGGACTTCTATCGAAGTAAGTGGTCTTTTCCTTGTATTTGTCCTCATTTTAACCGGAAAATTTGATTTTTCGACATTTTTCAAAATTTTTAATCTATTTTGGCCTAGTTGTATAGTTGTATTTGCCTTTGTTATGTTTATTTTCTTTCCGTTGCTAGAATAAATTTTTAATAAAGTGTTTTTAGATTTTTCTTAGTCGTGAACATTTTAACTCAACCCGAGTTTACTTGCCTAAGTTTACTCTAGCTAGTATCCTTAACGTGTTTAAGTCAAGTTTTGCTAGACTTTTATATAGGGAGCTATAAAACGCGAAAGTCTTAACTCTCACGAGTTAAGAACAAGAACTTTTCGCAAGTTCCTATAATTGATCCTAGAGAGTCGTTTATCAAGGGAACTTTAAAATACGATTTCTAAACTTGAAAAAGTCTAATAATTTGCAAGATCCTATAGGCGACTCGAAAACCCAAAACTTTGATTTAATTGGCTAAGCATCCACGAGTCTCATTACTTGAGATTTTAAGCTGTGGAGAACGAGAGATGATAGAGTCAATTATAAGTTCGGTATTCTTTCGTGAATTTATGTGAGTTAATTATGAGCCTATTCTCCCTCCGCTTGTTAATAAATTAATCTGCTAATAAATAAGGTTGTACGATTTAAAAGGTTACTTAGCTTCTAGCCCCAGATCGTTTAAAAGTTGCTCGGTAATGACGAGAGTTCATAGCCAAGGCATAACTTATGAAGCGGGGCGCGAAGATTGGCGAGTCCGAAAAGGCCCTAACAAGGCATGAGGGCTACATTTTGTTTCTAAAGATCCAAAAGTGATGTGAAGAATCATTTATCGAAAATCAATATGAAGGATCGAGACACACGACGAAAAGCAAGAACTCCCCAAAAGTCATGGAGAAATCTATCCGAAAAGACCCTAACAAGGTATGAGGATAAATAGATCCAAGTCCTAAAAGGAGGCGGATCGTTGTATATCAAAGTCCAAAATAAAGATTGGATAAAAATGAAGAAGTCGTGTTCCAAAGATGAAGAATCTCTCAAAAACTTCAAGTGAAGAAATTCCTAATATGAAGAGAAGACCATAATTTCAAGAACGTCTCTCAAAGATTCGAAGTATGAAGTCGCTGCCAAATATCGGCCCGAGAAAGGTCTCAAATCGCGAACCAAGTTATGCCAAGATATGAACTTTCTGAAAGCCCGAGAAGCAGTTTTAAAAGATTTGGTCCTTTAGCTAACTATTGATTAAATCGTTCACCTTATTTTCGGACTAAATAACTCTCGAAATAAGTCAAACAATGCATCCTCGTGATCATTCAAGACAAAAATAAAATATAAGAGATACACCTAGGAATAAGGGAGTCTAAGTGAATAATTAGCCCACATGAGTTTGTGATAGTTTGCTAACTTATAATAACAATGATCTCGTTTTTAAGCTTGGTATGGGGAACGTGAAACTTGAGGATGATAAATGTTCATGGCCGCCAAGACCCAATGTAAGTTTTTAATTTCTTTACTTATTTCTATCTTTTATGTTTAGTATTTAATAAAGGCCAAGGTGGGTTATTTATGATGGAAAATGTAAACGGTGCTTTAAAATTAATGCATTGCATGAGGGCATTGCAATGGTCAAGTGTAGGGGATTTAATAAGTGTGAAAACACTTGTCCTTTTACCACTTATTTCCAATAATAACAAGACCAAAACGTGTGATTTATGTCGTAAAAGTCGGAATTATGCGTGGTTTTTGTTTTTATTGGGTTTTAGGACCAAAATATGAAAAAGGAAGAAAACACGGGCTTTCACGGGCTTTTATCGAAGAAAAAGGGAAAAGACGAAGTCAAAAGACCAAGAGTGCAAAAAGAACGGAAGTCCAAGGCCTATTCTGAAGATTTATCGAAGAAAAAGTCAAAAGACGGAAGTTTAACGAAGTCGAAGAACTTAAGTCTAATAGAAGAAGAAAATTAAAAAGACAAGTTCAAATCCCGAGACGACAAAGACGAAGAATTAAAGTCGAGTCGAGAAAACGTAAAGAAAGCAAGAGAGAAGATGCAACACATGCACTCCTTCCACCTTTCCTATAAATACCCTCCTAATAGTCATTAGGAGAGGGGTTAGAGTTTTTAGTTAATTTTTCACTTTTTAGTTTTCTCTAGTTTTTAGAGAGAGAAAGTCTTAAACTTTCTCTCACTAGTTCATCTTTTAATCTTTCAAGATTAAACACTTTTGTATTGCTTATTTTCATTAATCAAAGTTCTATTTTAAGCTTTTATTTCTTAATCTCATTCTAATTTTCTTTGATTTAAGATTGATTTTGGTGCGATTATCATGTGATCCGTGTTGTTCTAATTGATTTCGTGCTTAAAAGTTAACCTTTTGATCATTTTATAAGTTTTCATTTGATTAAGCTTTAAGACTTTTGTGCTTATTGGCTTATTTTTATGATTAGCTTATTTTTCTTATTAAAAAGTTTTATTAAAAAGTTTATGTTTTTATTGTTTGATCTAAAAAGTTGCTTGATTTCGAGTTAGATAAGTTGATTAAAGTGCTTATTTGATTCGGTTAAGTATTCGGATTGATAAGTTTTGGATTTTAGCTTATTGAACTTAGCTTATTTCCTTGCTTTCCTAAATCCCACAATTTTCGGAAAGGGTGGTAAAGCCCCTTTCCGATTGAGTTATTCCGACCGGATACACCACATAACCGATTTCCACCATTTTAGGGAAGGGTTCAAACTCCCTTTTCCGATCGGCCCCTTATTCCGACGGCACCCCATCTTCACTTTCCGATTGATCCAATCGGATTAGGTCTTTGATTTTCCGATTGGTACACACTGGTATTCCGATCTAGTCTCCATTTCTTGAGTATTCCGACGGTAGCACTTGTCTTGTTATTCTGATCAAGGGCTCGTTGTGCATTCCGATTGGCTCCATTTATTAGCATTCCGATTGGGGTGTTTGCACGTATTCCGATCGCCCCTTTGTCCCTGAATTCCGATTGTGTTGTTCACCCTACATTCCGATCAATCGATCGGAAAACATTCCGATCGGGGGCCTTTTTGGCTTGTTTTGGTTTCTATCGATATCACTTTCTTATAGTACTTTTTATTTTCTGAAAAATTTTCGAAGTGTTAGTTTTGTTTAGTGAGTTAGTACTTTTCCATTATCATCTTTAAGTTTCCATGCATTTATTTTACTTGTCATTTCAATATTAATCTTTTAACTTCCATCTACTCAACGACACTTTAATTACTTGCAATTAGTTTAAAACAAACCAAACCATTCTCTTGATCCACCAAAAGACGATTGAGTCGTACTTAAGACCGGTTTTCAATTCGAAAAGATTCGGAACTATAACGAACTTTGATACTTAGGTGTCAAAAGTCAAGTATTAGCGCTGACAAAGGCAAATCTAGCGCTGACAAGACCAATTCAGACGTTGATGGTTCAGACGTTGACAACAACAGTTCAAGCGTTGTTAGCCCAAGTGCTGACAAACAAGATTCAGGCGTTGACAACACTTTTGCACATCTTTTCTCTTCCACTTTTGAACAAGGTGAACCTTCCAAATCTTATGAAGAAGGTCATCCCTATGTTGATATAAGAGAGTTTGATGAAGAAGATATTGGCAACATGGAGAATGAAGTTGAAGATACCAGACTTTTTGAGGGAGGCATACTTACTTCAGTCATGAAGAATCATCCTCCTTCTCAAATCATTGGTAATGTTAATACTCCAGTTCAGACTAGAAGATCTCATCAAGGTCTTGGTGGGTTTATTGCCAATATACACAAGAAGGTTGATACCCCTCTTATGCAAGCATGT
Source organism: Glebionis coronaria (assembly GCA_025667525.1). Taxonomy (NCBI): domain Eukaryota; kingdom Viridiplantae; phylum Streptophyta; class Magnoliopsida; order Asterales; family Asteraceae; genus Glebionis; species Glebionis coronaria. The sequence goes on along the minus strand of JANFOE010000503.1, from coordinate 294,891 downwards.
TTGTTTGCCTGTTTTCTATCACAACAGGAACCCAAAAAAATATTTGATGCTCTCAAAGAACCAAGTTGGGTGGAAGCAATGCATGATGAGCTTCACCAATTTGCAATTCAGGATGTTTGGGAGCTGGTTGATTGTCCCATATATGTCAGACCTATAGGGACAAGATGGGTTCTAAGGAACAAGAGAGATGAAAGAGGCATTGTGGTCAGAAACAAGGCAAGGTTAGTGGCTCAGGGATATACACAAGAGGAGGGATAGACTATGAGGAAGTCTTTGCACCAGTTGCAAGGATTGAAGCTATAAGGATTTTTCTAGCCTATGCATCCTGTATGGGCTTCACTGTCTATCAAATGGATGTCAAGAGTGCCTTCCTCTATGGAACTATTGTTGAGGAAGTATATGTGATGCAGCCTCCTGGTTTTGAGGATCCAGAGAATCCAGATAAAGTGTATAGAGTCAAAAAGGCTATGTATGGCCTTCATCAAGGCCCTAGGGCATGGTATGGTACTTTGTCTACCTATTTGGTGGACAGTGGTTTCAAGAGGGGCACCATAGATCAGACACTGTTTACAAAGAAGAAAGGCAAGGATGTGTTGCTTGTCCAGGTCTATGTTGATGATATCATTTTTGGGTCTACTGATCCAAAGATGAGTGAGGATTTCTCCAAGCTTATGACAGACAAATTCAAGATGAGTGTTATGGGTGAGATGAACTTCTTTCTTGGTTTACAAGTTCAGCAGAAAGAAGATGGTATCTTCATCTCCCAGGATAAATATGTTGCTGAGATCTTGAAGAAGTTTGGCTTTTCTCCACATGAAAAGAGGGCTACTACTCCTATGGATAGAGAACACCCTTGGGGAAAGATTGGAGATGGGAAAGATGTTGATGTCAGGCACGATAGATCCATGATTGGATCGTTGATGTATCTTACTGCCTCCAGACCTGACATCATGTTTGATGTGTGTGCTTGTGCACGCCATCAAGTGACTCCCAAAGAATGTCACCTTTATGCTGTGAAGAGGATCTTTAGGTACCTAAGATGCTATCCTGGTCTTGGTTTGTGGTACCCAAAGGATTCACCATTGGAGCTGATTGCATATTCAGATAGTGATTATGGAGGTGATAAATTTGATAGGAAATCCACAACTGGTGGATGTCAGTTTCTTGGGAGCAGGTTGATATCTTGGCAGTGCAAGAAACAAACAGTGGTGGCTAACTCTACAACTGAAGCAGAGTATGTTGCTGCAGCTGCTTGTTGTGGCCAAGTTTTGTGGATTCAGAACCAGCTGTTGGACTATGGGTATAATTTCATGCATACCAAGATATTTGTTGACAATAACAGTACTTATGCATCATTAAGAATCCTGTACATCATTCTAAAACTAAACATATAAAAATTAGACACCATTTTATTAGAGATTGCTTTGAGAAAGGTTTAATACAACCAGATAGGGTTGACACTGAGGAAAATGTGTCAGATTTATTAACTAAACCTTTTGATGCTGGGAGGTTTCAATACTTGGTAACAAGTATTGGAATGGTCAATCTCACATAATATGTGTTTTGGAGTCTTTTTGTAAAAGTATGTACAGGATGATGCATTGTTATTGGTCTTATTGATGATTTAGATTTTCCACTATATTTTTCTAACACTGACAAAGGTTGCTTGAACACTGATAAGTGTTTTTGTAACGTTGTCAGCAATATAATTATCTAACGCTGACAAAGCTTCCCTCAACGCTGTCATGTGTTATCGGGGCGTTGTAAGCAATAATGTTAGTTTTGTGGTTTTTAGTCTAAATGTGCAGATGGTGTTAGCAGTATACCATTGGATACAGAGTTGCTTATGGATCAATGGAGAAGAATTTGGACCAGTTTTTATTTATGGATGATGGTTGGAATCTTTAATTCCTATCTTGACCTAAATTTTTATGTTCATGCATGATTTTAGCAAACTTATGTATCATAGTTTAAGGGGAGGTTTTAGGAACCTTTAGGATGTTTGGGTATCCATATGATACTCTTATCACAATTCTAGATTGTGTCCACAGGTGAGTATGAGTTAGTTTTACTAAATCATGAGGCATTGTAGCATGCAAAGTTGATATACTATGCATGCTGCCAAGACATTTTTGGCCTAGAATTGGTTGTGGTCTGTTGGGAGACTTGGGAATAATTTTGTTATGGGATTTACCTGGGAGTAACAAGGAATTTTGTAAGGTAACTTGGTTGTTAAGAGTTTTGGTTAGAAAGGGACACTAGAGTACTGTTATGTCTATCTTGCTTAAGCAAGTGTGCATAACTGGACAGTGCTTGCCGCCCTATAATAATTATCAGCTTTTTGGTTATCTTCTCTAGGATAAATTACTTTGTTAAGGTCATTTTTCATTTTTAAACATTTTTTATTTTTGGACGCTGATAAGAATTTTCCAAGCGTTGTTGTGACCAAATTAGACGCTGACATGGCTATAGGCAAACGTTGACAAGATTATAGCCGTCGGGCGTTGATAGGTTATTTTTGACCGTTGACACTCAATGGGACCTACCCAGTTGTTACTTTTTGACATATTTTTAGGCCGTAATTTTGGGAGTTGTTACTTTTCATTTAATGCATGAGATAAACTTATAATTTTTCAATATTTTCATGATTACTTTTTGAAAATACTTGCCTATTTTTGGGCCTATCCCATGCTTTTTCTTCTCCTATAAATTTGGCTCCTATTTTTAAACAGGGTATCTATACTTCTTGTCTAACACAATTTTCTCTTATCAACTTTTAACCCAAGCTATGCTTGCTGTTATTGCAGCAGCAGAACCTCAACCAGACCCCAACCACAAATTGACCCAATACCTAAACCTTTACCTTCACCTGAACATATGCAACTTGACCAAGATCCCTTCAACGCTGACACATTAAATGTTGGCGTTGATGTGCCTATTTCCAACGTTGACACACAACCTTCACAAACCCAAACACCCCTTAACCAACCCACATCCACCCATTCTTCCACACCATCTTCCACACCCCCTGAATATAGGTTGATGAAACGCCAAAGGACTACTGGAGTGTTCTCCTCTTGTGGTCCTAGCCATGTAGCAGAGAGAACCACCACCACAAGTGTGGCTGGTGCCCTGGATGAGGCTGGGACTATTGGTTCTGGCTTAGAAGTTGGCCAAGGCAGTCCCACCATCATTAAGTCCTCATCCTTGCCCAATGAATCTGACTTGGGAGGTCAAATCCCCATTTTAGAAGAGGGCAGACTGGAACCAATGACTCTTATGGAATTGACGGCAGTCTGCATGAGCTTGCAAAAGCAAAATGCAGACTTAGTACAAGTTGTCAGCTCACAAGGCCTTGAACTCAAGCAATTAAGGGAGAGGATTGTTGTTTTGGAGAGTGCTAGTGCAAGGAGGGGTATGGAGGAATCTTCCAAAGGGGAGGAAGATCCAATAAATCTGAGTGATAAGGGCAGCCATGATGGTCAATCCTTGGATGTTGCTGAGGCCCTTACAACTTTGAAGAAACAAACAGGTTTTGATACGTCTTTAGTTTCTCCTACCAACTTGAATTTATCATTTACAGCCATGTTGGAAGAAGTTACAAAGGCGCTGAGGCAGGATATTTGGGCGTTGACAAGGAGAATTTGGACGCTGATAGAAATATTTTGGGCGCTGATAGAACAAAATTGGGCGTTGACAGACCTGCACATGAAGGTGATGTATCCCAGTCATCATCTATCATCAAGGAGGTTTCTGCACAGGTATCACCATCTACCTTACCAACCATTGCACCATCAGATAAGGGTAAGGGTATAATGGTAGAAGAGACTGTTCCAAACGATGCAGCTCAAGTTGAATTTGATAGAAGATTGGCTGCACAAATCATGCAACAAGATAAAAAGGAGGTGAAAGAGTCACCATTTGTTGTGACTTCAGAAGAAGGAAGTGATGGAGCTAGCTTAGACTCAAGTGTGATGATTATAGAACCAGAAAGGCTTGAGTATGGGGATGAGTTGGCTAAGGAGAAGTTGAGAGAGTTGAAATTGTAGGTTGACTTTGACATGCCAGAGGTGGTTCAAATGTACAATGCTTGGGAAGAAAGATGTATGGAGAATCCAAACTTGACCATTTCAGATCAAATATGGGGTTTGGAGATTCTTCTTAGGGTTCAGAAGGATTGCCAGGGAATTTCGAAACACAAGGCAAGCAATATTCTCTCAGAATTGAAAAGGGATAGAAGGGATCTATACTGCATGTTGCTCAGATGTCATGGAGTTGGATGGACTTATCAGAAATTGAGGGCATTGACATTTGATGAATTGGAATGCAAGGCTTATCCCATTTGGGTGAGAGTGCAGGAAGCAAACACTCTCAGACTTATTTCTGATGAAAGAAAGGAAGAACTTGCAGAAGAAATGGAGCTCAAGAAAGCTATGTTTGTTCCCAGACCAGTGAAGAAGGGAATTTCTCTTGAGTTTCCCAAAGATATGGATCCACTATATCCAAGTGAAGCTGTTATAAGAAAGAGCCTCAAGCTCTCACCATTAGAAGCTTCAGATATGGTGCATGTGTTACCATTAGATTCCAGGAACCCAATTGTGAGCTATGAAGAAGATGAATGTGGGTTTTGGAAGATTGGCAGATATGGTAAAGAGGTACACACTTTTACCACTCTCATATCTTTGTTTGCAAGTTGTGATAGAGAAGACTTGGTTGATCTATGGAGGTTGCTAGAGACCAAGTATGAGGCTGAAGCACCAACTTCAGCTAATGGAATAAAACTGTGGTCCACATTCAAAAGAATGTGTGGACCAAGAGATGAGGATCCTGCTATTTGGAAGGATCTTGAAGATGACCTCAGTGGTCTTCAATGGAGATTATATTCAGCTGCTGGTGTTTACCATTTGAGTTCTACAAAGTTTGCTGAGTATCTACTTGTGGATGGTCAGTATTTCATATCCAAGGCTATTTTGGAGAAGATGAAGGACACTCAGCTGGAGATTGATTATTCAAGTGACGTGGCAAAAGATTTGATCAGATTTATTCATTACCAATATGAGAAGGTTTGTAAGATTCCTCCTAGTCCTTAATGCTTATTCAGAAACTTGATCATAAGAGTGGATATCAAGTTTAGTGTAGGATTGTTGGGAATAAGTTAAGGCCAGATCACTTGAGCGCTGACAAGAGTAAAACAAGCGTTGACAGGAGCAAAACAAGCGCTGACAGCTCAAGCGTTGACAAGATAAAGTCAAGCGTTGACACATTGAAGACAAGCACTGATGGGAAGATATACTCTACGCGTTTATTGTATTCTAGATTACTTCTAGTAAAGATAGGAACAACAATGTATTTTCTATATTTATCTTTACCTAGAATAGCTGATACGTAGATTATTATACAAGGCTTCTTATGTCTATAAAAGAAGACCTTTAGGTTAATGTTTAATATAAGTTTTCATTCGTAAACTACTTTCATTATAAGCAAGTTTGATATCATTAATCAAAGTGAAAGTTTGTTTATATCATTGTGTGTTCTTGTTTAAGTGTGAATTCCGTATAACACTTAGATTATCATAAGCATATACAAAGGTTTCTCTAAGTGTATTACTTGATCTAATCTCGTATACATAAAGCTAAATCGATCTAAGTTTGCGATCAACAATCTCTTCTTGTTGAGCTTTCATGTGTTGTTCCATTTGTAGCATGAACAATGTCGGTAATGATGGAATCAAAGATATTGGTTCTACTGGTGTTTGTTGTGTAGGAGCAATGGTCATTGCAGTACTTGACACTGAAGCTGAGAGAGGTTGATTTGGTAGAGTTGAGGGAAGTTGAGTTGAGGCAGGTGGAGTCACTATAATAACTAGTGGAGTCACTGTAGTACTTGTGGCTTTGTTAGGTTCAACATTTGTAACGAGATGTTCAGTGTTTACAAATGTTGTCGTATCAGCAGACCTGACAATGTCCATATTCTCCGATCCGTCATGAGCTTGTTGTTCGTCATGATAGTCGACATCGTCATCAACTTGGTCAGATTTCTCAAGAATAGGTATGTATTCATCAGGCTTCCCAAATTCATCAATATCAGTAGGTAGTATGGTTTCCTTTGCCTTCATACCAGAACCACTACCCCCCGTGTCTTTCTTACTTTGCATAATGGTTTTCTTTATATTGCGTCTTCTTTTTTGCGAATAAGTTCTTCTTCATTAGTATCTTCATCTTCATCCTCAAGCATCAGCTGCTTACCACTAGACTTAGCAATATTTTTCTTCTTTTTGGGCTTAGGTGAACCTGTTTCTTCTGATGGTTCACGTTGTTTGCGTTTGCCTTTGGGTTTTGGTGAAGAAAAATCCCCCAACTTAATTCTTTCCTTTTGAATTTCCATTTCATCCAACAGTTGCTTGTATTCATCACTTGCTTTGATTTCATCAGTCAACATGTGATTAGGAATAGAAGTTGGAGTACCTGAGTAAACACCGACGTGTCCATCGTGCCTTAAATCCACAGTGGCATCGTCACCTGGATTATGGTGAGAATTTCCTTCACGCTTATCGATTGAAGCATCTTGTTGCATGAAGTGATGAATGATGAGCTTGATGAATCGTGGAAAAGGAAGTTACCCAGTCTTCTTCTTGGTATTTTGGAAGAGTTAATAGTGAAATTCCTCCCATAGTAACTGTGCATAATTCACATTCATACCCTTGTAGATTCCCCAAAAGATACAAGCAATTAAAAATCACATAGAATCATATCCACTTGTTTTAGCAGTAAGACAACGAATGAGTATGTCAAAGAATGCTTTCCAAGGTTGTCCCAAGTTAGGTGTGGTAAATTGAGACACCACTCGTAACTCAGAATCACCGTATCCAAGAGAATGAAACATCTTAAAAACTTTGTTCTTGTCAGGGTCTTCTTCAAACCCTTGTCCTTTAGGTGGAGTTGGTAATCCGAATATTTGACGAAAGTGAGGAATGGTGAGAGTATGTTCCTTATTGTTGATGGTGAATGTGATCTTTCTGTCTAATAGCCGTTTCTGTCTGATACCGATTTAGTAGAAGGTTTGAGTCGTTGTCCCATGTTATTAGATGACTAAAGATAGAAAATAGATGAAAAGAATGAAGATTTTAGAGAGAGAAAGTAGTGAGAGAAAGTAGAGAGAAGGTGGAGAAACTTTGTGAAATTAGATTAAAGAAAATGAGAACATCCACCCTCCTAACATGCTAGGAGGGTGCTTATATAGTCCAACCATATGCGGGCTCTCTAATGGACTATATTGTTTTGGGCCGGGCTTGAATAAATGCTTAGCACCTTGAAAGAGGCCTTTTAAACTAGCCATCAAGCCCGTAATGTCACGACTTTTTTAACTAACTATTACAACGTTCTAATAAATATTACAATAAAAACCAATGACCGAACATTCTTGTTTGACTCAATATTTTGAGACTAACAATCTCCCCCAATGTGAGGTCATTCCTCTTCTATATTTGGAGTTTAATGGAGATTATGAATTTCGTCATAAATGAGTCTTGAACGTGTAATAGTCGTCTTGTTCCTTCATGCTGTGATATTTGAGCCTTTGTCATTGTCTTTCGACTTTGTCTTTTATCTTGAGATCTTCAAATCATTCTTGATTTGTCTTTGTCATCTTGCGATCTTGTGTCTTTATCCACATGTTCATACTTTACACAATCTTGAAAGCTTGCTAACAGTCTCCTTTGAAGAGAGGTCATTCATCTACATTAATAAAGAAGATTTTGATCGTCAGATTTGTGGAAGTCTTTAGCTTTCTTGATTGTTGAATGTCTTTGGGCATGAGTATGTGGTTTTGGATCTTCGACTTTGCTGAGTACACCGTAAAGCCACCTTCTCGAGAAAAAACTTAGACACGGACTGAATGGCTTTGACATTCGTCCTAAATCGGTAGCGTTTTACCTCCGGTCAGTGAAGACCGTTACACGATATTAAATATCGTACCTGTGATTAGGTAGATTTAATTAAGAACCTCCTTGACAGGGTTTCACGACAGTACTAGCCGTTCTCTTTACTCGACCGTCTCAAAGCAAGACTGCGAACATAAAGAGCGAATCAATTAGATAGATATCCATTTGAATAAAGTCGTCAATTCAAATTCTTGGAACAAGTTTGATTCATTAAGAATCTTACCATTGTTTCTTTCCAGTTGACACGAGTTTGATTCATAAAGAATATCGCAAGTTACCTACCGTAGCGCTGTTTGATGTTGATGCTAGAAGGATTTCCATTCGTCATTGTGAATATTAATGAATATCACTCTGAATATTCTGGCAAGACCATAAAGATATTGCGTAGAAACCTGAAACGAGTTTGAATCAATTCAGAATCAAACCATGTTCAATTCACAAAGAATCTTACATATGACCTACCGCAGTGCTGTTTAATGTTAACACTGGAAGGATTTCCACTCATCATTGTGAATACTAAGTTGTATCACTCTAAGTGTTCTAGCAATATCACAAGATATAGAGTAGGACTCTCTTGATCGTCATCCGTGTGTCCTAACGAGATTTGATTGATCTCTTAGCTCTAGACACGATTTGTGCACTTTTAGTGATCGGAGGCTTGAGCAGATGCCACTTATTCAATATCAACTATCTCGGAGTGAGAAAGTCAATAGAAGTCATGTTGATCTCCGTGACAATAGAACAAACTTCTTTTGAGAGAAGCCTGAGTCAGTTGGGGAGGGGTTGTGCATTACATCACTGGGTCCATGATGTGTTGTCTTCATGATGTGTTGACCTGGTTTCTGCCTAAGTTGTATGGAGGGCTTCTTTCTTTAGACCCTTTATCCTAACATTTCTTTTTCATTCTTCAACCCCTTCAATGCGTACCAAGACATCATTACTAGCACCTTGTTGTGATTGTTCCAGTGCTAGCATCAGTACTTAGTCGGCATTCAGTTACGTTCACATTATACTCCATCTTTCAAAAGGACTTCTAATAATCTATTGGATTGTCCCTGGGAAGATCCCTCTGTGTAACACCCCCAAATTTATACAACTCAATACAGCGGAAGACTAGTTGGTGTTACGGGATAGCACATTACTCACATCATAGACAACACATAAAAATCGCGTCGTTTATTAATAAATCATTTCCATTCATAAATATCAAAGTTACATAGGTCCCAAGTCATATTAATTCATACAAAGTTTTAAAAAGTGTTTGAATGGAAAATATTGTTTAAGTGCGGGCCATGAATTCTTGTTGTCTTCCCGAGAATTACCTTCAAGTACCTGAGATAAAACATGTTATAAGAAAAGGTCAGTGATAACGCCGAGTGAATTCATAGAGTTTAATAAAATTCATCAGTATAATATCAGTATAAAATTATTACTGAAAATCATTTTGTACAAATCATTTTTAATAGGCCATAAAATAGCCAAAGTCATTTTATAAAAATCCTTATCGAAAATCATAATATAGGCATTTGCCTTAAAAATCATTATACGAGCCAATGTTTTAAAAAAACAATCATACAATACGTCTTATAACGTTGTATAAAAATAAAAACCGTTATATGAATATGGTTATGAAAACCAAAACACGAACATAATATCAATAGTATGACCCTGTATTGCTAGTCAGGCAATACTTCGTAATTCGGTGCGTCTATTAGTATTTCGTTAGTTTGGATTATTATAAGCCGCATGACATTGTCACCTTACTAAACCAACAACGGGTAGCTAACCCGATACTCAATTTGCCCATCTAAAGTAGCGTGTCGTCACAAAGATCACGCTATGGAAATATTCTCATACATAAATTCGCTTACCAATCAATGTGGCACGGCCGGGATCAACCGTCAAGGCGCGAACTGGGGTGATCGTCCCCAAATAGTACTATTAAATGCATAACCGTCTACCAAATCCCGGTAGTTCACAATTCATGCTAATGGGACTTTTAGTGACATAACCTAACTTTAATAATCCATTTTAGTTCATCTATCGGGTCCTTTAATCATTTATCGGGTCATACAATCGGGTCATTCAATCATTCGGGTCCAAATCAATAAACAAACAATCGGGACAAATGGTGTCCTATTTTATAAACACTAACATGTTATCTCCCTCGCGGGTTTATAAAACATTTCATAAAAACATTTAAAAGAGTGCGAGGCTATAAACTCACGTTGATGTGGAAAGGCGGGTTATCGGCAATTCGGACGTACGGTACGTGCTTCAATCATGGAAACCTAGACAAATAATATTCGTCTTAGACTCATGTCCAATGACTTTATAAAAATAACAATTATGTATACATATGATGATTTTATATATATGATGATCAAGTGGGTTTACATATTCGCATTTACTCATTTTTGTGTTATGTGTCGATAACTTTTATACTAGTTTTCTAGTTTTACCTATTTACACGTTTTAAGTCCAATATGCTTAGTTAGCTCGTTAATGTCCGTATGTCCTATAGTTCGGGTTTTTATCGGTTTTTACTTGTTATACATGTCTATATATCAGTATATGTGTTTATAAAAGTTTACATTAGACGGGTCCAACCATCTAAGTTTTATTTAACAAAAACGTTAATTTTACGGTATTAGCCGAAAAATCGTAAAAATCATGTTTATAGTTTTATAACTTATAAAACTTAACAAGTTACCATTTTTAATAAAATGTCCACTTATTTACCATTGTACATATTTATATAAATGTATTATATAAGTTATTGGGTTTTAATTTATATTTTATACTATTAAATTTTGAGTGCTCATATAATAGTATTATACTTTAATTTCCAAAATCTGAGTTTTTATCTTCACTTTCACCAAAACTGCCATATCTAGAGTTCTATATGGAGATAGAAGCTCAAATTTTTATCACATAAACTACATGATATGTGTTCCATTTAACTCTCCTATAGCTAATGTTTAATCATCTTCTAAGTATTTTCTAAAAATCGTCCATAACAGTGAACTCAAATTTGTACTTTAAACTTGTTTTGATCATATCTCACTCATTACAATGATTCCATTGCATGGCTAACTCTCACATGTGTACAAGACATCTGTTTCTTTACTGTTTTATACAGCCATCACTTTTAAGCAAGATTTTAGCCTTGTTCTTTATAGTTTTCACCTTTTTAATCATGTTTATCAACACCAAATCCCCACATAACATTTTTATCATCATATAATCATCATATACATATACCATAGGAAATAAAATACATGTTTACCTAATCAAAATAACAAGAAGATGAGGAGGACAATCTTTATACCACCATGATGATGTAGGTTGATCAAAACATGGATTTTGATGGAGAAACTTGTGATGCACCAAGACCATCTTCAAGACCACCATTCTTCATGAATACCTTGTGGAAAATCAGCCTCAAGACACCATGAAAACTCCTCCTTGGATGTTATTACTTGCACCAATCAATAGGGCTTCAAAAGGACTTCAACATGTGTATGAATAACACATGATTTCATGGATGAAATTGATCAAAAGTGGTGTTGGATGGGGGAAAGTGGATGGCCTTTTTAGAGAGAGGGAGGAGAAAATGAAGTTGTTTTGCATGTTGAAATGAGAATGAATGTGGTTTAGTTGCTAGTTTTTACACATAAGTGGTTTTGGTGAAAGGTGTAGGACAAGTGTCCTATGCCTTTGTTAATAAGATGACACCAAGGGTGGTGTGTTAGCTTAAACTTGGCGTCCATATAGTGGGGGTGGGACAAGATTTATCTTGTCTCATCCCCATTTAAATACGGGTATTCCTCGATTCTAGTTTCCTCGATTTGTGTGCCCTCGGGCCGTTTTACGAAAAACGTTTTTATAATTGATGAATCAACGTCACAAAACGAATCCAATAAAAATTGTCTCATCAAAAACGGAATTCGAAAACGTAAATACGTAATCCTAAGGTTTCCGGTTTAGTCGTAAAGGACGTTAAAATAAAATCGTAAGTCCTAATCTCTTCTCGTAAATTTGTGAGTTTATGAACTAACACAAATTTAAAACTCCAAAATAATATTCACTGATAAATTTATTTTCTGAAATGTCGGACTGTCACCAAAGACGGTGTATTTAAACATAAGCACGTCACGTTGAATCCTCCGGTTTAGACGTAGTCGATGCTACTTCAAGACGTAAATCCAAATTACTTCCCAAAAATAAGTGAGTTCACAAAATAATATTTTCAAATAAATATTGAGAATAAAATATTGACCATAAATTGACGGATTGTCACAGCATTTACCCCTAAACAGGATCTTTGTCCTCAAAGATCATCTTACTACTCGCTTCTTATAGAGTTAAAGCCATGTGGGTATTTCCTCCACATTCGGTCTTTTCTCACAAGTGCAATTCATTACAATATGCGAGTTTCATCAAACATAACTACGGGAATAAGATCAGGCTTAATGTTGACTTACTTTCTCTATCCATGATGTTCACGGGTTTTTGATGAATGCAACTTTTCGCCGATCTAAGCTTTACTAAGAACAATAAGATTTTCACTTGATAGATATTCCATCAAGTTCGATTTACAAAACAAAATTCACGCAGTTCTTGAAGTCCTAGGGTAGATCCAGCTTATATGCCTTTCAAACCAAATCTTTTACATCATCTCAATGGTCCCATACAACGGGGACTTATATCCCATGATTTGTCAGATCATGAATTCATTTTTCCAAGTTTAAAAATTGTGGCATAACTTCGCTACCCATTTGGCACTTCAAGATCTACATTTTACGTTCACATAACCTCTTGCCCACTACCGGCAGTCAATACTCAAATCCTAATTTCACCAATCATTTCAGATCTCGCGGGTCGGGTATTTTGTAAGGTTAGGTTTGCCATCATAGGAATCCTTAAACCTAAAAGACATGTCCAACTCACAGTGGGTGTATGTCGGGTTTCCTCATTTCAACTCTTGCTTACAGATGCTCTAAGATTTAGATCCTAGCAAGATTCGGTCTCAATTCTAATACGATGATTATCAATGGTAATCCTTCCAAATGAAAGCGATTATACGATTTATTACCAAAGGTCAATCATTCAAACATAAAGCAGCACTTATATTACTTTGTATCATTACTTTACCTCGTCCCTTCGATTTGGGATGGTACATAGTACTCTTATCAAGGTTCGTTCTCAATGATTTCTGAGCAAATCTCTAGATATTCGATGCGAAGCGAGGATCTTGATATAGATGTTCGATATAGGCACACTATGTTTACATAACTCTTTTGCATTTATCATTAACGGGAATGATATTAGCAGATTTAGTCAGTCTATCGACGATGACCCAAATCGAATCAAATTCAGATGATGACCTTTGCAATAGCTAGACGTTAACTAATGTATGAGGCGATGTCTGCCTTCATAATTGGCATCAGTACAACTTCTTCAGACAAAGATACTTCTAGTCATAAATGACATAAATATAATACTTATACTTACAAATTTCCAATATAACTATATCTCACAATCTTCATATTTAGACAACCACAAGTGGCCTTTTATACATTTAACGCCATTGGCTTCTCAATATTAATGGTTCACATTAGCCGTGAAACCCTTCACTATTTATATTATCCCTTTTTTTTTTTTTTACAAACATTGTTTATTTTTTATATCGTTCGGTAACTTATTTTGCACCTTAATTATTAAGGAACATGTCCTAACTGGTTCTTTATCTTTTATACATAATGCGTCGGTATCTATATTCACTTCTCATGATGATATAATTATCATGTCCACAATTCACTCAGATATTCTTTCTATATTATGCGTCAGTAATTACATTCACCTTTCTTCATATTTTCTAAGTTTCAGTTTCGTCTTATCTATCATTTTTATCAGTTTTTCTCAATTCGGTGTTTAAAGCGTCGATAACTATTACAATTAATTAAATAATAATTATTAAATTTTTATGAAACGTAAACGTAAAAATTTTAAATTTCATAGTTCGACAAATTATATAAAATGTTCAAAAATAATTTGAATTTAATTAACAAGATTTTTGTTGATTTATCGAAAATATTTAATAAGATTTCGTAAATGTTCGAAAAAGCTTTGTTTATACTTTGGTCAAAGTTTTCTTAGTTAAAAAGTAAAAATTTTCGTTTCAAATTTTAAGTCATGGTTTAAATGGTTTCCTTAATTCTTCTTAGGTTTTCTAGAGGTATACACAAACATTTACCCCTTAACAGAAGTTTAGTTAAATGGTTTGTGTATAAGGGAAGAATCCCTTAAAATCCTTTGTTAAAACATTTGTCAAAACACATTTGCACTTTCTTTTTGTTATAACCCTAAGCCTTAATGGCTCAAATCTTTGAAAAGTCAATATAGATTCCATTATCTATTAATCACATAGTCAAATAATGTAAAGGTTTAAGTCTTTAATCATATGTTAAATATTTAAGGTACAAGTTTTTATCGTTCGGCCAATTTAGGGCAGTCTATAACTAATTATTAACTCATTCTTATTATTATAAACAAACAGATGGTTCTTAATGATCACAAGCATGAATTTATCAAATTACGGCCTACACACGTGATTCACCAAATTTATGAATGCTACATGTGTATTAGTCAATCCAAACGACATCACATGAAACTCGTAATATTCATTACAAGTTCTGGTTGTAGTGACTGGAATAGATAATCCTTTTCGCAGATGCGAAGTTGATGATAACCATGCTGAGGATCAAAAACCTTGTAAATGATCGAATAAATCTTCCATTTCGAGTTATGGATATCGTTTTCGATTGTCAATTTACTCAGTTCCCAGTAATCTATAAATGTAAGGAATGATAACACCATAGCTCTTCATGATGACGAGCTCGGTAGAATAAAATCTTTCTCCGACAACTCTCTCAGTTGTACGGTAATTCCTTTAATTCAGATGGTGCTGACGTACAGTGCACATGCCACAGATGCAGAACCGGGAATAAAATCAATACCAATTTCAATCTGTCTTAATGGCAAAAGTCTAGGTAATTCACCAATAAATACCTCCTAAAGTTTCAGATAACATAAACATCTTTTAATAAATTCATATTAGGTTCTTTCTAGATTATAATATCTATGACTAATTCACAACCATTTACGGTATAATTTCAAGTCAAAATGCGGGATATGGTCATCCATCAAGAATTATTTAGATCACTTTTGATAATCATCATCTTATCTTTTAGGGAATTCTACTCGAGTTCCCATCAATTAAGACAATGTCGTCATGTCATAATCAATCAATCCATTTTACTGGCACTATCAACTTTTCAGTTTCATTGCCGTTGATAAGATGTGAACTTCTCAAAAGACTAATAATAACTCATAATCCTTCACAAATTCAAGGATATATGGATACACAACTACTATTAAAAGAGTAAGGTCAACGCATAATCTATGCGAGAGAATTTCAAATCAGATACAGACGAAAACATTTAATGAATATGAATATATCCCATGTTTTCATAATTTGAGTACGCATTCGAAAGCTCCTCGGATCGTTACCCAGGTCATTCAAATGAAATCAAATCATAAGAAATGATAAGAACGTCAATACATCTAGTCGGGTATCAACACTCAGTAATTAGATACTTTTCCTAAGAATCTCACTATGGGATAATTGGACAAGAAAGAATTGTCAATTGTCAAATAAGACAATGTCCACAGATGAGTAAATTCGACTCAAGAGAATAGGTGTTACAGGCACATATGTAGGTGTCCCTAACATTATGTCCTTATTTTTCACTTCTTGCAGATCTCATAAAATTTAATCTTTCACAATCTTCAAAGAAAATGTAGTGTTTATTAATCAGTTTTATGGTGACTACTAATCAGCCTTGCATGGTCCATTCCAAATTGTATGTAGGCGCGCAACTATATACAATTTCAAGATTAACGATGCAATACTCAGTTCGTCAAAATTTTATCATCATGCTTATAATAAAATATTTTCATGCTTAATTCTTAGATAAGAATCAAGAATAAATTTACAAAGATTTTCTTTGTTATGGAAATAATTAAGTTTCCAAATCGTCTCTTAAACAACTTCATTTTGATATCGGTCACTTATAAATCTCACTTTGAATAATCCTTATTGTGATGAAAATTAAATTTTCTCAAAGGATACCGTTTTAACTTTATAAAAATAATGTGTGATCTGCAAAAGAGTGATGAAGAGTTGTTCACCGAGAACTAACTACAATATGATAAGAAATAAGCTTAGCCAAATAATCAGGAGGTTCATGACCTCGATGGCACTCAAGAATACAAAGAGAATAATCCACAACGTGACTCAATTCGAGAAGAGTACTTGTTCAATGGTTGCATTACTAATGAGAACATTAGGATGAAGCAATAAAGGATAGATAACATCAATACATGTAGAATTTAGCAATCAAAGGTAGTCTTTTCATTAATCACAAACAAGTCAAATTGTACCGTAACACATTACGTGTCACTATGTCATACAATTTTCAAAACTCATCCTACCAACTGATATCTCAGTTAAGTTAGGGATTTTAAAAGATACCACAATGAATGCTAATCTACAAGAGTCATTAGGTGTTCCACATGTCCCAGAAGATCCATCGGTCTCAATTTCAGAAGAAGATTTCTTCAATTTATTTATTGGACACTGGGCATCCTCGTTAGTGGACAATGGTCTAGGAATAACCCTTAACACGAATCAACAATCAATTAAAACCTTATAATTCAATCACAGAACTTAACGACTTATATTAACAATCTCATATTCCATACAGGTTAAATTTTACTTTATTCAAGTTTTTAACCAATTTTATACTCAATGCGATATCCTACCTCATATTCCAATACTTTCAATCTTATTTATAAACCTTAAAAGGCAATAAAAGCTCGATGTGAATCAACACTTAATTTCCAATCCTATAGCTCTTACAACAATAGTTATCAAATGAGTCACTAGTATGAAATGACTTGATCATTCAACTAGACTTCTTGGAAAGGTATTAGTGGCATGAGGCTTTTGGGTAATGGTTCCAATGACAGCCTCAAGTGCAACATTCACCCTTTCGATTTCAATTTAAGAATTGGATGACAACGAATCAGATGACATCTTTCTAGGTGGTAACGTTTTTTCAAACTCTACTCTATAAGGAAAGATCGTCATGACATCGATATCAGATTTAATCTTACCAATTCTTCTTAAATATCAAAATCAACTACTATCTACATTTCTACGAATATCAACCATTTTGTCGGGATCATAAATATCCGCAACTTGGTTTAGATCAAGAATAGCTAGAATTCCTACAAGAATAGCTTTGATTAATTATTAGGGAAGTTAGGGTTTCTTGTGACAATCTACGTCGTATAAATACCTCGTATAAATATCAAAATAATCATCAAACAATTATGTAATAAAATTACATCACATATATATATAATCCAAGTTATATATATATATATATATATATATATATATATATACTAGTGGCAAAACCCGTCCGATGGACGGGTATGACTTCTTATTATAGTTTTACTTGTTTTTAGTTGCTAAATATTTGTTTGCAATGTGCGATTCGAGTATTACCTTTTTCCTTATGCTACATTTTTTTATTTAGCATTATTGGTGTTAAAGAACTGTTTGTGTTTATTATGATACTAAATATATATTTTTGTTCTAGAAGTAACCGCATAGAATTTGCATCAACTATAATTAGTTGGTTATATTACTTAGAATATTTTTTGTTTTTCAAATAACTATATCAAATTTGTATTACCTTGTCTACTTTAGCATTATAACACGCATTTAGTACGATTAACAAAAAGTATTTTTATAAAAACTAAATAGATTTTTAGGTACACTTCTTTTATCGAAGCAATTTGATTTGAAGAATGAATTTTCACCACTATAGAACACTCACACATTATATTATTAGAACACACAAAGTCTTTCTTACACTAAAGAATCTTTACGCGAGTAGAAAATAACTTATGAACCTCATATAAGCCATATGTCGTACTCACCAAAACTGATAAAAGGTAATTATTAAAAAAAAATTCTCATCCTTGATTTTGTGATGAAGATTAAAAATGATATTGTGCATGTAGATAACTCTTAAGAAAATATACTCAATAACTTCACATAAAAAAAGTTTTGTCTAGCTCTAAGATACTTAAAGTGAAACAAATATAGTACGATGAACATATACTTACTCTTTTTGTTAATTTGCAAAAAGAAATAATCTATTACATAATCAAATCCATTCAAGGCTCATATTTAAAAAAAAAAGTTACTGCTTGGAGCTTTGGATGATATGAAGGTCGATGAGTGGAATCAATAAATAATAAATTAACCTGGTGAACCGTGCGACTCCAAACAAACAAACAAACAAACTCCGTATTGACATGTATTTAAAAGGAACACGTTGAGTCATCTACACAATGCGATTTTATACTCCACGTGACTGCAATGTGTAGAACGCAGAAAAGTATAAAGGATCAGTCTGAACAACTTTTTTTACCAATACGATCCATGCAAGCTAACTCGTTAATTAAAAAAATACACCACGGATTATATTCGGTAATACTGTAATCGATTAAAAAATTAAACCTCGCGCACTTTTTACTCTATTCACATCAGGTACATTTTAATGCATGTATATGTGCTCCATCTTGACCCAATAAAATATGTAATTTTACATAGAAGCACTGGACGTAATTTTTTGCATAACTTCTATACACGAACTTTTGAATTTTGAAACTGTAGAGTAGTTAGTTGCACCACCTTAAAGAAATTAGAAAAGAGCCATCAATCGTTCAATATATCGCGATAAAATAGTTCTATTAGTATATTCCATTTAGGGGTGTTTGGATGTGCGGTTAGGAGGAGATTATCTCCAAATCTCAGTTCCAAAATGGAGATAAGTTAAAAAAAGTGTTTGCGTAATAAATGGAGATAAGTGATTATTTGCGTTTAGAAGCTCCAAAATAGAGTTTTGAAAAAGTTAGTAGGGAGCTACTTATTTCATTTTCAAAATGGAGTTTTGGAAAAGTAAGCTTTCAAAATGGAGTTTATTATCAAATAATCAAATTTGCCAAACAATCAAAAAGTGATTATTTGATTGTTGCGATTTCAAACTGGATAACCAAATCCAAACACTATTTTATAAAATGGAGTTTTCAAAATGATAATTTTTCAAAATAGAGTTTTCAAAATGAATAATTTGTTTTAAATAAGCACATCCAAACACCCACTTACACAGTAAAACTCATCATATAATAGTTCGTGTACATGATGAACAAATATAAATTAACTCATTGCCCTATTGTGTTAAAAGAGCACTCTTAGCATCCTTCCAAGTCCAAAACCACAATCTGGTTAAGCTAAACAGCTATAGAAAAAAGTGTGTCTAAAAACAAATCCATAAAACAAATCCATGTGGGTTGGCGTATATATAAAAAAAATTACACACGTAAATTCATAAAAGAAACAAATTCAAAATTTACCGGGAATGTCTCAATGATATTGTGAAACACTTTCGCTCAATTTACGCATCCCCTTGTTAGAAACACTTATATAACCTTCGTCGACGGCCTCTTTCAGAATGTTTTTCATTAACTCTTGATTTCAATCAGGCCCCTTTCTTTTGATATGCTTTATCAACCTTTTTCAAATATTTTGTCGCCGCTGGATCCTTGTCTGCTCATAAGCAAAACGCCTACGTAAGCCAAAATTATAGTCTCAAAAAGAAAAAATGATAGCCTCCGAGTTTTAAGAATCTTTACCTTTAGGAGCTTCCTTCAATTGAAACAATTTCAGAAAGATTAAATTAAGAACAGAGTATCAGAAAAACCCTTAAAATCTGGTTGTTGGGCTCTTCTAAAATATATCTGGTAACTTATATAATATTTGTACAGAGGTAATGTATAGAATAGTATACCTCTACTTTGTGCAGCCAAATGAAGAGGTTTGAGTAATATCAACCCCAAATAAAGTAGGAAGTGTAAGTTGAGTACGGTATTTTTAATGACATAATTGGCTCTTTGGGTCACACAACCAAATCATTTCAGATTTATGTTACTCAAATGCTACATAATACGGAGTAAATCAACCTTGAGAATCAAAACCAAACTGTGAGATATCCTCAGTGCACATAAGACTATGCCCTCGAAGAACAAACAAAGCTCTTGGAAACCATTGATAATCTGAAAAAGAGTATACTGTTTCAAACAATATCCACATTAAAACACATGAGATAAAATGTTACAGATATGTAGTGACAGTTAAAACCCATAAACTTATATATGGGTCAAATAGGGTAAGCTTTTGATAAAATTTCAATGAACAGACTAAATGCATCGAAGAACTTGTAGTATAGTGCAATAGGCATGTGTAGCAGATAAACGAACTTGAAGTACATTATCCGAACTGACAGAGATACTAAAAGAATAAAAAGGGAAAAAGTATTGAAGTTGAAATTATTTAAAAGAACACATATTTGATACAAAGTTATAACTAAGTAAGAACTTCTTGATGTCCAATTTTAACTGTCTTAATACAATCGGTCTTTTGCTAATGACAATATCTGAGTGCATTGTAACAATAAAAGGATCAGAATATGCAAATACGTACACATGATGCTCTCTCGGTTGGCTCACATTTTTAAGCTTAGGTGTGGGGATTGAGACAGTTTATGATATTAAGGAAACTAAGGACTTTGACATGTCAACTTCTGAAAGATCCGTATCATTTTCTATGTATGTCTGTAGGTTTCTGGTAAACGCTTCCATGTTAATTAGATTAATCATTGGATTTTCTTTAGGGTTTTCACCGGAATCCTCCATATCAAATTCTTCTTGCGTGTTTTCTGGTTCTGGTGATTATAAAATTGAGTGTGTGGTTTAAGTGATTATCTGCCCTATCTTAGACAGAATACAAAATTGTTTGAAAATTATAGCTTCTTCAACAAATGCACTTTCAAACACAAGGTCCTTGTGAATGCAGACATGTAATAATTAAAACAATTAGCAAGATGCTTCCCTCCTCATTCTTAAAGGAAATATTTTTTCCTCAGACCTTTCCATCTAGTTTATAATACTCAACGAATTACCAAAAGCTACTGTAGCATGAAGTTTGGATGTAACGTGGTATTACCTTCTTCAGTACAACGTGTAAATTCTCCAGAAGTGTCACCGACTGGTTGGCTAAATGTGTTGGTATGTAAACCACTTGAATATGTAGCCTTTATTAAAAGGCACCAAAGATCTCTGAAAAATGGTGCTTCTGCTTGACAGATCAAGTGTTGGTCGCCTGCGTAAATCAAAAGCGTCGAACCTAAGCAACAAACGATCACCTTTTCTAAAGATATGACACACAAACAGATTCAAAAAAATAATAAAAAAGAAAGAAATAAGAAGCCTGAAACATAAACAAAATTGTACCTCCAGTTGGATTTTCCTAACTGAGACAAAATAGATTAAAAAAACAAAAAAAGAAGCCTAGAACAGAACAAAATTGTACCTCCAGTTTGATTTTCCTGATGGAGATACAATACCGATGCGCCCTGGCTAGCAAGGTGAATATTTTGATGCGGAATCCCAAAATCAAATTAATGTAATCATGAAGTAACTATCCAATCTATTTTTCATAATACACAAACCCCAAACCCCAGCGTCCAAGCCCACAGCCGAAAAAAGTACACACAAAATGAATGAATGATTTAGTCGATCGGGTGTTTTTGTAACGAATGATAATATTAGGGTTTTACCAATGGTATTAGGGTATTTTTCATGTTTTATACATATATTAATTTTGTTATGTAGTTTCATATCAAAATTATTGGTCTAGCCCAATGGTTGAGCGACTTTGTATTTAGTATCAAGACTCGTGTTTGACTCTCGCAGCTGACTAATTTATACGCAATACAAATACTTAAAAGATTACCATCAGACATATGCAAGACTCGTGAAAGACATATAAAGGACTAATATATCCAAACCATCCCTACAAATAATCACTGTGATTATAACCTACCGGGGTTATATGAACATATAAGGGGTTTTCGAAAATGTAAAGACTAACGGGACTCGGAGCTAACCTAAAAAAAAGATCAGATATATGGTTTAACTTTAAAATCCTTTTGCCATCTCTAGGTTAATTTTTTGAACAGAGAGAAAGAATATTCATAGCTTACTTGAAATTAATATGAAAGGAATGAGAAGTACCTCTAGCATTTGCATTCAATCAATCAACTTCGATCAACCTAGTAACTTCAACTACATCCAGAATCCAAGAAGAAAGATATTCACATAAAAAGTTAAGATAACAGTGAGCAAAACACAATAGCATATAAGACTAAACTTTTCTTCATAATCGTTTTTACCTAAAACTCAAAACACCATTTTCATTGAAACAAACCAATCTAAACTCAAACCCCTAAAATTCATGTGCATCTCACTGAACTCACATTCCAGCGACCACATCAGACACACATGCATGATGGTACAAAATCATCTACGGATACCTACCACGTATCTAAAAAACGTGCATACTAATTCTATGGTTGCAGCTTAACCATTCAAAAATTCACATACCTACATTCTATTCAAATGGTTGTTGGTGTTTCCTGTCCATGTAAAGAAAATCTCCAAACAACATACCTGTGACAACATTGCATACTCTTTGAAGATACTAAGGTTTTGAATTCCCTAACGACACAAAAGCAAATATTGTAAAATAATAGAAATTACCTTCATCATACTGCAATAGTGTTTGGATGTGCTTAATAATATGAATACAAATTTTCAAGTATGTTACTCGCTCATACAAATCTTCTATACCTGTCAATTAAGAAAAAATTCATAAAAAACAATAACTGAAGCATCTACAAAAGCATGAAACATAGATGGAAAAGAAGAATCCGGACTCAATAACTTTCGTATGTAAAAACATTCATTATCGATAGTCATTAACCTTATCACCATTAAAAAAACTAAATAAGCTCCTTTACCCTATTCTGAATTCTTGTAGAGATTTCCAACCTCTAAAACTGTTAACACCATTGTTCTTGTTTACAGTATCTCTCCTATGATCAAGTTCTTAGATCTACAGTTTTAAGATGTGTTTTGACTCCAAAAATTAAATCAAACCACCTTTTGAGACAGACTAAAAATCTTGAAAAGCTACCATTAATCATTGATCATTAAATCAAAATCAAAAAATAACCATACAAAAATTAAGATAACTACTCTAATAAATGATATAAAAAAACATAGCTTGTAACATAGTTGATTATCAGGATTCTGAGAAAAGGAGGAGTACCTTCTTTGCTTTGATATTACGATGATCATGTATAGTTGGTATTGGGAACCTTTTATTCAAATCAGATCAGTTGTGTGTGTGTGTGTGTGTTTTTTTTGCTGTGGTTTTGAGCTAGAGAAATTATTCTAGAAAGCATTATTCACTTATCTTGAAAGAATTATTAAACAGAACCATATGATTGCTTTAAGGGCAAACTGATCTTCTGGAGAATAGTCTCCACCATCACCTATAGACACACGATCTCTCATAACATACATATCAATGACTTTCCTAAAACGCACATGCAAACACCTAAAAAACACGGCTATAAGAATCAAGAATGGATTCACATAAAAAATTGACTGACAAAAGTTTCATAAGAATCTTACCCAGTAGCATTCGAACTTCTGTAAGTTTATATATGTCATTCACTAAAAAATCTATGTATAATGGATTTTTTATGAACATAGTACCAATCAATTTTGTGTTTGGTTGTTTTGGATTGTATGATCGGGATTCAGAATTGTGGGATTTAACCGATAGGGATTCGACTTAGAGGTTGATTTTAGGGTTACGTTGACATGAAGTGTGGGTGTGGGGGTTAACTGTTCGGGATTCGATTTATGATTTGTAAGAATGAAAGTTTAAGCCCAAAACGTTAAGCCCATGTGCTGACTGGGATTAGCGCCTTGATTGATGACGTGGCAAATCCCTCCTCTTATATATAATGTAAAGATAACAGTGAGCAAAACACAATAGCATATAAGACTAAACTTTTCTTCATAATCGTTTTTACCTAAAACTCAAAACACCATTTTCATTGAAACAAACCAATCTAAACTCAAACCCCTAAAATTCATGTGCATCTCACCGAACTCACATTCCAGCGACCACATCAGACACACATGCATGATGGTACAAAATCATCTATGGATACCTACCACGTATCTAAAAAACGTGCATACTAATTCTATGGTTGCAGCTTAACCATTAAAAAATTCATATACCTACATTCTATTCAAATGGTTGTTGGTGTTTCCTGTCCATGTAAAGAAAATCTCCAAACAACATACCTGTGACAACATTGCATACTCTTTGAAGATACTAAGGTTTTGAATTCCCTAACGACACAAAAGCAAATATTGTAAAATAATAGAAATTACCTTCATCATACTGCAATAGTGTTTGGATGTGCTTAATAATATGAATACAAATTTTCAAGTATGTTACTCGCTCATACAAATCTTCTATACCTGTCAATTAAGAAAAAATTCATAAAAAACAATAACTGAAGCATCTACAAAAGCATGAAACATAGATGGAAAAGAAGAATCCGGACTCAATAACTTTCGTATGTAAAAACATTCATTATCGATAGTCATTAACCTTATCACCATTAAAAAAACTAAATAAGCTCCTTTACCCTATTCTGAATTCTTGTAGAGATTTCCAACCTCTAAAACTGTTAACACCATTGTTCTTGTTTACAGTATCTCTCCTATGATCAAGTTCTTAGATCTACAGTTTTAAGATGTGTTTTGACTCCAAAAATTAAATCAAACCACCTTTTGAGACAGACTAAAAATCTTGAAAAGCTACCATTAATCATTGATCATTAAATCAAAATCAAAAAATAACCATACGAAAATTAAGATAACTACTCTAATAAATGATATAAAAAAACATAGCTTGTAACATAGTTGATTATCAGGATTCTGAGAAAAGGAGGAGTACCTTCTTTGCTTTGATATTACGATGATCATGTATAGTTGGTATTGGGAACCTTTTATTCGAATCAGATCAATTGTGTGTGTGTGTGTGTTTTTTTTGCTGTGGTTTTGAGCTAGAGAAATTATTCTAGAAAGCATTATTCACTTATCTTGAAAGAATTATTAAACAGAACCATATGATTGCTTTAAGGGCAAACTGATCTTCTGGAGAATAGTCTCCACCATCACCTATAGACACACGATCTCTCATAACATACATATCAATGACTTTCCTAAAACGCACATGCAAACACCTAAAAAACACGGCTATAAGAATCAAGAATGGATTCACATAAAAAATTGACTGACAAAAGTTTCATAAGAATCTTACCCAGTAGCATTCGAACTTCTGTAAGTTTATATATGTCATTCACTAAAAAATCTATGTATAATGGATTTTTTATGAACATAGTACCAATCAATTTTGTGTTTGGTTGTTTTGGATTGTATGATCGGGATTCAGAATTGTGGGATTTAACCGATAGGGATTCGACTTAGAGGTTGATTTTAGGGTTACGTTGACATGAAGTGTGGGTGTGGGGGTTAACTGTTCGGGGTTCGATTTATGATTTGTAAGAATGAAAGTTTAAGCCCAAAACGTTAAGCCCATGTGCTGACTGGGATTAGCGCCTTGATTGATGACGTGGCAAATCCCTCCTCTTATATATAATGTAAAGATATATATATATATATATATATATATATATATATATATATATATATATATATATATATATATATATATATATATATATATATATATATATATATATATATATATATATATATATATATATATATATATATATATATATATATATATATATATATATATATTAAAATAACACTTCTCAGTCTGGCCTTGTCGGTAACTCGGGAATTCTTCAGCACCGTTATAGTCAAAAGATTTTTAGACATTTTTAGAATAATGTTTATAGTTAAAAGATTTTGAAATGTTTTATTCAAAACCTTGGTTTTAAAAATCTTTCGTTCTCTATAACGAGAGCTCTGGTACCAAACTGTAACACCCCCAAATTTATACAACTCAATACAGCGGAAGACTAGTTGGTGTTACGGGATAGCACATTACTCACATCATAGACAACGCATAAAAATCACGTCGTTTATTAATAAAGCATTTCCATTCATAAATATCAAAGTTACATAGGTCCCAAGTCATATTAATTAATACAAAGTTTTACAAAGTGTTTGAATGGAAAATATTGTTTAAGTACGGGCCATGAATTCTTGTTGTCTTCCCGAGAATTACCTTCAATTAGCTGAGATAAAACATGTTAAAAGAAAAGGTCAGCGATAACGCCGAGTGAATTCATAGAGTTTAATAAAATCCATCAGTATAATATCAGTATAAAATTATTACTGAAAATCATTTTGTACAAATCATTTTTAATAGGCCATAAAATAGCCAAAGTCATTTTATACAAATCCTTATCAAAAATCATAATATAGGCATTTGCCTTAAAAATCATTATACGAGCCAATGTCGTAAAAAAACAATCATACAATACGTCTTATAACGTTGTATAAAAATAAAAACCGTTATATGAATATGGTTATGAAAACCAAAACACGAACATAATATCAATAGTATGACCCTGTATTGCTAGTCAGGCAATACTTCGTAATTCGGTGCGTCTATTAGTATTTCGTTAGTTTGGATTATTATAAGCCGCATGACATTGTTACCTTACTAAACCAACAACGGGTAGCTAACCCGATACTCAATTTGGCCATCTAAAGTAGCGTGTCGTCACAAAGGTCACGCTATGGAAATCTTCTCATACATAAATTCGCTTACCAATCAATGTGGCACGACGGGGATCAATCGTCAAGGCGCGAATTGGGGTGATCGTCCCCAAATAGTACTATTAAATGCATAAGCGTCTACGAAATACCGGTAGTTCACAATTCATGCTAATGGGACTTTTAGTGACATAACCTAACTTTAATAATCCATTTTAATTCATCTATCGGGTCCTTTAATCATTTATCGGGTCATACAATCGGGTCATTCAATCATTCGGGTCCAAATCAATAAACAAACAATCGGGACAAATGGTGTCCTATTTTATAAAAACTAACATGTTATCTCCCTCGCGGGTTTATAAAACATTTCATAAAAACATTTAAAAGAGTGCGAGGCTATGAACTCACGTTGATGTGGGAAGGCGGTTTATCGGCAATTCGGACGTACGGTACGTGCTTCAATCACGGAAACCTAGACAAATAATATTCGTCTTAGACTCATGTCCAATGACTTTATAAAAATAACAATTATGTATACATATGATGATTTTATATATATGATGATCAAGTGGGTTTACATATTCTCATTTACTCATTTTTGTGTTATGTGTCGATAACTTTTATACTAGTTTTCTAGTTTTACCTATTTACACGTTTTAAGTCCAATATGCTTAGTTAGCTCGTTAATGTCCGTATGTCCTATAGTTCGGGTTTTTATCGGTTTTTACTTGTTATACATGTCTATATATCAGTATATGTGTTTATAAAAGTTTACATTAGACGGGTCCAACCATCTAAGTTTTATTTAACAAAAACGTTAATTTTACGGTATTAGCCGAAAAAGTCGTAAAAATCATGTTTATAGTTTTATAACTTATAAAACTTAACAAGTTACCATTTTTAATAAAATGTCCACTTATTTACCATTGTACATATTTATATAAATGTATTATATAAGTTAGTGGGTATTAATTTATATTTTATACTATTAAATTTTGAGTGCTCATATAATAGTATTATACTTTAATTTCCAAAATCTTATTTTTATCTTCACTTTCACCAAAACTGCCATATCTAGAGTTCTATATGGATATAGAAGATCAAATTTTTATCACATAAACTACATGATATGTGCTCCATTTAACTCTTCTATAGCTACTGTTGAATCATCTTCTAAGTATTTTCTAAAAATCGTCCAAACAGTGAACTCAGATTTGTACTTTAAACTTGTTTTGATCATATCTCACTCATTACAATGATTCCATTGCATGGCCAACTCTCACATGTGTACAAGACATATAGCTTACTGTAAATGGATTCTACTTCATCATTTTATCAGTCCATGACCTGTTTCTTTACTGTTTTATACAGCCATCACTTTTAAGCAAGATTTTAGCCTTGTTCTTTATAGTTTTTCACCTTTTTAATCATGTTTATCAACACCAAATCCCCACATAACATTTTTATCATCATATAATCATCATATACATATACAATAGGAAATAAAATACATGTTTACTTAATCAAAATAACAAGAAGATGAGGAGGACAATCTTTATACCACCATGATGATGTAGGTTGATCAAAACATGGATTTTGATGGAGAAACTTGTGATGCACCAAGACCATCTTCAAGACCACCATTCTTCATGAATACCTTGTGGAAAATCAGCCTCAAGACACCATGAAAACTCCTCCTTGGATGTTATAACTTGCACCAATCAATAGGGCTTCAAAAGGACTTCAACATGTGTATGAATAACACATGATTTCACGGATTAAATTGATCAAAAGTGGTGTTGGATGGGGGAAAGTGGACAGCATTTTTAGAGAGACGGAGGAGAAAATGAAGTTGTTTTGCATGTTGAAATGAGAATGAATGTGGTTTAGTTGCTAGTTTTTACACTTAAGTGGTTTTGGTGAAAGGTGTAGGACAAGTGTCCTATGCCTTTGTTAATAAGATGACACCAAGGGTGGTGTGTTAGCTTAAACTTTCCGTCCATATAGTGGGGGTGGGAAAAGATTTATCTTGTCTCATCCCCATTTAAATACGGGTATTCCTCGATTCTAGTTTCCTCGATTTGCGTGCCCTCGGGTCGTTTTACGAAAAACGTTTTTATAAATTATGAATCAACGTCACAAAACGAATCCAATAAAAATTGTCTCATCAAAAACGGAGTTCGAAAACGTAAATACGTAATCCTAAGGTTTCCGGTTTAGTCGTAAAGGACGTTAAAATAAAATCGTAAGTCCTAATCTCTTCTCGTAAATTTGTGAGTTTATGAACTAACACAAATTTAAAACTCCAAAATAATATTCACGGATAAATTTATTTTCTGAAATGTCGGACTGTCACCAAAGATGGTGTATGTAAACGTAAGCAGGTCACGTTGAATCCTCCGGTTTAGACGTAGTCGATGCTACTTCAAGACGTAAATCCAAATTACTTCCCAAAAATAAGTGAGTTCATAAAATAATATTTTCAAATAAATATTGAGAATAAAATATTGACCATAAATTGACGGATTGTCACACTCTGGTTCTGGTAGGATCATAAGACTTAAACCTAACCACCCTTTTGACACCAATAACGTCGTGAATTAAAGATGTTGCGGGTATTTGATCGTAACCATGAGTGCTTGAGTCTTTAGATCACATTTTAATTACATTTTCTCCCCATATCTCTAATATATAATTTTTTTGATATTAGAGATACCAAATTTGATTAAAATATATTTTGAAAAAATAGTCTTGAAAATCTCCGGGAGAAAGATGTGGCAATCTTTGCATGAAATTGAAATGCTCCTCCTCAAAAATTGATCCAATTGAATTGTCATTGTGAGGATGTGATCCACATTTCACTTTTTGAGGGTAGGAGTTGTTGAACACACAATTTTTGAAAGATTTTGAATATCATTGAAAAATTCTTGAAAAAATTGTGTTCAACGCCTTTTGAAAATCAATTCTTTGTGGCGAAAAGGTATTTCTAAAGCATAAACTTGAGTTCATAGACTTTGAATGACTTGACAAATCCACTCAAGTGTAAGAAGATTTACCTTCTTTTTATGAGGGTAAGAGCATGAAATCGTACACTCCCCCGTGAATATAGTTCCGGGTTGCAATCTGAAAGTGATTACAAGCGATTGTGTTGAGCTCAAAACATTGTATGTTTTGTGACAAGCTCAACCCAAGATAGATTTCTCTACCCGTTGTTGGAAAAATTGTCCAAAATAGAAATTTTCCTTTATAAAAGATAGAAATGACATGTTTTGAAAAATATTTACAACTTTCATTCGAGTTTTATGTACACACCCGTGTCGTTATTGAGGACATGTATAGGCATGTCCATATTATCGATACTGAAAGACATTTCAAGAAGAATATTTTTGGATTATCAAATATTTTTTAATTTTATATTTTTCTTTTTCATTAATATTTACAGGTAGATGTTTGATAGATGAATCAAGCAGGCTTCTTTGCCAGAATCTCAAGTTCTGCTGGAGTCAAACATCGCATACCAATTTGCCTAACTAGATACGCAAACCTCTCTTTCGAAAGAGCTTTTGTAAACAAGTCAGCTAATTGATAATCAGTTCCAACAAAGTATGGTTTAATGTTACCCTTTTCAACTTGTTCTTTAATGAAGTGATATCTGACATCAATGTGCTTCGTGCGGGAATGCTGTACCGGATTGCAAGAGATGGTTATGGCAGACTTTGAGTCACAGTACATGGGTACTTTATCAAAGTGGAAGCCATAATCCTTGAGTTGTGTTCTCATCCATAGAACTTGAGCACAACACGCAGATAGAGATACATACTCCGCTTCGGCTGATGACAATGATGTGTAATCCTGCTTCTTGGAAGACCATCCCACGAGCTTATCTTGACCTAGAAATTGTGCACCACCAGAAGTACTTTTGCGTGTATCAAGACACCCTGCATGATTAGAATCTGAATAGGCCGTTAGAAAGAAACCAGTTTCCCTCGGATACCAGAGTTCCATGTGAAAGGTATTCTTGAGGTACCGAAAGATCCGTTTAACCTCCTTGAGGTGCTTTTCAGTGGGTCGTGCTTGATATCGTGCACAATAACACGTAGCATGTGATATATCTGGTCAGCTTGTTGTTAAGTGTGACAACCCTGGTTTTGAGGTTCGTCACTTAGTTTTATTTTGTGCTAGTTGCGTGTCTTTACGTGTTTATGTGCTTATTGGTGTGTATGGATTGTGGTTTGGATATCGTTTCTGGTACGGGGTACCTTGTGAATGAAACGATGTGTGATGATTTCATGTTCATGAGTTCACATGGTAGTGACTATGAAGTGAGATGGTGTTATTTGGTGGTTCTAAGTATACGTATATGTATTATAGAAAATCGTATTTTTTACGATTTACGGTTTATCATTTAGAGGTCGCGGATGAGGTAATTAGTCATATGAATATTTTTCGGGATGGTTTTAAGTCATTTAGGACTTAGTTATAAAGTTTATTGCAAAATTTGAGATTTTTTTAAAAGTGTATATTTTACGTCTTCTACGGAAAAACGCGTAAATTTGACAAGTTTTACGGTTTTGTGGTTTTGGAAGCTTTAGGAGCTGAAATAAATTAAGGAAAATTAAAGTAATATTAATAACATAATATTAAATAATAAAAAAAACGAATTTAGGGGTGTTTGGGTCGGTTTAGACGCACCAAAGAAGAAAGAAAGAAGGGAAAAGCCCAAAACAGGCCCAATGGACTTGTAATGGGATTAGGGGGCCTTTAGGACTTAACCAAACCCAACTCATAACCATAATAATCAGGTTTTTAACCTCCATAACATCTTCTAGCCGAAATTCATCAATGGTAGCCAATTAGGGTTCTTCAAAAATTAGGTTTTCTTCATCTTCTATTAATTCAAAGGTAAAACCTTCTTAACCCTTTTCATATTAAATGTTTTTAATGTTTCTATGATCATATGATGGATTAGTTTAGGGTTTAATTAAAAACAGTATATTAATCATATTTTAATGATTAAATAAATTAGGGCCTGTAATTAGAGGGATTAGGGTTAATTAATGAGGTTGATTTTGTTAAACCCGTTTTTAAAAACTGGGCAGAATTTTGAGTCAATTGTTTTGATCATATCGAGAGTTCTAGGAACAATTAAGATGCGATCCAAGTATCCCTGAAAATGTAATTGAAGTGGCTTTCCAATGCAAGGAACGAGAACTAAATTGGAGGTAGGGAAGTCGGTCAAAAACAGGTTACAACAGTCGGAGGTCAAAACAGTTTTGAATTCAGCCTGTTTTCTTTTTAAGGTTTGGGTTGTTTGGGGTACTTAGGATTGCATTGGGATCTTCTCATGAACATGAGAGATGGTTTATATATTGTAGTAAGTATCTGCACTTGGGTTAAGGTTGTGGTTTAGGGTAAGACCCTCTAATGGTAATAAACTTTTCATACGTTTAAAATCAGCAAATTCTGGATAGCTAACAATATGTACATATATATCGGGGCCTTAACAGTAGCTTTAAGGTTAGGCCAAGTAGGAGGATTTAACTAACATGTATAAAAGTGTGAATATTCCTTTTACAGAAACCATGGAAATGTTTAAGTGGACGTTTGACTTAAAATTTTGAGACCTAAAAACTGGGACTATTTTGTGTAAAATTATGAACGGGATAGTTATTAAACTTAACCAAGTTAGGGACTTGTTAAGGAAGGGTAATGGGGTGATTAGAGCTTGTCAATGAGGTATTATATGGGAATAGGCTAGATGTCCATCATAGGTTGATGAGCCATCTTGGTGATTGGTTCGGGTATTGATTGTGTGTTTTTGGTTTGTTAGTTCGTTGCTAGTGCGAGGACTTGTGAAGAAGCTATCAGGTGAGTTTCATAGTCCCATGTTTACTTTTGATTTTGACTTCCAGATGGGATGGAAGAGACACTGTGTTGAGTTATTTTCTAAATTGATGTTGTGAATGTGTTTGTGATTTGAGATGGACTTGTGTGTACATTATGTGATTAAGTGCTATGTGATTTTTGATTGTGTATGATTTGGATCAGGGGACACGTGCCGTCTCAGTTATTGTGGTTTGACAAGGTAGTGGCCTTGTGGTTTGACAAGGTAGTGGCCTTGTGGTTTGACAAGGTAGTGGCCTTGGGATAGGTACATAATGTGATCATCTATGGTACCATGTTGTTTGGCAAGGTAGGAGCATTGGATTTTGGTTTGGAATGATTGATCTTGAATGCTAGTTGTTAATACATTATTGTAGCACATTGTCCATATGTTATTGTATTGGTGTTTGTTATTCACAGCTTGTAACTGATTTGGCGTTGGAGTCTAAACCTATGACTCTCACCAACTTTATGTTGACGTGTTTTAGTGTCTCTTTCAGGTGTGAATATGGTTAAGCTTGAGGATAGAAGTGGCTAGACTTGGATGCCTTAGGATTGCATATAGAAGGAGATCCCCGTTCCTTCTTAGTTTTTATTTGTTCATTTAAATAAGTAATATTGTTGGCACCTATATGTTTGTTTTGTTTGTGTTACTTGTTTGTCTTGGTAAGAGGTAGGACTGTTACCTACTTACCTAGACTCCTGTATGTTGAGATATTGTCATGACATTTGTGTCGCCATTTATGACATTTCTTATATCATTTAGTTATCTCTATAGATACGCTATTGTTGTGATGATATCCATACGTCGTGCCCCATATTCCGCCATGATGGGGTGTGACAGAATGGTATCAGAGACAATGGTTATAGAGAATTAGGTTGCCTAGTCGTGTTGCCTAGTCTATAGCTTAAGGGTCCCTGCATATAGGCGTCATAGGAGTATGTGTGCATTTTATTATAATTGATGTGTTTGAATGTTATTTATTGTGATGTTTTGACTAGTATGAATTGAACCATAGTAAGTTCATACTTAGCCACATGTTATTTTCGTTTTGGGTTGTAACTAGTGCGGGTTGAACCATAATCGTCCACACTAGTCATTGTCGTATTTTGCTTAAATTGTACATTATAGTACATAATTTGGTACATGGTAGTTCTATCTTTTGTTGGGTTATTTTATATACCTGAGGTACAATATTTTTCTTTTGATGTTTAAGTCATGTTCCCTAAGAATCGTGTGGTGGTTCGAGTTACTAGGAGTACATGGGTAGGAAGGATTTTAAGCTGTTTCCACTCTTATGGGCGACATGACTTATAACTGATTATGTTTTCGTTTTGGATTTAGCCTATGTTGTTTTAGCTAGACTATGGATTTCTGTATTCCAAGAGTATTACTATGTTATTTTAATAGATGGAGTTTTGGACTTTATTGTTTATGTGGTTATGAGCTTATGTGAGTAGATGGATTTATGTGTTATATGTTGTATTGATTCTTATAAGTGTCATCATAAGAGGGAGTGCATTGGGGAAAGGGTAATTGTATAAGTATGGTGGCCAACATAGTTATACAAGTACCACAACTTCAATGGGTTCCCATGTATGGTTGCATGAAAGAGGGTTAGTACATGCTTGTATATGATGAGATGTAGAATTTGGGTATACGTATTTTATATGGGTATATGTAATGGCTACCTACGATATGGATATTGTTTTTTTTGTGTTATATGTTTTGGGTTATAGTTGTGTTGTGTGATTTTGGGGTCACACGATATGGTTTGGTTTTGGAGGTGGGCTTTATGCCTTGTTGTGGCACGGTGAGATGGTGATTACTCGTATAGAAAAACGAGCGTATAAAGCGATTGATTGACTTACGTGTATGATAACGAGTATGTTTGGGGGATTCAATAGGTATACATATGCGGATGTATATATACTACTATGTGTTAAGTTATGGTATATGGTCGTTCACTAGTTATTATAACTTTAACGTACCTTGTGTTTGTTCGTGTTTTATGGTTCTGGAGTTTGGTGGAGTTTCAACGACGTTTTGAATCTTTTGAACTGTGTCTTGTAGCGTATTCTTTGAGTTTCGTATTTCACGTGTACGTTTTAAAACGGTGTTCTTGGTTTTAAGTCTATTGAAATAACCTAGGATTTCTTTTGAGATAATGAAATCTTTTGTGTTGAGTCTTACATTTCTTTTGGTTGGTATATGGAAAAAGGGGACTTGGAAATCTAGTATAGGGTTAGATAGTTGGTCGTATTCGGTAAAATAAGGGTAAGGTGTTGGGGTCGTGTTTGAAACAAGATGTAACATAAGATTTCTTTTTAGTCAACACTTATTTATTTCAAATTCTAAAAGGCTTTCTTTAAAATAAAGCGAAGTAAAATTTCTTTCTACTTACATAATTTATATAATTGGGTTTAACTGATTCACGTCATTTATAATTATTAATTCAAGGTTAAATTGAGTTTATGAAGATTTCACATACAATTTTATCTTTCATTAATATAAAACTGTTTCGGTCATAACTTGTTCGTTTTTAGAGCTTTTTGAGTGATTCAAAAGCAAAAAAAAAAATTATGTACTCGGAACGTACTTTTCAAATATTCAGAATGTATAGCCATGGGAGGTCAGTGGACTGGTCGGAATTGTTGTACAAGTGTCGGGTTAAAGGTTGAGTTTGAATAGTAGTTTATTTTTATGATTTGGAATACACGGGATACCTAGTCTTTGAGTTGAGTTTTGAGTTCGTCAAGAGGGTTGTTTGTAGATTGTTTGAGTCACATAGATGTGGAAGGTAATAATAATAAAAAAAAGAGATATATATTCTTTTGGAAAAATCGATCTTTTGCACGGTTTAAATAATATGTTGCGGGGCGTAATATGTTTTGGTTGCCATTGGGTGTTTCTTGGATTATTTTTCGTGGTCATGGTTCATTTTGAATTGATACATGTTCTGGGTTTGAGTTTTCTTTGGAGTCTCGTGGTTTTTGAATTGTTTTAATTGGTGCACATGAAATGTCGTTAGTCATCCGTTGGTTTGATTCGTTGATCGTATCTGATGGATTCAGGATGTAGTTTTGGTTTCATATTGTTTGGGATCGTTGAGGTAGTCGTATGAAAGACTTGGTCGCGCCTACACGCTTAAGTAGGTGACCATGAGAGAACGGTCGGAATACCCTTAGTGGGGAGGAAATAAGTTCGTAGACGAACTAGTGTGGTCATGAGGTCTCTTAGGAGTACCAAGGAGATGAATAGAGATTTGTGGGATATTAGCACAAGTAACGCGCCATAGAGAGTGTTGGAAGGGGAAGTAATACCTCAAAGGTATTTATGATTGTTTGTAGGGCATGTAAGTTTTCCGAAAATTTCCTGAAATTTAGTAGGTTCAACTATTACAGTGAGGTAGAACCATAAATAGAGCAAGTAGGGGAGGTGAGAGGAGTTGTAGTTAGTGCCTTTCCAAGGCAAATCGTTGATGGAGTGATTTAAAAACAAGAGCTGTTAGAAATTGCAAGGAATACCAGATAAAAGTTGAGTTGCTTAGTAGTAGATTGGATGTGGAAGGAGGTTGAGTCGTTCGATGAGAGGAAGTACCGGTCTTTTAAGATGTGTGTAGTATTTTGCAAGTAGAATGAGGTAGGAATTTATTTGTATTGCCGCTAAGAGAGGGTGCAAGGAGGACATAGTTGAAACTACTAAGGATGTTGTATGAACGCTTTGGGTTTACGGTTATGTATTTGGCTTCACCAAAGCAATAGTGGTTTTCATGCTGTCAATGAACCAAGTGTGCATGAACGTGTATAAACGAGTTGTCATCGGGAGCGTCGACGACATCTAGAACTACTCAAATCTGAGAAGGAGAGTGAGGCGAATTATGTGTTGGTTTTGGGGTGGATTATACGTGAGATTTTCGAGTGTGAGTTTATAGTATTAAGTTTACCATGATGAGTAGTTAGAGATGATGGAGTATCATGGAACCAGCAAGGGGAGAAGTGAAGAAGGATGAAGAAGCATTTTGGAGGCTGAAGAGGTGGATTGGATAATGGGCCGATCTTGGCATTATCGGAAGGACTGGATGAATTCACGAAGCATGACGATACGTGGAGTAGGGATTTGGACGCGTACGAGGACGACAAAGAAAGGCGATCGCTTATACGTTTCAGGAACTGAAGATTTGGAAGAACTAGATGGACTTAGTTAGTGGGGCTGGATTGTTATATCTGCCTAGAATGCTAGAGGCATTTGGTGTACGAGACGTGGAGAATGATCTATACGGATCATGAACGTCTCCAACACATATTCAATCATCTTGATTGAACTTTTGGCAAAGGTGATGGGTGGAGTTAAGTGATGAAAGAAAATTGCAAGGCCAAGTACCATCTGGGAAAGGGAAGCATGGTTGATGAGACATGGAATAAGAAGAATGAAGTGAAGCTGAGACGAACTTGAACTATATGGATGACGTATTAGGGTGGTTTGCATAAAGGATGTAGGTTGCACGAGTTGATTTGTCTAAAGCAGAGAACGCGTCAACATGTATGTTGTGTGGCTTGGAAAATCATATGGAGAAAGGGGCGTAGACTATACTTCCTACATAGATAGGAGTAGCTTAGAAAGGGTAATGTAAGGACGAAATTGGTGAAAGTGACGAGAGTTGGGTGATAGTCGATAGACTGACTAATTCATCTCATATTTCAAGAGGAATGAGAAGTCACGTAGTTGAGAAGTTGGAAGAATTGTGTACGAATGGGATGGAATAGAGGGTTATGCGTAAAAGTTAGCCTAATATGTATGGAATGCCTTATCAAGGATTATGGCAAGGGAAGAAACGATGGGAAGCATCACATCGTGATGTATGGTATGAGTTGAGGAGGAAGAAGGACGTGTGTATTGAAGCGAAGCATGAATGAAATAGGAACCGGAGGTAAAACTTTGGTAGAGCTTAATGATTAGAATAAAGCACAGCGCAGGCTAATGCTGTCATAGTGTGGAAAAGGAAATGGCACTGAGCTATACTGATTGTTTGGGAGGATTAGTATCGATAATCGAATGGATGAGGAGTTATAGGTGTGATATGCCATAGGGACGAAGGGATTGGTCTAACTGAGATAACCATCCTTCTGAGGATGTGTATAGATCGTAAGTTGATTTGGACTGGAAGAACTAATGGGTATGTGAAAGACCGTCATAGGTCCCTTTGTAAGGGAATTGGAGATTTTAAGTAGTTTGGGGTACGGACTAAAGGGAGTTTCACCCATAGTAACGGGTGGTATGTTTTGGTAAAATGGAAGAGTTGATGTAGAGCTTTGTAGGTCCAGTTATGATCTTTGGAAAGATCGGACCAGTAGCATATGAGCATAGAATTACATGGGAGAAATGAGTTGTATACATGATACATTTCATGTATTGAGACTGGTAAAGGTTGTTTGAGAATGCATCTTGCATGTACGGTTATTCGGGACTTGTGTTAATGAGAGTCTTTGTTTTATCAAAGAGTCATCTAGGAGATTTATTGACTGTGAGGTCAAGAACTTGACAATAAGTTTAATTGTTTTTGGTTTGTATATGTGGTATTTTGAAACTTGAACTAAAGTTCACGTGGGAATGAGAGGAGTTCTTTTAGAACAAGTATCCTCGTGTGATTTGTTGTCTGTGTGTTTGATCCTAAGGAGTAAATCTCGGGACGAGATTTCTATTAGGAGGGAGTGATGTGACAACCCTGGTTTTGAGGTTCGTCACTTAGTTTTATTTTGTGCTAGTTGCGTGTCTTTACGTGTTTATGTGCTTATTGGTGTGTATGGATTGTGGTTTGGATATCGTTTCCGGTACGGGGTACCTTGTGAATGAAACGATGTGTGATGATTTCATGTTCATGAGTTCACATGGTAGTGACTATGAAGTGAGATTGTGTTATTTGGTGGTTCTAAGTATACGTATATGTATTATAGAAAATCGTATTTTTTACGATTTACGGTTTAGCATTTAGAGGTCGTGGATGAGCTAATTAGTCATATGAATATTTTTCGGGATGGTTTTAAGTCATTTAGGACTTAGTTATAAAGTTTATTGCAAAATTTGAGATTTTTTTAAAAGTGTATATTTTACGTCTTTTACGGAAAAACGCGTAAATTTGACTAGTTTTACGGTTTTGTGGTTTTGGAAGCTTTAGGAGCTGAAATAAATTAAGGAAAATTAATGTAATATTAATAACATAATATTAAATAATAATAAAAAAACGAATTTAGGGGTGTTTGGGTCGGTTTAGACGCACCAAAGAAGAAAGAAAGAAGGGAAAAGCCCAAAACAGGCCTAATGGACTTGTAATGGGATTAGGGGGCCTTTAGGACTTAACCAAACCCAACTCATAACCATAATAATCAGTTTTTTAACCTCCATAACATCTCCTAGCCGAATTCATCAATGGTAGCCAATTAGGGTTCTTCAAAAATTAGGTTTTCTTCATCTTCTATTAATTCAAAGGTAAAACCTTCTTAACCCTTTTCATATTAAATGTTTTTAATTTCTATGATCATATGATGGATTAGTTTAGGGTTTAATTAAAAGAGTATATTAATCATATTTTAATGATTAAATAAATTCGGGCTTGTAATTAGAGGGATTAGGGTTAATTAATGAGGTTGATTTTGTTAAACCCGTTTTTAAAAACTGGGCAGAATTTTGAGTCAATTGTTTTGATCATATCGAGAGTTCTAGGAACATTCAAGATGCGATCCAAGTATCCCTGAAAAGGTAATTGAAGTGTCTTTCCAATGCGAGGAGCGAGAACTAAATTGGAGGTCGGGAAGTGTGTCAAAAACAGGTTACAACAGTCGGAGGTCAAAACAGTTTTGAATTCAGCCTGTTTTCTTTTTATGGTTTGGGTTGTTTGGGGTACTTAGGGTTGTATTGGGATCTTCTCACGAACATGAGAGATGGTTTATATATTGTAGTAAGTATCTGCACTTGGGATAAGGTTTTGGTTTAGGGTAAGACCCTCTAATGGTAACAAACTTTTCATACGTTTAAAATCAGTAAATTCTGGATAGGTAGCAATATGTACACATATATCGGGGTCTTAACAGTAGCTTTAAGGTTAGGGCAAGTGGGAGGATTTAACTAACATGTATAAAAGTGTGAATATTCCTTTTACAGAAACCATGGGTATGTTTAAGTGGACATTTGACTTAAAGTTTTGAGACCTAAAAACTGGGACTATTTTGTGTAAAATTATGAACGGGATAGTTATTAAACTTAACCAAGTTAGGGACTTGTTAAGGAAGGGTAATGGGGTGATTAGAGATTTTCAATGAGGTATTATATGGGAATAGGCTAGATGTCCATCATAGGTTGATGAGCCATCTTGGTGATTGGTTCGGGTATTGATTGTGTGTTTTTGGTTTGTTATCTCGTTGCTAATGCGAGGACTTGTGAAGAAGCTATCAGGTGAGTTTCATAGTCCCATGTTTACTTTTGATTTTGACTTCCAGATGGGATGGAAGAGACACTGTGTTGAGTTATTTTTTAAATTGATGCTATGAATGTGTTTGTGATTCTAGATGGACTTGTGTGTATATTATGTGATTAACTGCTATGTGATTTTTGATTGTGTATGATTTGGATCGGGGGACACGTGCCGTCTCAGTTATTGTGGTTTGACAAGGTAGTGGCCTTGTGGTTTGACAAGGTAGTGGCCTTATGGTTTGACAAGGTAGTGGCGTTGGGATAGGTACATAGTGTGATCATCTATGGTACCATGTTGTTTGGCAAGGTAGGAGCCTTGGATTTTGGTTTGGAATGATTGATCTTGAATGCTAGTTGTTAATACATTATTGTAGCACATTGTCCATATGTTATTGTATTGGTGTTTGTTATTCACAGCTTGTAACTGATTTGGCGTTGGAGTCTAAACCTATGACTCTCACCAACTTTATGTTGACGTGTTTTAGTGTCTCTTTCAGGTGTGAATATGGTTAAGCTTGAGGATAGAAGTGGCTAGCCTTGGATGCCTTAGGATTGCATATAGAAGGAGATCCCCGTTCCTTCTTAGTTTTTATTTGCTAATTTAAATAAGTGATACTGTTGGCACCTATATGTTTGTTTTGTTTGTGTTACTTGTTTGTCTTGGGTAGGAGGTAGGACTGTTACCTACTTACCTAGACTCCTGCATGTTGAGATATTGTCATGACATTTGTGTCGCGATTTATGACGTTTCTTATATCATTTAGTTATCTCTATAGACACGCTATTGTTGTGATGATATCCATACGTCGTGCCCCATATTCCGCCATGGTAGGGTGTGACATTAAGTACATGAGGGACCCGATCATGGAACGATATTTCGTTTGATCTATGGCATCACCCTCTAAATCAGCATCTAGGGATGTGGTTGATAATGGTGTCCCAACGGAATCACATGAGGTCATACCATGCTTTTTGATTATCTCTTGACAATACTTAGCTTGGTTAATAAAGATACCACTTGGGGATTGGTGAACTTGAATTCCTAGAAAGAATTTTAGTTCGCCCATCATAGACATTTCAATTTTTTTGTGCATTACTTTTTCAAACCATTTTGAAAGTTTTGGGTTTGTAGACCCGAAAATAATGTCATCAACATAAATCTGCACAAGCAAAATGTCATCCCCATATTTATAAGTGAACAAAGTTAGATCAATGGAACCTTTTGAGAAAACTTTGGAGACCAGAAATTTTGAGAGCTCGTCGTACCACGCCCTTGGAGCTTGCTTGAGTCCATAAAGTGCTTTGTGGAGACGATACACCTTTTCAGGATAATAAGGATTGACGAATCCTTCCGGCTGCGTGACATAGACTTTTTCCTTCAAAGGACCGTCAAGAAATGACGTCTTTACATCCATTTGATAGACAATGAATCCCTTATGTGCAGCATAAGCAAGGAAAATCCTGACCGCTTCCATTCGAGGTACTGGTGCAAATGATTCTTCAAAATCAATACCCTCTTTCTGTCCATACCCTTTAGCTATTAGCCTAGATTTATTCTTGATGATCGTGTTCTCTTCATCCATCTTGTTTTTCCAGGTCCTTCGAAGATTTAATGGTATTACATCATATGGTCCATCAACAAGTTCCCAGACTTTAAGTCTTTCAAATTTTTTAAGTTCATCCGTCATCGATTCAATCCAAGCATGATCAGCCATGGCTTCTTTGATGTTTTTCGGTTCAGCTGAACTCACAGCGAGTGCGAACATACAAAAATCGCCATCTGTTTCAAGTTGTCCTCTTGTACGAACGGGCTGTAAAGGGTTTCCAATTACTTGAACAAAAGGATGATCTCGGGTCCAATGATGTGTTGAAGGATGTCGTTGATAGAACATGTGCATATTTGACGGATCAACATGGCGAGTAGAAGACTCTCTAGTTTCGTGTACCAGTGTACCGAATGGGTTGATAAATTCGTCTTCGTCAGATAATGCATTGTCTGCTTGATTTGTGTTCTCTGGAGCAATGACAATAGTTGTTGATGTTGTAGGAGCGATTGTTAATGTGATATTCTGAGGAGGTAAATCTGCAGCAACCCGTGTTGAAGTAGATAAAGTTGTATCCTTATGTTGACGATGATTGGTATCATCATTCTTATCATGAGTGACAGCGGAAGACTTCGATACAACATGTTTCTCCCCCGTGAAATATTCATCATACATTGATCCATATAACATTTCCAACTCTTCAATTGTCATGTTGACTGTCATATCTGCTCTAGGAACATTTCCTTGAACCAGCTACGAACTTGACGGTTCATTGCTGGGGTCTTGATTTCCGAGTTCCATGTGGTTGTGAACGGAAGTCGTTTGTCGTTGTGGATCGGGACTTAAACTGTTTTGTTCACGTGCCATTTCTTGTAATTCATCAAATCGGATATGAATAGTCTCAACTATCAATTTTGTTCTCTTATTGTAAACTCTATATCCTTTAGACTGAGTTGCATATCCCACTAGAATACATGCATCACCTTTCTCTTTCATCTTGTCCAGATTTTCACCATCTCGAATAATGTAACACGTACATCCAAAAACATGAAGGTGTTTGAGATAAGGTTTTCGATCATGAATTATGTGATATGGTATCTTTTTGTGTCTTGGGATAATTAAGGATCGGTTTTATGTGTAGCATGTAGTTGACACGGCTTCGGCCCAAAAATATAGTGGAAGTCTTGAAGCAGATAATAATGTTCGAGCAGCCTCAACTAAAGTACGGTTTCGTCTTTCAACAACGCCGTTTTGTTCGGGTGTTCGAGCAATAGATGTTTCATGTTCACTTCCTTCAGCTTCAAAAAAGTTTCTCATAGTTGAATTCTAAAATTATGTGCCTCTGTCAGTACGAACATCTTTTACTTGAGCTTGAAGACCACGTTGTATCAGTTTAAGGAAGTTGATGAGAACTACGGGTGTTTCATCCTTGGACCTCAAGAAGTGAGTCCGTGTGTACCTTGAGTAATCGTCGACAATTACCATAGCATATTTCTTCCCATTGATACTATGAACACGCATAGGACCACACAAATCTATATGAAGAAGATCTAACCGTCCGTTAGAGCTTGGTGTAGTCTTTGTTTTGAAGCTACTTCGTTTAGATTTACAAAGCTCACAAGAGGAACAAAGATGATATTTGATGAATTTCAAGCTTGGGAGGTCTCTCACAATATCTTTCTTGGAAAGCAAGTTGATGGTATCAAAGTTGAGATGAGATAGATGTTGATGCCATAACCTTGCCTGAGTCGTTGAAACATGTTATTAGATGATTAAAGATAGAAAATAGATGAAAAGAATGAAGATTTTGGAGAGAGAAAGTAGTGAGAGAAAGTAGAGAGAAGGTGGATAAACTTTGTGAAATTAGATTAGAAAATGAGAACATCCACCCTCCTAACATGCTAGGAGGGTGCTTATATAGTCCACCCACATGCGGGCTCTCTAATGGACTATATTGTTTTGGGCCGGGCTTGAATAAATGCTTAGTACCTTGAAAGAGGCCTTTTAAGCTAGCCATGAAGCCTGTAATGTCACGACTATTTTAACTAACTATTACAACGTTCTAATAAATATTACAATAAAAACCTATGACCGAACATTCTTGTTTGACTCAATATTTTGAGGCTAACAATCTCCCCCAATGTGAAGTCATTCCTCTTCTATATTTGGAGTTTAATGGAGATTAAGAATTTCGTCATAAATTAGTCTTGAATGTGTAATAGACGTCTCGTTCCTTTATGCTGTGATCTTTGAGCCTTTGTCATTGTCTTTCGACTTTGTCTTTTATCTTGAGATCTTCAAATCATTCTTGATTTGTCTTTGTCATCTTGCGATCTTGTGTCTTTATCCACATGCACATACTTTGTACAATCTTGAAAGCTTGCTAACAATCTCCTTTGAAGAGAGGTCATTCCTCTACATTAATAAGGAAAATTTTGATAATCAGAGTTGTGGAAGTCTTTAGCTTTCTTGATTGTTGAATGTTTGTGGGCATGAGTATGTGGTCTTGGATCTTCGACTTTGCTGAGTACACCATAACGCCACCTTCTCGAGACAAAGCTTAGACACGAGCTGAATGGTTTGACATTCGTCCTAAATCGGTAGCGTCTTACCTCCGTTCGGTGAAGACCGTTACAGGATATTAAATATCGTACCTGTGATTAGGTAGATTCAATTAAGAACCTCCTTGACAGGGTTTGGCGGCAGTACTAGCCGTTCTCTTTACTCGACCGTCTCAAAGCAGAACATAAAGAGTGAATCAATTGGATAGATATCCATTTGATTAAAGTCGTCAATTCAAATTCCTGGAACAAGTTTGATTCATTAAGAATCCTACCATTGTTGCTTTCCAATTGACACGAGCTTGATTCATAAAGAATCTCGCAAGTTACCTACCGTAGCGCTGTTTGATGTTGACGCTAGAAGGATTTCCATTCGTCATTGTGAATATTAATGAATATCACTCTGAATGTTCTGGAAAGACCATAAAGATATTGCGTATAAACCTGAAACGAGTTTGAATCAATTCAGAATCAAACCACTATTGCTTTTCAGTTTTACACATGTTCAATTCACAAAGAATCTTACATATGACCTACCG
Organism: Glebionis coronaria; assembly: GCA_025667525.1. Taxonomy (NCBI): domain Eukaryota; kingdom Viridiplantae; phylum Streptophyta; class Magnoliopsida; order Asterales; family Asteraceae; genus Glebionis; species Glebionis coronaria. The sequence continues at coordinate 250,069 of JANFOE010000503.1, read as the reverse complement.
CAGTGCTGTTTAATGTTAACACTGGAAGGATTTCCACTCATCATTGTGAATACCAAGTTGTATCACTCTAAGTGTTCTAGCAATATCACAAGGATATAGTGTCCTAACGAGATTTGATTGATCTCTTGGCTCTAGACTTGGTTTGTGTACTTTTAGTGATCAGAGGCTGGAGCAGATACCACCTATTCAATATCAACTATCTCGGAGTGAGAAAGTCAATAGAAGTCATGGTGATCTCTGTGACAATAAAACAAACTTCTTTTGAGAGAAGCCTAAGTCAGCTGGGGAGGGGTTGTGCATTACATCACTGGGTCCATGATGTGTTGTCGTCATGATGTGTTGACCCGGTTTTTGCCTAAGTTGTATGGAGGGCTTCTTTCTTTAGACCCTTTATCCTTACATTTCTTTTTCATTCTTCAACCCCTTCAATGCTTACCAAGGCATCATTACTAGCACCTTGTTGTGATTGTTCCAGTGCTAGCATCAGTACTTAGTCGGCATTCAGCTACGTTCACATTCTACTCCATATTTCCTAAGGACTTCTAATAATCTATTGGATTGTCACTGGGAAGATCCCTCCGGTTCTGGTAGGATCATAGGACTTAAACCTAACCACCCTTTTGACACCAATAACGTCGTGAATTAAAGATGTTGTGGGTATTTGATCGTAACCATGAATGCTTGAGTCTTTAGATCATATTTTAATCACATTTTCTCCTCCTATCTCTAATATATAAATTTTTTTGATATTAGAGATACCAAATTTGATTAAAATATATTTTGAAAAAATAGTCTTGAAAATCTCTAGGAGAAAGATGTGGAAATCTTTGCATGAAGTTGAAATGCAACCCCTCAAAAATTGATCCAACTGAATTGTCATTGTGAGGATGTGGTCCACATTTCACTTTTTGAGGGTAGGAGTTGTTGAACACACAATTTTTGAAAGATTTTAAATATCATTGAAAAATTCTTGAAAAAATTATGTTCAACGCTTTTTGAAAATCAATTCTTTTTGGCGAAAAGGTTTTTCTAAAGCATAAACTTGAGTTCATAGACTTTGAATGTCTTGACAAATCCACTCAAGTGTAAGAAGATTTGCCTTCTTTTGCTGAGGGTAAGAGCACGAAATCGTACACTCCCCCGTGAATATAGTTCCGGGTTGCAATCTGAAAGTGATTACAAGCCATTGTGTTGAGCTCAAAACATTGTATGTTTTATGACAAGCTCAACCCAAGATAGATTGCTCTACCCGTTGTTGGAAAAATTGTCCAAAATAGACATTTTCCTTTATAAAAGATAGAAATGACATGTTTTGAAAAATATTTACAACTTTTATTCGAGTTTTATGTACACACCCGTGTCGTTATTGAGCGACATTTCTAGGCACGTCCATATTATCAATACTGAAATACATGTCGAGAAGAATATTTTTAGATTATCAAAGATTTTATAATTTTGTATTTTTCTTTTTCATTAATATTTACAGGTAGATGTTTGATAGATGAATCAAGCAGGCTTCTTTGCCAGAATCTCCAGTTCTGCTGGAGTCAAACATCGCATACCAATTTGTCTAACTAGATACGCAAACCTCTCTTTCGAAAGAGCTTTTGTAAACAAGTCAGCTAATTGGTAATCAGTTCCAACAAAGTATAGTTCAATGATACCCTTTTCAACTTGTTCCTTAATGAAGTGATATCTGACATCAATGTGCTTCGTGCGGGAATGTTGTACTGGATTGCAAGAGATGGCTATGGTAGACTTTGAGTCACAGTACATGGGTACTTTATCAAAGTGGAAGCCATAATCCGTGAGTTGTGTTCTCATCCATAGAACTTGAGCACAACACACAGATAGAGACACATACTCCGCTTCGGCTGATGACAATGATGTGCAATCCTGCTTCTTGGAAGACCATCCCACGAGCTTATCTTGACCTAGAAATTGTGCACCATGAGAAGTAAAGTTTCGTGTATCAAGACACCCTGCATGATCAGAATCTGAATAGGCCGTTAGAAAGAAACCGGTTTCCCTCGGATACCAGAGTCCCATGTGAATGGTATTCTTGAGGTACCGAAAGATCCGTTTAACCTCCTTGAGGTGCTTTTCAGTGGGTCGTGCTTGATATCGTGCACAATAACACGTAGCATGTGATATATCTAGTCAGCTTGCTGTTAAGTACATGAGGGACCCGATCAAGGAATGATATTTCGTTTGATCTATGGCATCACCCTCCAAATCAGCATCTGGGGATGTGGGTGACAATGGTGTCCCAACGAGATCACATGAGGTTATACCATGCTTTTTGATTATCTCTTGACAATACTTAGCTTGGTTAACAAAGATACCACTTGGGGATTGGTGAACTTGAATTCCTAGAAAGAATTTTAGTTCGCCCATCATAGACATTTCAAATTTGATGTGCATTACTTTTTTAAACCATTTTGAAAGTTTTGGGTTTGTAGACCTAAAAATAATGTCATCAACATAAATCTGCACAAGAAAAATGTCATCCCCATATTTATAAGTGAACAAAGTTAGTTCAATGGAACCTTTTTAGAAACCTTTGGAGACCAGAAATTTTGAGAGCTCGTCGTACCACGCCCTTGGAGCTTGCTTGAGTCCATAAAGTGCTTTTTGGAGACGATACACGTTGTCAGGATAATGAGGATTGACGAATCCTTCCGGCTGCGTGACATAGACTTCTTGCTTCAAAGGACCGTTAAGAAATGTCGTCTTTATGTCCATTTGATAGACAATGAATCCCTTATGTGCAACATAAGCAAGGAAAATCCTGACCGCTTCCATTCAAGCTACTGGTGCAAATGATTCTTCAAAATCAATACCCTCTTTCTGTCCATACCCTTTAGCTACTAGCCTAGATTTATTCTTGATGATCGTGTTCTCTTCATCCATCTTGTTTTTCCAGATCCATCGAAGATTTAATGGTATTACATCGTATGGTCTGTCAAAAAGTTCCCAGACTTTAAGTCTTTCAAATTTTTGAAGTTCATCCGTCATCGATTCGATCCAAGCATGATCAGCCATGGCTTCTTTGATGTTTTTCTGTTCAGCTGAACTCACGGCGAGTGCGAACATACAAACATCGCCATCTGTTTCAAGCTGTCGTCTTGTACGAACGGGCTGTGAAGGGTTTCCAATTACTTGTACCAAAGGATCATCTCGGGGCCAATGATGTGTTAAAGGATGTCGTTGATAGAAATGTGCATATTTGATGGATCAACATCGCGAGTTGAAGACTCTCCAGTTTCGTGTACCGGTGTACCGAATGGGTTGATAAATTCGTCTTCGTCAGATAACGCATTGTCTGCTTGATTTGTGTTCTCTGGAGCAATGACAGTAGTTGTTAATGTGTTAGGATCGATTGTTGATGTGATATTCTGAGGAGGTAAATCTGTAGCAACCCGTGTTGAAGTAGATAAAGTTGTATCCTTTTGTTGACGATGATTGGTATCATCATTCTTATCATGAATGAGAACGGAAGACTTCGATAGAACATGTTTCTCCCCATGAAATATTCATCATACATTGGTCCATATAACATTTCTAACTCTTCAATTGTCGTGTTGACTGTCATATCTGCTCTAGGAACATTTCCTTGAACCAGCTTTGAACTTGACGGTTCATTGATGTGGTCTTGAGTTCTGAGTTCCGTGCGGTTGTGAACGGAAGTCGTTTGTCGTTTTGGATCGGGAGTTAAACTGTTTTGTTCAAGTGCCATTTCTTGTAATTCATCAAATCGGATATGAATAGTCTTAACTATAAATTTTTTTTCTCTTGTTGTAAACTTTATATCCCTTAGACTGAGTTGCATATCCCACTAGAATAAATGCATCACCTTTCTCTTTCATCTTGTCCAGATATTCACCATCTCGAATAATGTAACACGTACATCCAAAAACATGAAGGTGTTTGAGTGAAGGTTTTCGATCATGAATTATATGATATGGTGTCTTTTCGTGTCTTGGGATAATTAAGGATCGGTTTTGTGTGTAGCATGCAGTTGACACGGCTATAGTCCAAAGATATAGTGGAAGTTCTTTAGCAGATAATAATGTTCGAGAAGCCTCGACTAAAGTACGATTTCGTCTTTCAACAACGCCGTATTGTTCGGGTGTTCGAGCAATCGATGTTTCATATTCAATTCCTTTAGCTTCAAAAAAGTTTCTAAGAGTTGAATTCAAAAATTTTGTGCGTCTGTCAGTACGAACCACTTTTACTTGAGCTTGAAGACCACGTTGTATCAGTTTAAGTAAGTTGATGAGAACTTCGGGTGTTTCATCCTTGGACCTCAAGAAGTGAGTCCATGTGTACCTTGAGTAATCATCGACAATTACCATAACATGTTTCTTCCCAATTATACTATGAACACGCATGGGACCACACAAATCTATATGAAGAAGATCTAACCATCCTCTAGAGCTTAGTGTAGTCTTTGTTTTGAAGCTACTTCGTTTAGCTTTACAAAGCTCACAAGAGGAACAAAGATAATCTTTGATGAATTTCAAGCTTGGGAGGCCTCTCACAATATCTTTCTTGGAAAGCAAGTTGATGATATCAAAGTTGAGATGAGATAGACGTTGATGCCATAACCATGCCTGAGTCGTTGAAGCTTTAGCCATGAAGAAAATTGGAGTTGTAGAAGTTGTGTCTTGAAGTGAAATAGTGTAGAGATCAGTACCCCGTGTACCGGTAAGTAAGTCATGCCCATCATAATCTCAAACAAAACATGTCTTCTTTCTGAAAGCAACCTCCAAATCCGCATCACAGAATTGACCAACGAGAAAAGATTGTGATTGAGCCCTTCGACGTAGTATACCCTTTTTATCGTGATATTCCCCTGAACCAAATCTCCATATCCTAGGATCGGTGCAAATTGATCATTTCCGAATCGGACCGTACCCAGGAACCTCTCCACGAAGTTAGTTAGAAGCTTGAGATTCCCCGTCATGTGCTTCGTGCATCCGGAGTCCAATATGAATAGAATTATTTGTATCACCTGCAGCAGAGTTAGAACACGATGGAGCATTTGCTAAATTGGATACCACAATAGTTGTGATTTTAGAATCATTAGTGTCCTTAGAAACATATAAAGGCATACTAATACTCGTTGTCACATTTTCTGTCCTAACTTTAGGCATCCATTTATATCCTGGAGGATATTGATTTGCAAACCACCATTTCCAAGACTTGCTAGCAGATTCATATAATTTCGCAATTCTGCTTCTAGAGTTCTTAGTGGTGGAGTCTGATGCACTACTTTGCTTAGTGGGGGTTGCTCCAGAATGGTTCATTTTGTGTTTGGGTTTACTAGCACTAATAGGCATCAGAACTTGCTTCTTAGTTCTAGTATCTACGCCTTTGACATTATTCATAGCACACATAGAATAATTAGCATTATCACACTTCCCACATTTGACACAAACAAATTTCACATTCATAGCATTCAAATCATTCAAGACATTCAAATCGTCATTACACGCGATTACATAATTTTTATTCTTAAAAACATTCAAATTCCTAGGGTGTTCTTCTACTTCCTTCATCTTCCCTTGACTCTTGTGTTTCCAGACCTTATCATTCACTTGAGTGCTCTTAAGCTGAGGCCGACTAACACTAGCAGTGGAGACTACTCCTGTAGTAGAAGACACACGAATATTAGTGTTTCTAGAAGTATGAGGCAAGTGACTAACTTTGTTTGTGGGTTTAGTGGTCATTCTATACATCCCTGGTTTAATCATATTATTGTGCTTAATGCTAGGTGCTATAATATTCTTTATGGGTTGAGTATGTGGTGACCTTTCCTTTCCATCCATCTTGGGGGCAAACACATGTTTTGCAAACGAAGAATTTGAGAAAGCAGATGGTTTTCCCAAGATAAAGAATATATTCACTTTAGAGGCATTGGGTTGTCTAACAGCATGTTTCTTAACGCTAGGTTCCACAACTTTCCCACCCATCTTTAACAAGTTTCTTCAACTCTGCTATTGCTATGTCTTTTTCTTGTAACTGAGCTTTCAAATCCGAAATATCAAGACTTTTTTCATTTAGTAATCGATATGACTAAGATAATTTTACTTCCAAAGGTGTATCATTTGAAAAACTGCCAACTTTCTTTTTTAAGCAAGTTCAAGTGAGTGACAATGTTTTTGAAGATAATCATATCTATGTTGAAGTAACGAAAACTCTTTTTGGTCAGCTTTATTCGAAAGCTCAATTTCAAGTCATTCACACTCTTTAACTTGATCAAGATATTTGCCTGCAACATCATAATATTCATCAATATCAGCACATGATGTAACATAAGCACACATAATATCTTTTGAGAGACATTCATGTAAGAGTAGATCATAAGTTGTAGAAAACTCGTCTCTTTCAGGTTGATGGTCGTTCACTCCTTGTTCAAGAGATTCCACATATTTCAAATCATCGAACATTTCTTGCTTAATTAATGTTTCAAATTCCAAAATATGTTTTTGCGTTCTTTCCGCAAGCGGAATCAAAATACTTTTTACAAGCACAATTATTATCGTGAGGAATTTCTTTGTCTCCTTTCGAAAGTTCACGTTTTTTCCAGTCATCATCAACAACCTTTTTGAAATTTTCAATGTTACTCTTGAGAATACTAAGTGCTTGCTTACTCTTTCTTACAAAAGCTTTAAATGGCAAGTACTCAATAAATTTTGAAACATTAGTTTTCTTAGTGGCAAAATCTTGTCTCCATTTAATTCTTATTTGTTCACATTCGAAAAATATTTGCTCACGAGTTTTCTGTGTTTGCGGTTTGAAAAGACCATAAAGACTGTTTTCATAAGCATAATTATATGGTTTAACAAATTCTTTATTAACTTTTGGTCTACTCTCTTCTTCCACATCGTTTGTCTCTTCACTATCGGGCCTAACAACAAGACAATCAAGATCGGTCCATTGGGATTCATCAAGATATAAGTGTTGATTCTCAGATTGAGCTTGCTCAAGGTACTTAGGATTTGCAAAACTAGGTCTATCCTTGAAAAACGAACGAGGTGCCAACATTCTCATGGTTTGAATTGATTGGTTAGTTTTGTAAACAATTTTCTTGTAAAAGTCAAGTTGAGTTTCAAGTTCCACCATTTTGTCGATGCCATTCGCTTGTTTAGTTTTGAAATCCTTTTCCATCTTTTCAACCAAAGCTTTCTTTTCATTAACAAGTTTAGTTTTATCCTTTTGAAGAAAACCATTTACTTGAGTTAGCTGATTGACTTTAGGGGTAGCAAGGTACGTTTTGTGACGTTCAGTACTCAAAGAGGTGTTATAATTATGTTTCTCTTGTTCAAGAAGCTTAGGAGTTTTGTTATATTTCTATTGAAAATCGTCCTTTTTAACATTAATTAAACACCGTTTGTACCCCTCAACCTCATTGGTCTTTTGAAGAAGTTGAGCTCTATAGTTATCACTAGATTTAATTAGAGCAACTTTGCATTCTTCAAAATTTTGAGTGATCGTAGCGTTTGCCTTCTTGAATTGCTTTTGACTCTTTCTAGTTTCTTTGACATCTTTTTGTAAAGAAGCAATTAAGTTAGCAAGCGCAATACGCTCCTCGTCATCATCATACGCATTTGCATGTTGATCATCCTCAGACTCATTATTGCACATGTTTGATGAATCGAGTGTGGTATTGCTATCAACCGTTTCCATCATACATGTGTCAGTAATGGCTTTGGGTAGCTCAGAATGCTCATGATTATTACCAAACACATTATATTCCTTTTCAGTGTGTACCTTATCGATTGGCTCAGTATCAAAGATAGGACCATTGTCATCTTCAGTGACGTTGAGAACTTCTTCAACCTTTTCCATGTACGAGTAATGTGCTTCAAGTTCTTGATCGGAGGCTTCATCATCAGTATCATCAATCATTGCTCCTTCCTCAGTCGACAGTTTAACCCCAGCTTCCATCTTCTTGCATAGCAGCATATTTTCCTTATGATAGCCAGATTCCCTAACCCGTTTTGGCTTTCTACATTCCTTTGCCATATGCCCATAACCTTGACAATTAAAGCACTGAATCCCACTTTGCTGAACCACTGGAGTACTAACAGTTTCCCTATTCCCAACAACAGTAGCAATCCTCTGAGTATCATACTTAGCATTTTGTCGATCATACCTTCCAGAACCCTCAACGCCTGTTGGATTACGTGTATCATACCTAGGAGGACTTTCATCACGTTGATGTATGTCATACCTTTGAGGACTCTCAACATATTGGTTCCTTGTATTTGATGATGTTCGAAGATTGTTGTTGGTGGGTTTGAAGATTTTCTTATAGGTCTTTATAATGAAAGCAATTTGTTGCTTCATCTCCCTATCCTTCTGAGCTAGTTCTTCATCACTATAATCTTCAGATGATGGCTTAGGTGATGGTGATGGTGCTCTTCGTTCTTTGTCTCGTGATCTTGTGGGAGCAGAATACTTAGATGAAGTGGAGTATCTTGGTGATGAGGATGTAGTGGAGTACCTTGGTGAGGAGGATGTAGTGGAGTACCTTGGTGAGGATGATGTAGTGGAGTATGACTTTGGAGCACGAGAGCGATGATCTTGAACGTGTTGAGTGGTAGACACCAAAGCAAGTGGATTAGCAGTCTTTGCTATCCTTTCAGCTCGAAGTTCATTCTCCTCAATCTGAAATTTTTTCATTATGTCAAAGAGCGTGTGATAGTTGACCTCGTCTAACTTACTCTGTTGTTTCACCAAAGTTACGAACCGTGTCCACTCTGGTTGAAGTTGTTGTAGAAATTGCACATTGACTTGCATGGTGGAGACTTGCAAATTGTTTCTTGTCATGTCATTCATCATCTTGTAGAACCTTGAGTAATATGAATCAACTGATTCCCCATCCAATGAAGTAAACTTGCCAAGGTTCTAAAACAAGTTAGTTTTGACATCTTGCTTGTTAAGTGATTCTCCTTGTTGCAAGCGTTCAATAGCAAACCACATCTCTTTAGCAGTAGAGCATGCATCAACCGTTGAGTAAATATCATCCCCAATCCCACTTAGAATCAAGTAGATTGCTTCTTTCTCTGCATCAATCCAAGCACGTTTCTCTTTCGAAGGATTCTCATATGTTTCCTCAATTGTTTGCTCGTCGGAACCGTTCGTCGAGTCGGTTGCTGGAGTTACAGGAATGGTGATTGTAGTGAGATTATAGGGTCCTTCTTTGATGGAACGTCGAACAACATCACCATTAGGTTTTGTGTCAAGATATCGAAGGAATCGTGATTGCCATTGTGCATATCTACCAGTCACAAGCATTGGTGGTCTCTCTTTGTTACCCGCCACCATGATGTTGTTGTTTGTCACACGATACTCTTGAGTAGAATCCATGTTGAAAAACTTGAAATTGTTGAAGTGAAAAAGATCTTAAGTAGATGTGTTGTGATTGTTGTTGTCGATGAAAAATGTTAAAATCCCCTAAAAATTGTCTTCACAATCAACCAAAAATTCGAAGGCGAAAAAATCACACGATTAAAAATTTTTACTTTTGTAAAAATTCCAATTCTCGGAATATTGGTATATATTCGGATAAATGGATCTATTTCGGATAAATGTGAAAATCTCGGAAAAATGATGTTTTTCGGAATAAGTGCTGATTTTCGGATAAATGACCCTTCTTCGGAATAATGGTGGTTTCGGATAAATGAAGTTTTTCGGAATAAATGAAGTTTTTCAAAATAATGGACTTCTTCGGATAAAAGCAATGAATTCGGATAAATCACTAATTTCGGAAAAAATACCTTCTTCGGAATAATAGCTCTTCTTCAGAATAGATACTTCTTTGGAATATTGGGTTCTTCGGAATAAGTGAAATTTTTGAAAAAAGCTGAAATCTTCAGAAAAACCACCTTTTTCGGAATAATTCAAATCTTCGGATAAACTGAATTTCTTCAGATAAAATGATTTTTCGGATAAAGTGATTTTCGGAATTACTCAATTTTTCGGAATAAATTCACTAAATATCTTCGGAATAACTATTATCTTCGGAATGATGAGCTGATTTTCGGAATAACTTCACTAGATATCTTCGGATAAAGTGCTTTTTCTGAATACTACCCTTTTTGGAGAAAAGCACTTCATCGGATAAACAGCAATCTTCGCAATGTAAAACCCTTATCGGAAAATCATTATTTCGGAATAATAAAACCCCTTTCCGAAGATATCTATTCGGAATGTTCTTGTTGGCCAACTTAGCTACTGTTTACGAACCGTATCCTAAAAACCAATCCAAACACCTCAAAAACTTGTGATTTTAACCACAAAAGCTTAACCAAACCCCCACCAAATCTATATAAGTGATTTACATTAAGATGTAGAACCCGAAAACACTAAAAAAAATTTAATCCGAGATGATTTTGAGAAAAACAAACTGAATCAAACAATAAACAAAACAACCAAACACAATCTACGCCGTGGTGATTGATACCAATTGTTGTCCCATGTTATTAGATGATTAAAGATAGAAAATAGATGAAAAGAATGAAGATTTTAGAGATAGAAAGTAGTGAGATAAAGTAGAGAGAAGATGGAGAAACTTTATGAAACTAGATTAAAGAAAATGAGAACATCCACCCTCCTAACATGCTAGGAGGGTGCTTATATAGTCCACCCACATGCGGGCTCTCTAATGGACTATATTGTTTTGGGTCGGGCTTGAATAAATGCTTAGTACCTTGAAAGAGGCCTTTTAAGCTAGCCATCAAGCCCATAATGTCACGACTATTTTTATTAACTATTACAACGTTCTAATAAATATTACAATAAAAACCTATGACCGAACATTCTTGTTTGACTCAATATTTTGAGGCTAACAGGGTTCGATCAAGAATATATGTGGCTACCTTGAATGCATAATGAGCTAGGATAGAATCTTCTTTGTCTTCTTTCAGTCGATAGTTGTTTGGTATAGACTTTTGTGCCTTGGCGGAGACAAGTGTCTGATCAGCTTTTATTTGTTGCTTGATAGGGTTCGACATGATTTCAGCTTAAGACAAAACATACATGGTTGATACACACAAATATATATCATGATGTATATATACCTAAGCATGGCAAACATATTACATCATACCACATAGTGAACAGACAATCATGGTGAACTAGCAATTGAATACACGAGTAGCTAAAGATACAATCAAACACGACTAATTTTCTGACAACATATTCTAAAAGAAATTCCATATTCGGATAAGACATCACACATTCAGAATAATAATCACATTCAGAAAAACAAACACATTTAGAAAAAATGGTCATTTTTTGGATAAACCCCACTTTTTCGGATTATTCACCATCTTCGGATACGTCAACATTTTCGGATAAATATCTTAACTCAGATTTCAGATAATAACAGATATTTCGGATAATTTCACATTCTTCGGATAAAGTGATGCCATTTTCCGATAATTGACATTCTTCGAATAAAAAAGTCTTTTTTTTATAAATATTTTTCTTCGGATAAAGAATTATCTCCGGATAAATTTTTCTTCGAATAAAAGTGGTATCTTCGGATAAAAGTTATCTTCGGATAAAAGTGGTATCTTCGGATAAAGGTTATCTTCGGATAAAGGTTATCTTCGGATAAAGTGGTATCTTCGGATAAAACTGTATCTTCGGAGAAAATTTTTCTTCGGATAAAGAATTATCTTCGGAAAAAATTTCTTCGGATAAAAGAATTATCTTTGGAAAAACTTTTCTTCGGATAAAATAATTATCTTCGGAAAAAACCTTTTTCTTCGGATAAAGCTTTATTTTCGGATAAACACAGCTTCTTCGGAAAAAATGTACATTTTTCTGATAAAACAACTTTTTGGAGAAAACTGGCATTTTAAGATGTATGATTCTTTGGATAAATGTTTATATTTTCGGATAAAGCATATATATTCGGATAAACCATATTAATTCGGATAAAACAAAAGATTTTCGAATAAATAACATATTTTCGGATAAAGCACTTGAGCCTATTACCAGTTTTTCAGGTAAAGAACTTTTGACTGCTATTCACCAAACGCTCAAATCACTTGATTTTAAGGCAAACTAAACAATAAACCTATGTTCTAAACCAATCCCACGCAAAATCCACCTATTAATTCAACTTATTCAATCCTAATAAATCCCTAAATCCTAACAACTTAGTTTGGAATCTATCAATTAATAGGAAAGATAGAGTATGTAATGGAATCTATTTGTTAGAACAAGAATTTGATCAAGTTTACCTTATACTGGATTAAGCGAAAGAGAAACGAAGTTGGTGTTTTGAGGGATTATCTATGGCGTCAAAGATAGGTGAGTGTGTTGGAGGCGACGAAAAAGAAACAAAATAGAGGGGGGCGGATTTATATCATTTGACCTAGGTCAAAGTAGCACTTTCACATTTTTACACTCTCAGTCCTCCATTTTTGTTCTGTTTACTTTTAGTTAATAACTTAGTTTAGTTTGAATTTCGTTAAGAAAACTTAACATTTTTCATCACTTAACAAGTCTATTAACTATGTCTCCTTACACACAACGAACCACATTAGCCTAAAAACCAAATCAATTAAACATATCTGAATCACATAAATCACATACGAAAATTTATCCAACATTGAGCATTTAACCGATTAATTTTCTGAAAGACTTTTAAAGACCATTGATGAAGAAAACGATTTGACATTTTCTTCCTTAAAACAATGACCCTGTTTTCTATTTAAAGAGCTGTAGTCGTTGTTCAAAGAGTCAAATATCGATGAAAGTTTTTTCGTTTTAACTTGATATAACAACGATTCGTGGTGGCAATAAGATTTATCTTATTATTACAAAATAAGTGCATTGAAGCGTACACTTATTTGTGTTAGACCAAGTTATAAAGTAAACTTGATCCCTTGTATGGTTTTAAAGTAAACCATACCCGAGAAAATTAATTCCTGTCGTGAGCCAACGTCTTCGTAAGAAATACGTGACTTTAATGCGAAAAGCGGGTTGCAGTCAGAAATAACTACAAGCCATATGGGCATGTTTTAAAATATGTAGAACTTTTATACGGACTCTATTTATGGTGCCGTGTAAATTTTAATCGACATTTCTAAGGCCGTAAATATTACCGTACTAAAAGACATGCCCGATTTAAAATGAAAAATGTTTTTGGATTTTCTTGATTTTATATTTTTTATGATTTTTTATATGTTTCATATTTTTGTATTTTTCTTTTGATGGATTATATATATACAATAATATACAAGATCACGATAAAAGGATACTCTAGAATAGTTTACCACCACTATTCTGAAGATTCTTCAGCCAACTCCTTAAGTGTTGCCGGTGAGAATGATTACATACCCAGCTTTTCGATTAAAAACTCGATACGTCCTCGATCTAAGGCCTTTGTGAATATATCCGCCAACTGATACTCAGTGTTGACAAAATATAGCTCGATCACTCCATTTTCCACTTGCTCTTTGATGAAATGGTAGTGAATGTCAATGTGCTTCGCCCGGGAGTGTTGTACGTAGTTGCAGCAAAGGGCAATGGCGCTTTTGTTGTCACAGTACATCGGAATTTTGTTGAATCCAAGACCGTAGTCAGTTAATTGTGATCTCATCCATAGAACTTGAGCACAACAACTGGACATAGCAATGTATTCAGCCTCTGTACTTGATATCGCAGCGCTTTTCTGCCTTTTGGATGCCCAACTAATCAGTCTATCTCCAAGAAGTTGCACACTGCCAGAAGTGCTACGTCTAGTATCTTGACACCCAGCATAATCCGCATATGCATATGATATTAGTGCAATAGAGGAATCCTTCGGATACCACAGACCACGATGAAGTGTTCATTTAAGATACTGATAGATCCTTTTCACAACATGTAAGTGCTTTACGGTAGGCCGAGCCTGATACCGGGCATACATGTATATAGCAAATTGCAAATCAGGCCTGCTAGCTGTCCAATAGAGAAGGGCACCGATCATTCCACGGTAAAGTTTAGGATCGACAGCAATCCCATCCCTATCCTCATCTAACTTGGATCTCTCCACTATTGGAGTATCCATGGGGTCACAGTTTTCAAAATGATATTTTTTTAAAGATTCAAGAGCATATTTGGATTGATTAATAAAGATGCCTATGGGATTTTGAGAAATTTGCAACCCTAAGAAAAATGAAAATTTTCCCATCATTGACATCTTAAAACGTATGGACATGATTTTCTCAAAATGGTCAGACAGTCTTTGATTAATGGCACCAATAATTATATCATCAACATAAATTTGTACCAGTATCATGTCGTTGTCCTCCTTGAGAATAAACAATGTAGTGTCCACTTTGCCTTTGGAGAAGCATTCCGAGATGAGATAAGACGATAGGAGATCGTACCACGAGTGTGGAGCTTGTTTCAACACATAAAGAGCTTTCTTGAGCTTGTACACGTGATTAGGATACTCCGAGTTGACAAATCCATTCGGCTGACTTACGTAGACATCTTCTCTTAATTCTCCATTAAGAAATGTCGTCTTAACATCCATTTGGTAGACGATCATATTCATGTGAGCAGCATAAGCAAGGAATAGTCTAATCGCCTCCAATCGTGCAACAGGAGCAAAGGATTCATCAAAGTTAATACCCAAAGCTTGTTTGTAACCTCTAGCAACCAATATAGCTTTATTCTTTAACACTCCACCTAACTCATCGAGTTTAACCTTATATACCCACAACAATGTAAGGATGTCAACGTTGTCGGGTAAAGGAACTAATTCCCATACTTCAAGACGTTGAAATTCATTAAGTTCCTCTTGCATGGTTTCAATCCAAGATGATTGTGTCATGGATTGTTGCCAAGTTTTAGGTTCAATGTCGGAAAGAAATGAATCAAAGTAGCAATATATTGCATGTTCTTGTAGTTGATGGTGTGTTAAGACTGGTCGATCGATGTCACCAATAATATTGCGGATTGGGTGATCCTTTGACCATTTGATGTTGTGATTTTTAATGTGTGGTGGTCCGGAGTAAACTATTGCAGGAGCTTCCTCTGAGGTAGACGCACTGTTAGGGTTTTCGGGTATCTGTGAACCAAAGAATGGAAGCTCGTGTAGATGAACAATTTCCAAATCGTGATCATAGTAATCCTCTTCAACATCATTAGGAACGAGTAGGGGTGTTGATTCGTGTGTACTTTGAGAATTGTTGGGGGATGGTGCATCTAGTTTAATAGTCACTATAGATGCATCAAATTGATTTCCATTATCTTGAGCAACAACTTCGGGAATCGGAGCTACTGCTGCAGGTGCTGGAGAATCATCACTTGGAGGATCAAAGAATTCATCAAACATAGGTTGAAATAACGCATCCCACTCGGGCCTTGTAGGTGGTGTAAATGATGGAGAAGCATGATTATTGGGGGTTAGTCCAGAACTAATTGTACCGGTTCCCATCTTGTGAAGTGTGGGTTCAGAGTTGTGTTGCTCAGAAGCCATCGCTGTTAGCTCATCAAAATCGGCATCCAAAGTTTCTACTATCTTTCCAAGACTACGGTTATAAATCCGGTAAGCTTTCTTTGCGGATGAGTAACCAATGAAAATTCTAATATCATCCTTCGATTGAAGTTTGCCCAAATTCTCACTATTAGTATTTGGATAACACAGTGCACCAAACACATGAAGAAAGGAAATATAGGGTTTGTGTCCATGAAGTAGCTCATATGGAGTTTTTCCATGGCGCTTACGAATGATGGAGCGGTTTTGGGTATAACATGCGGTTGCCACTTCTTCAGCTCATAAGAATAAAGGAGCATTCGCATAAATCAACATAGTTCTGGAAGCTTCCATTAGTGTACGGTTACGTCTTTCATTGACACCATTTTGTTGTGGAATGCGAGCAACTGAAGTTTCATGTGAAATATCGACCTCTTCATAATAGTCTCGTAGAGTCTGATTAATGAACTCGGTTCCATTATCAGTTCGAATGCGGCGAACAGTAGCATTAAGACGCACCTGGATCATCTTAAGAAAAGTAATAATATATGTTGGTGCTTGATTCTTGGTTGCTAAGAACTTAACCCATGTAAATCTTGAATAATCATCCACCACGACGAGGATGTATTTTCGACCACTCACACTAGCCGTACGCATTAGCCCGCAAAGATCCATGTGCAACAGATGCAGTGGTTCTTGGTTGGTATCTTCAGCTTTAGGTTTGTATGATTTCTTGGTGCTTCTCCCCAAAGAACACGCGGAGCATAAATGATCCTTGTCGAACTTAAATTTTGGAAGACCACGAACAAGCTCGTTTTTAGCCAAATGGTTAATAGCATCAAAGTTAAGATGAGATAACCGGCGATGCCACAACCATGACTTGGTCTTAGATGCTTTGGAGAGAAGGCATACATAAGAGGCGGCCATCATGTTTTGAATGGATAGTGTGTAGAGATTATCCCCTCGAGAACCTTTTAACAAATCATTTCCTGCAAGATCACGAATGAAGCAAGTATGTTGTCGAAAAACAACCTCAAGGCTTGAATCAGAAAATTATCCTACTGAGAATAAGTTGTGACCAAGTCCCTCCACATAACATACCCTTGAAATCGTAACATTCCCAATTTGATATTCACCATAGCCCATGATCTTCGCAATATGGTCGTTGCCGAATTTCACCGTTCCTAGAAACTTGCTGACGAAGTTCTTGAGCATCGAGCGGTCTCCGGTCATATGCTTTGAGCATCCAGATTCTAAGTACCAGAGGATGATTTGGACCACCTGAAAATATCACCAGACAAAGACGATGTATCGGAATCTAGTAGTTCCTCTGTGTTAGCAGGTACAGATATATTTATCTTAGATTTGCTAACAGAGATTCTTAGGCTTCCAAATTTTCTTCCTAGATGCCGGCTTAGATTCTAGTTGTTTAAGATCCTGAGGTACTTCTTCACTGGTAGGCGCAATAGTAGGGGCAGACCTAGTTAAAGGGCACTTTTTACATTTTTTAGTGCTAGTGTTCGTATTTAAAGGATGTTGAGACCTAACTTCCGTGGATGTGATCCTAGTTAAAGGGCACGTAGTTCCATTTGCAGTCAAGGTCCTACCAGTGGGTTTCCATTACCAACCAACTTGGGTGAATTTCTTCCCCATTGGAGTCCATTCAAGATTGTTTCTAATTGCATACGTTTCATTCACATGGTCAACAATACATAAATCATGACGCTGAGAAAACATGCATTCATTACAATTACAACATCTCAAATTAGATTTGCTTAGGCTGTTGCACAAGAGCAGGGCCTTTAGTCTTAGTTACATGATTCTTTTAATTCAAATTTTAAATAACATTCCTAGGGTGAACTTTTACTTTCTTCTTCGCAATCCTACTAGTGGAAGGCTTGATCCTATCTTTCTTGTCTTGAGATCCTTTAGCCTTAGTAGATACAATTACTCCTGTAGAAGCCAAGGGAACATTAGTGACAGATTTTTATTTAGCCTTGATGGGTGTGTTTAACATAGGCTTAGCTCCTAGATTTTTATTGAATGGAGTCATGGTAATGGTGGGGTTTTTTGTTTAGGTGGTGTAGAACCCGATTGTCCTATGTAAATCAAATGCTCTAAGCATTGTTGTACCTTCTCAATGTAAGCATGAGAAGAGTAATAGTGACTATTTGAGGAATCTAGTTCATAAAGATCATCTACAACATCCCTAGCATGATCTGCTTGCCTAACTGCATGCTCCATATAGAACTTATATGATATAGGATTGTTCTTATGGTACTGGTTCTTAGTGATCACCACCTTTTTGGTTTTTGGAGCACTAGAGGTCGGGGCAGAGATTGTAGCTGGATTATCAACAACTTCTTGTCCTTTGAGTTGAAGTGTCTCCTTTAATTCAGCCAAAACCATGTTTTTTTCTATGAGTTGAATATTTAAGTCAGAGATTTCCTCACACTTATGGTTCAGTTGGTCAATAAGTGACTTTTGCTCTGCCGCATTAATAGCGAAGCGTTCTTCTAACGAACCATAAATTTGTGAAAAACCCTGCTTTAATTTATCAAACTCCCCTAGCATAGAAGTAATTCTATCTTATATGGCATGATTTTTAATCTCTGCAGCCTCTAGTTCCAATTTCTTTGCTAGTTATTCTCTCTTAAGTCTCATGATTTCTTCCTCTAATGCCTGAACCACCTGAATCATCTTGTCACTAGTCTCAATGGTGTTTTCACAATCATTTGTTTTTGAAAGAGTTTCATTTTTAGATTGATTTTCAATTTCAATAGATATACAATGTTGTTGAAGCTCATCAAAATGTTTTGAAAGTGAGTTATAAGAATCTTGAAGCTTTAAAAATTTAGCGTTAGATTCGTGACAAGAATGATTATCTACATTATTCACAGGTTCAACAATATTCACAGATTGAGCATGCACATCATCACAATTATTCACAACAAATGTAATCTCAATAGCACATTTAATAGTAACAACTTGCATCACATCGAGAGACACTACTTGTTCCAAGAATCGGTCATACTCGGACAAAATCTTTTCTTTCTCAATTAAATGTTGATCATAAGCATCATCCATTTTATGGAAAACTTTTTAAACTTCAGCCATTTCGAAATTAAGATTGTCCCTGAGATCTAGAAATCCCTCTTTAATATTGTTTACAAACGGAACGATCTCTTTCTCAAACACCAGTTTCATGTGTTCGAAAGCCCATTCTCCAGCGTTTTGAGCCGTTGAAGTCGTACATTCCTTGATCACATTGTCAAATCCGGTAAGGTATCGCCTAATCTATTTTAAGCTTAGCAATACTGTACTTACCGGTGGAAGACCCTTTGGAATTTCCTTAGGTTCATTCGGATTGACAAGTGTAGGAAATATACTAAGGTTTTCTCTAGTAGAGATGTAAGTTGGTGTATGGATAAATTCCCTTTGTATATTAAAACGAATTCTAAAATCAGTTTTTGCATTCTCTTCATTAAGATGTTCATAATCATACTTAGGATATGTAAAAATCACTTTTGACCGATTCTCTTCATGCAGTGACAAATTCTCGGATTCATTCGAAAACACAATCGGATCTAAGACCAATCCTAACTTGGTTGCATCATAAAGTCGTGGGTTGTGGTTAAAATCTTGCTTTGCATAACCCGGGTTAGGTGGTAAGTCTATTAGACGCGATAGAGTAAATTCCTTAAAAGATGAATGAAACAAGTGTACTAGATGTGAAGCGGAGTATTGTTTTAAAAGCAAAACTTCAGTCGTTTTAATTTTCTTAGACACCTTAATTTCCGTTTCAACCCTTTTAGACTCTATAATTTTGAAATCTGTTTGTAGTTTTTGAAAATTATTAACGACTGACTCTTTTTCTTTAAGTTCTTTTAAAAGATTTGCTCTTAAACTTTCAATTTCTAGCAAGTTATCCATTTGGAATTTCCTAAACCTATCAAATTCTGGATTGGTTAAGGTATTGGTCAACGGAGTTAATTCTAAGGTTTTAACCTTTTCCTTATACAAAGCAAGCTCGGCAGATAATGTCTGATTAACACCTAGGGTTTCAAGGACCGCATTATTCATTTGGCCAAGCACAGATGCTGACACCATAACCAAATCTTGTTGAGCAAACTAATTTGTAGATGTAATAGCTCCCGGTTGTGTTTCACTCAAAGTGTGGGGACTTGCATTGATATTGCTATCATTTTTTGTCTCCCCGTTTGAATTACTAACCACCAGAGGCTGTTCCAGACGCTCAGACACTTGCTCAACTTGATAAGGTACAATACTAGTATCATTAGCAGTATGGTACCTCAGAGATAGTATCAGCCCCATAAAGTGAAAGATTTGCCATGAGAGCTGCCATAGCGGTATTGAGGTCATCACCGTCTGAATCGTATGAATCAAGATCATCACATTGATATGCTGCATTGTTGGTAGAAGCTGCTGTAAGTCCTTCAGTATCCGCAACTCCTGGATCTGCTAGAAATTCTAACTCATCTTCATCGAGTTCTCGACCTTGTGCTTGAGCATTAACCAAGTAAATCTTTTCCTGAAACCATGTACCATCCCTCTTCCTCTTTGGTTGCTTACACTCCTGAGCCATGTGTCCTTCCCCTTTGCAGTTATAGCAGATAATCATCTTCACTTTTCCACTGTTGTTTCCTCTTGGAGCAGTGTTGAATGGGCGTGCAACAATATTGGATGAGCTTGGTCTCTCCTGAAGTGGTTGCACCGTAACTCTATCATCTTGAATTGTTGCTTGTTGACGAGAGTTATAAGAAGTTCTCAACAGATTGTTTGTTGGAGATGGTCCTCTATATCCTCGTTTGTTCAACGTTTGAGTTATGTAGGTAGACATTTGTGCGAGTACATCAGTAGGATTATCTCCTTGTCTGAACTCGGGAATTGGAACCTCATCATCGCAGTAGAAAACAGGTGCTGGTGGAGCCACATACACACTTGAAGGAGTACTGACATGTTGTGAGTAATGAGGTTAAGGAACTTCATGTTGCTGGTAGGTGATAGCAGGATTTGTTGGTGGTTGATAAGAAGAGTATGGTTGTTGAGCACGTTGTGATGATAATGCTGGTTGCTGATATTGTTGCTGATATGATGTAGGTGGTTGTGGTAGAATCGAATACTAAGGAAAGCTTGGAGTTTGATACAAGGGCTGATATGAAGATTGTTGTCCCATAGCATACAGAGTGTTATGATATGAAAAAGTTGGATGATTTACCATTAACGCCAATGGTTCGGAATAAGATCCTTGAGAGATGCGTTTCTGGATCACGTGCTTCTCGTGTTGCTGCAAGAAAGCATAGAGTTAATCTAAATTTGACTTGTGCAAATCCCGAATCATTTTAATATCATTGACATATTGGCTCCCCTCTTGGGGTAACGTATTCAAGAACTTGGTGTTGAGTTGAAACTGAGCAATCCTTAGATTATACACATTCAAATCATTCATTAATGTAGTGAAGCGCCAGTAGTAGTCATGAAGTGTTTCCCTTGGAATGTATGAGAACCTATCGAACAAGTCATAGAGTTGACACTCGCGTTCCTGCTTGGTGAGTGAAGTCCCTTGTAACAAAACCGTTAAGCGATCTCAAAGTTCCTTTGCTACCTTGTGTTCGCTTACCATTCGATAAATATCGGGTGGAAGAGCTTGAAGTATGGTCTAAACAGCCTTGTCATCCGCATCGGCAATGATTTGATTAGCAGCCGTTAATTCATGAAATAACCTTGGCCGAGTCATATTGTCTATAGTAACTTCGCCCCAATCGAGTGGACCTTCCTCAATGGATTGAACCATAAGTCTCCTACTGGGTTTACCCATAATGTAAGTCCTCATGCGACCTTTCCATGCTTCAAATAGTTCTTTGATGAGCAACGGTGGGCGGGTATCGGTACCCGAGATGATAGAGATATCGGTATGCGATGTCATTGTCGGCATAAATGAATGAGGATTAATTTTTGATCACTTGAAAGAAAAAGATTATCTTTTGATCGAGCAATGAAGTAAGGTTGTGAAAAGTGTTGTTGTTGATGTAAATCGTGTGTTGATGTAACAATGTTAGAATCCTCTAAAAATCCTTGAAAAATCTTCTAAGTTAAACCAATTAGAAAACAGTCTTCACTTTCGGGATAAACCACTATCTACGGAATAAACCACTGTTTTCGGATAAACATATATACTCGGAATAACACAAATCTTCGGATAAAGTTGGATTTTCTGAAAAATTTGGATATTCGGATAAAACTAGATTTTCGGATAACTGGATATTCGAAAAAAACTAGGATTTAGATAAATATGGATTTTCGGAATAACTGGATATTCGGATAAAACTAGGATTTGGATAAATCTGGATTTTCGGAATAACTGGATATTCGGATAAATTTTGGATTTTTGGAATAACTGGATATTCGGATAAAATCTGGATCTTCGGAATAACTGGATATTCGGATAAAATCTGGATTTTCGGATAACTTGATATTCGAATTAAATTTGGTGAATTGAATGTTTCGGATAATTTTCTTATGTGGTTTTTGCAATAATAAACCATGTTCCGAAAGTTAATCTTCGGAAAAAACCTTAAACCATTTTCCAAAAATGAAATACCCAAATAGTCAATCCTAACAAACCCAATTTTTTAGACCGGATTCCAATAAATAACACACGAATCAAAAAAAAATTGTGATTTCTACCAAAATAAGTAAACCGAATGATTTGTTTACAACCTTAAACCATAAAATCACAAAAAAAAATCAATATTTGAGATAGATTATCCTAAAACCCACTAACATAATCAAAAACTAAAACAATACGAATCAATACCTTGAATCACCCCATGGCTCTTGATACCAATTGTAGAACTATGATAATCTATGATCCTATCAAGAGGGTTGTCTTTTATAGAGAGAGAAACTAGAGAGATAAAGATGAGAGAAATATGTGTTTTATTGAATAATGAAATGAACAACCAACACCCTTTCCATGAAGGAAAGGGGTTTATATACCCAAGCCTCTGTGGGCTTGGGCCTTCAACCTATGGACTAGCCCATGGGTTAGTTTGTTACTAACTTTGATACAATAAATTAACTACGAACTAATTACATTTAATAATATTGTTGGAGTGACCGATACTTCTAATATACGTTAAAAACGTATTTCCAACAAAAGTCATCAGAAGTTTTCCACATGATAATAACTTGCTATAAAAACTTTCCAAATCATTTCGAGAAATGAATGAAAAGAGTATGAAAATTACAGATTTGAAAGCTCAGTTACAAGACAGGGACATAGCGATAACAGAGTTGAAGAAATTCGTTGCAAAGATGGGTGGGAAAATTGTGGAACCTAGCGTTAAGAACCCCGTTGTGAGACAACCCAATGCGTACAAAGTGACTAAACCTTCTGTCTTTGGAAAACCATTTGTTTTCTCAAACTATTCATTTGCAAAATCTGGGTTTGCCCCCAAGATGAATGGGAAGGATAGGTTACCATAGATTAGTCGCAAAACGGATATTCGAGCACAACATATTAATGTGATCAAACTCAGAATGTATAGATTGGCCACTAAACCCACACACAACAAAGAAAGTCCATCACCTCAGACTTCTAGAAACACTAATAGACGTATGTCTTTTACTATAGTAGTAGTCCCCACTGCTAGTGTTAGCTGACCTCAGCTTAAGAGCACTCAACAACATGATAAGGTTTGGCAAAACAATAGTCAAGGGAAGATGAAGAAAGTAGAAGACCACCCTAGGAATTTGAATGTTTCTAAGAATAAAACGTTTGTAATCGCATGTAATGACGATTTGAATGATTCGACTTTGAATGCTTTAAATGTTAAGTTTGTTTGTGTGAAATGTGGAAAATGTGCTAATGATAATCATGTTATGTGTGTTTCGAATAATGTCAAAGGCGTAGATACTAGAATTAAGAAGCAAATTGCGATGCCTATTAGTGCTAGTAAACCAAACGCAAAGTGAACCATTCTGGGGCAACCCCCTCCTAACAAAAGTATTAAATTAGACTCCACTAGTGAGAATTCTGTAAGCCGAATTAGGGAATTATATGAGTCTGCTAGCAAGTCTTGGAAATGGTGGTTTGCTAATCAATGTCCTCCTGGGTATAAGTGGGTGCCTAAGGTTAGTAAAGAAAACGCGACTACGAGTGTTAGTGTGCCTTTAAGTGATGAAACTAGGGAACTTAATGATTCAGAAATCACAACTAAAATAGAATCCAATTTAGCAAATGATCCATCGTGTTCTGATTCTTCTGCAAGTAATCGAAATAATTATCTTCATAATGGACTCCGGGTGCACCAAGCGCATGACGGGGAATCTCAAGCTTCTAATTAACTTTGTGGAGAAGTTCCTGGGTACGGTCCATTCAGAAATGATCAATTTGCACTGATCCTAGGATATGGAGATTTGGTTCAGGGAAATATCACGATCAAAAGGGTATACTACATCAAAGGGCTCAATCACAATCTTTTCTCGGTTGGTCAATTCTGTGATGCGGATTTGGAGGTTGCTTTTAGAAAGAAGACATGTTTTGTTTGAGATTATGATGGGAATGATTTACTCACCGGTTCACGGGGAACAGATCTCTACACAATTTCACTTCAAGACACAACTTCCACAAATCCAATTTGTTTCATGTTGATACAAAAGTTGGATGGACCTTGCTCGACCTGAATTAGGCTTAATTCGAGTGCCTGGGGTTCTGGCTCTTCCACCAAGTGAATTTCTGGTTGAGATCCTGCACACTAAACAACACGCTGTTAGGCTTACCGTGGGAAAGTATCCCACGATTAGACTCTAGCGTGAGAGTAGGTAATCAGTTTTAGGGTTAGACATCGGTGAGGTACAAGAGTGTGAAGTAAATTTTACCTTTATGGAACCCTTGGGGGTTCCTTACATAGGCGGTAGAGTCCTAGTTGGGCCTTACCAATTCTTGAGCCTTAAGCAAAGGATAATTACCATCTTTGTGTTTATTACAATCTACTAATTATAGTTAGTAGATGTCTCCTTTATTTAGGGTCGTACACAGTATATGCGGCCATCATTATCTGAAACCCATAGTTCCAGCATAACATTAATCCAACCCATCCATGCTGGGGTGGATACGGGTTGTAACACCCCATTTTGATAAATGGAATATCACAAGATAATTATGGCGTGTCAACAAAGAATGAAAGGTAAATGTCTAAAACATTAAATGACCATAAAGAGAAATATCGGAATCAAACATCGGTAGTCTAACATAAGCTCACACACATGGATATAAGTACTGAAAGGAAAGGACTAAACAATGTCCAAAAGAAATAATGTATAAAAATGCATAAGGTAAAGAGACTGGATAGCTTCCATCCAAATGCACATACTCTCATGATCCTATGTGCGTCCCTGAGTACCTGCCGTTTGGGAACATGGAAAGAAAACGGCTGAGCAAAACGCCCAGTGAACGGATATATAACATAGTATGAATGACATAAGCATAATAAAGACTAATAGCAGCGGAATTGTATAAGTCCTGGAAAACCTGGTACATGTTTATAAAATTGGCTTTATAGTTTGAAAAGCTTATGATTAACTTACGAAAACTGTATTTTAAATTTAGCCAACATCCTATATAGGTCATGAGGTTTCAATGTGCATGAATAATTAGAGGGGTGACATCATCATGCAATTAGAAGGGTTGCCTCTAATTATACTGGTCTGGGTAGCAGGGATTAACTCCTTGTAAAGGATGCAAGGCACACACCACATTCACCATGAAAATCCTGAAAAACATGTAACTAGGATGCACCCATATGCCCCACATGATAATATAAATAAATGGCCAAAACTGAAAGGGATGCCACATGCAATCACTCTGTCGTGGGGAAGTCATAACACTGGTGACTCAAGTGTTATGGTTATGGTACCTCCATAACTAGATGAATTGGCATGCATATATATATATATATATATATATATATGTATATATATATATATATATATATATATATATATATATATATATATATATATATATATATATATATATATATATATATATATATATATATATATATATATATATATATATATATATATATATATATATATATATATATATATAGCTCAGGCCTTTAAAATAAAACATAAGCATTCAAAACATATAAAATAACTGGGGAAAACAGATGGCTACAAACAGGGAATCCTAATCAAACATACGAAGGAATTTCCATATTGAAGGACGAAATATCTATACCTTATGTCCAGTAGTGAAGCAAGAAGGAAAGTTGAACGATCTACTCCGACTTCATGGATACTACATAAATAAGGGACATGTATGAGTTGTCTGATTGCTGAGTGTGTTACTGGTTTTGTGTGTTCTTAACTTATTTTATATGTTCTTGTCATGTTTTACTGTTTTAAATGTTATCTTGTATTTATTCATGTTTTACATGTATTCTTATTGTGTATTTCATGTATTCTTGTATTACTATACTTGTAGTGTCATAATAAGTGACTTTCTAAAAATAGCAGGTTTCCAGAAATAGAAAGTTTCCAAAAATAGAAAGTTTTCAAAAATAGAAAGTTTACAAAAATAGAAAGTTTCGAAAATATTTAAGTTTCTAAAAATAGAAAGTTTCCTGAAATAGAAAGTTTCCATAAATAGAAATAAGGTGAATTAATAAGTCTAAAAATATAAGGTAGTGCTTATTAGTCCTAAGTTATAAGTCATGATAAATTATTAGTAAAGTCTATTAAATTAAATACTTAGGCTAAAATGATTATTAATTAATAATGAAAATGCATGGTTTATTATTTAATAAAATGTCATGGTTAATTTAATAAACTTTACCTTATAACAACTAATTAAATTAAGCATCGTTTATTAATTTAATTAAGTCAATAAAATACTTAGGTTATAACATGATTTATTTAATTTTAATAATATAACCTAAGTCATAAATTAATTAATTATGAATGCATGTAAATTAATTTAACTAATTAATTAATTAAAACATTTGCTAATAAAATGTACCCGATCCCTAAACACGAGAAAACAAACCGAGCACCAAACACCACCACACAGCCGGCGGCTAGTGGTGGTGGTTAGCGGCTGTGGCCTTGCCCAGCCGTCGGTTGCCACTAGTGGACAACGGTTCACACTGGTTGAAGCCTGCGTTCCCCCTGTCGTGCCTGCGTACCCACTACCGCACCAAGGTACCCACTGTGGGGCCTTGGTTGCTGCTGTCCGAACCAAAAACACCACCGAGCCCCATGTAGGTCTCGGCTAGTGGTGGAAAATGCCCCCCGAGAGCTTTAGCTCTCGGTTTGTGTGCCGAACCAAAACCAAAACCCAAACAATCCTTTTTCTAGCTTAATTTCTTAACATAAACAAGTTTTTAATTATGTTTTTAAGAGATTCAAACACATGTGTTCATAACTAAAATAAAATAATGAAAAGATTAAGATTTTGATTATACCGATTGCGTCGATGAAAAGGGAATCGAATCACTAACACGTACACGTAATAAGCCAAAATCAAAACACAAAAATCGTCCTTGTGTGTTAGTGGTTGCCGCGACTCAAAGGGAAGAGGGGACTAGGGTTTCTTTTTTTTTGCTAAAAAAATGAATAATGAAATCCCTGGGATTAATTTAGTTACTAGTTGGATTCAAAATGGGCCGGGCCCTTTCCCCTTGTCTCTTTTGCCGTAGATACACAAGCCCAAGAGGCTAAACCATATGTTTTTCCGCGTTAAAATAGTACTCGTGAATGTTCGTGTTTTAAATGTAGTGACTTAAATATTATACATAATATTTAACCTGCATTAATAAAATACGTAGTCTTGTAATTCAATGTTCGTTACACGTGTCACAACGTATTCCATGTGTCCTTACTCAGAGGGTAAATTATCATCACCTACATATGGTTCAGTATCCACTCGAGCAGATTTGTGGGGATCTTTCTTATGTCAAAGAACCCGAACAAGTTCTTGATCGTCAAGAGCGAGTCATGAGGAAGAAGACGATTCCATTCATCAAAATCCCTTGGAGGGACCATCGTGAGCGGGAAGCCACTTGGGAGACGTAGGAGACTATCCGGAATTCTTACCCTCATTTCCATTTTTGATTCGGGTATGTTTCCTTTTAGTTTATGTATCTCTAATTCGGGAATGAATTATTCTTTTTAGAGGGGAAGAGTTGTTAAACCCGAATAAAATACCATGAATAGTACACTACATAAAAAAACGAATCTGCGGAGGTAATACCAGACGATACGATACCTCACCGACACGTTCGAGGATATCAAACGGGCCGATGAATCAAGGACTGAGTTTTCCCTTGATTCCAAAACGCTTGACTCCACGTGCTGGTAATAACTTGAGGAAGACATGATCACCCACGTTGAAATACAAATCTCTACGGTGCTTGTCGGCATAGCTCTTTTGACGTGCACGAGCTTGCTGCAGTTGCGCCTTCGCGACGGCAACCTTCTCATTGGTCGCCTCTATCATTTCTGGACCCTCAAGAATTCGCTCACCAACCTGATCCCAAAAGATTGAGGCGCGACCCTTCCTGCCATACAACATCTCAAATGGTGCACACTTGATACTTGCGTGCCAACTGTTGTTGTATGCAAACTCAACTAAGTAGATATAGTTATCCCAACTTCCTGTCTATTCTAAAGCACAAGCTCACATCATGTCCTCTAGTGTCTGAATGGTACGCTTCGACTGTCCGTCTGTCTGTGGATGAAAAGCCATGCTAAGCTTAAATATGGTGCCCTAAGCTTTCTGCAGACTTCTCCAGAACCGAGATGTAAAACGAGGATCTCTGTCTGAGATGATACTAGATGGAGTATCATGTAGTCTCATGATCTCCTTCTGATAGATATCTGTTAATTTGTTAACTAGATCATCCTTGCGGATTGGCAGAAAATGAGCTGATTTGGTCAGTCGATCGACACATAGTCTACTGCCCTGCCATAAGATACCATCATCATCTACCCGAAACTCCGTCTGCTGGTCAATGTTCTGAATAATCACCTAAATTTCATCATCATCTTTCTGAGCTACCTTGATCCTAGAGAGTAAGTCTGGCTTAACTCTAAGATTAGCCCAGTAGCCATGTTGTCCACGTATCATAAACTCGATGTCCAGTCGTTCTAAGTCACGTATGATTTCCTCTTCTATCTTAATGCCGTTAATCATGGCTGACTTTCTACTGAGTTCATCTGCCACTACATTCGCCTTGTCGGGATGGCACTGAAGATTGATGTCATAATCCTTCAGCAGCTCTAACCACCTTCTTTGCCTAATGTTCAGTTCAAGCTGGGGGAAGATATATTTCAGGCTCTTGTGATCTATGAAGATATCACATGATTCGCCATACAAGTAATGCCTCCAAATCTTTAGTGCAAAAAACATTGCTGCAAGCTCCAAGTCATGGGTAGGATATTTCTCCTTATTAGGCTTAAGCTGCCGTGATGCGTAAGCAATAACTTTCCCATGTTGCATGAGAACACAACCAAGACCCTTCCCTGAAGCATCACTATAGATCTGAAATCCACCTGTACCAGATGGGAGAGTAAGAATAGGTGCAGATACCAACTTCTGCTTGATTTCTTCAAATCTCTTCTCTCGTTCATCAGTCTAGACGAATTTCTCCCCTTTTCGCATCAACTTAGTCAAGGGCAAGGCTAAACGTGAAAAATTCTCCACGAATCTATGGTAATAACCTGCTAAGCCTAGAAAACTACAAACCTTAGTCGTCGACGTCGGTCTTGGCCATTTTGTGATAGCCTCAACCTTCATAGAATCCATGGTTATTCCTTCTGTGGATACGATGTGCCCAGAAACGCCACTTTGCTCAACCAAAATTCACACTTGGAGAACTTAACATACAACTGCTTTTGGCGAAGTATCTGTAGTACTATACGAAGATGCACTTCGTGTTCCTCCTTGGATTTAAAGAAAATCAGAATATCATCAATGAAGACGATAACAAACTTGTCTAGAAACTCATGGAAGACACAGTTCATCAGATCCATGAAGACTGTTGGAGCATTGGTAAGTCCAAAAGGCATAACTACAAATTCGTAGTGACCATAGCGCGTAGAGAAAGCAGTCTTGGAGATGTCCTGATCTTTCACCCGTAGCTGATGGTAGCCAGACCTCAGATCCATCTTATAGAAATGTTTGGCGCCTTGCAGTTGGTCAAATAGATCATCTATGCGTGGGAAAGGATATCAGTTTCTAATTGTGATCTTATTAAGCTCACGGTAATCAATGCATAAACGCATGTTGCCATCCCTCTTCTTCACGAACAACACCGGTGCACCCCATGGAGATACACTAGGGCGGATGAAACCTTGCTCTAAAATTTCATGCAACTGCTCCTTTAACTCCTTGAGCTCAATGGGAGCCATGCGGTAAGGAGCCTTGGAGATTGGTTCAGCTCCTGTGATGAGCTCAATACCAAACTCTACTTCACGAGCAGGTGGTATGCCCGAAAGTTCTTCAGGAAAAACATAAGGGAATTCTGACACGAGGCTGATCCTGAATGGATAGAATTTCAGCCTCAATATCATGAACAACAACTAAGAAACCCTCACAACCATGTGACAGTAAGGCACGTGCATGTAAGGCTGATGTGATTTGTACAGACTTTCCTGGTAGGAAACCATTTTGAATGTACTCTGGTGCGTTGGCATCACCGAAAATAACCTGATATGAATGGAAATCTATGGTGGCGTGATGTTTGGATAACCAGTCCATGCATAATGTCATGTCAAACTCGCTCATGTCTAACGGAAGTGCGTCAACTTCACGAATTATATCGTCAAACTGTAGGGGAAGATCTATGTACCCATGTGTGACGCGTACAGAGTCTCTCAAGGTTGTGGATATGTTTAAGACATTATCAAGTGGCATAGGGGATATCCAAATACGATTAGCATAAGCAGTGGATATGAATAATTGAGTCGCACCCGTGTCAAACAAAACGCAAGCAGCTTGACCATACATAAACAAGATTCTGGTGATGGTACCTGACTAGTTGTTTGCTTGGTCACGCGTGGTAGTATACACACGTCCAGTAGTCGGAGGTGGCTTGGAATCAGCATGCCCTGAAGTACCCTCAATCTCACCCTTCTTACAATCTTTCATTCGGTGGCCCTACTGGACACATTTTAAGCAGTTTCCACTACCACGGTGGTATGGTCCTGGGTGTCTGCGATTGAAAATGGTGAAAATAGGGTGAGTGTACCCTCCAACAGGTGCTCTGGCTGGTTGGGAGCCTGATTTAGAAGATATGCGTAAGCCATGATTATTGGGGTACAAACATGACTACGCAGAAAGTTTAAATTGTAATACCAGATGAAGCAGCACGGTTGGGCTGTGAACCTCTGTGGTCCTGATCCCGTTCGTTGCCAGTGTTCCTAGTAATAGATTCTGAAGTGTCATAATTAATGGATCATAAAGCAACATAACTTAGAAATGAATAATTTTAGGGACCTGTTGTTGCTGGAGTTGTTGGCGGTGTTACGATAGTTGTCACTACCGCCACACCTATTAGATTCAGAACGGTCCTGAGTTTGACAGTTTCCTTTAGGCTGGTACAGCTGAGTGGCCGGTTGGGACCGATCCCCAGTCTTTTGCCTGAAAGATGCAATTGTATAAATAATGATATAAAATGGAAGATATTGAATTAAATGAAATAATTAACGTTAGATGACTGAGATATACCTCTTCTCAGATTTTTCTTCTTCACCAAACTCGTATCTCTCTTATTGTATCTCTAGCTTGCGAGCTCTTCTACTATCCCGGATGCTGCGCCAAAGAATCATGCAAGTCTTAGGAACCTCTGCATAAATTATGTACTATTATATCCAGCTCTCTTTTGGATGCCATGATACTCCCTCTTGAGCTGATCCTGCTCAGCTTTCGGAAAGAACTGACCCAGAACTAACTCCTTAAACTATGCACAAGTCAAACCAGTAACCCTGTCGTTACCTCCATTCGATTTCTTGAGTGCTTTCTACCATGCCAGTACGTCTCCCTCAAATTTGTTACAAGCCAGTATCGCCTTAAAGACGGCATAACACCCCATGGCGTCGAAAATCTTCTCAATGTGAGAAATCCAGCTCTCAGCCTCAGATGGACTGTCAGTCTGCTAAAAAGAACGAGGTCGCTACTTATTGAACCTTTCCAGCTAAGTGATAAGATTAGCTGGTGGAGGAGGAGGAGGGTTGTTCTGATTTTGGTGCTGATTATGATTGGCTTGAACCTCAGCACGAATCTCATTTCTGAGTTGGGGAAGTAAAGCTTGAAGAGAAGCTTCAATAGTTTCTTGTAGATCTTGCTCACGTGTGTTAACCATCTAATAGTTTTAAAACAACAAAATAAAATTATTAATCTGATTAGAACATTAGATAAAGATGAGAAAATGATGCACAAAACAATTTATGAAGGCATAGCCAACGAAAATGACATGAGTTTGGGTGGACACCTATGGGTCGGTTCACCAAAATAAAATTGACATGACAAGAGTGAACGCCTATGGGTCGGTTCACTAAAACAAAATTGACATGACAATGGTGAACGCCTATGGGTCGGTTCATCAAAACAAAATAATTCGAATAAAAGCACATGCGACTAAATATGTCCAGTCCTGCACCAACCATTACTTAGTCAAAATACTTGCAACATGATAAATGAAACAAATGCACGAAAACAAACTGTCAGTTTTAGGAAGACACTAATGACTACCCACTAGTCACAGGTCAAGTTTTTAGAGCCTACACGTCGAAACCTTGGGCTCTGATACCATAATTGTAACACCTCATTTTGATAAATGGAATATCACAGGATAATTATGACGTGTCATCAAAGCATGTAAGGTAAAATGTCTATAACATTAAATGACCATAAAGAGAAATACCAGAATCAGACATCGGTAGTCCAACATAAGCTCACACACATGAATATAAGTATTGAATAAAAAGGACTAAACAATGTCCAAAAGAAATAATGTATGAAAATGCATAAGGTAAGGAGACTAGATAGCTTCCATCCAAATACACTTACTCTCAAGATCCTAAGTGTGCCCCTGAGTACCTGCCGTTTGGGAACATGGAAAGTAAACGACTAAGCAAAACGCCTAGTGAACGGATATATAACATAGTATGAATGACATAAGCATAATAAAGACTAATAGCAGTGGAAATGTATAAGTCCTGGAAAACCTGGTAAATGTTTATAAAACTGGTTTTATAGTTTGAAAAGCGTATGATACTTAGAGGGGTGACCTCATCATGCAATTAGAGGGGTTGCCTCTAATTATACTGGTCTGGGTATGAGGGATCAACTCCTTGTGAAGGATGCAAGGCACACACCACATTCACCATGAAAATCCAGAAAAAACATGTAACTAGGATGCACCCATACGCCCCACATGATAATATAAACAAATGGCCAAAACTGAAAGGGACGCCACGACCAATCACTTTGTCGTTGGGAAGTCACAACACTAGTGCCTCCAGTGTTATGGTTATGGTAACTCCATAACTAGATGAACTGGCATGCATGTATATATAGCTCATGCATTTAAAATAAAACATAAGCATTCAAAACATATAAAATAACTGGGAAAACAAATGGCTGCAGACGGGGAATCCTAACCAAACATACGAAGGAATGTCCATACTGAAGGACGAAATATCCGTAACTTATGTCCAATAGTGAAGCTAGAAGGAAAGCTGAACGATATACTCCGACTTCACAGATACTACATAAAAAAGGGACATGTATGGGTTGTCTGATTACTGATTGTGTTACTGGTTTTGTGTGTTCCTAACTTATCTACTGTTTTACACGTTATCTTGTTTTTATACATGTTTTACATGTATTCTGATCGTGTATTTCATGTATTCTTGTATTACTATACTTTTAGTTTCATAATAAGTAACTTTCTAAAAGTAGCAGATTTCCAAAAATAGAAAGTTTTCAAAAATAGAAAGTTTCCAAAAATATAGAGTTTCCAAAAATAGAAATTTTCCTAAATAAGTAAGTTTCTAAAATAGAAAGTTTCCAAAAATAGTAAGTTTCCTAAATTAGAAAGTTTCCATAAATAGAAATAAGCTGAATTAATAAGTCTAAAATATAAGCTAGTGCTTATTAGTTATAAGTTATAAGTCATGATAAATTATTAGTAAAGCATATTCAATTAACTACTTAGGCTAAAATGATTAATAATTAATAATGAAAATGCATGGTTTATTAATTAATAAAATGTCATGTTAATCTAATAAACTTTACCATATAACAACTAATTAAATTAAGCATGGTTTATTAATTTAATTAAGTCAATAAAATACTTAGGTTATAACATGATTTATTTAATTTTAATAATATAACTTAAGTCATAAATTAATTAATTAATTATTATTGCATGTAAATTAATTTAATTAATTAATTAGTTAAAACATTTAATAAAATGTACCCGAACCCTAAACCCGAGAAAACAAAACCGAGCACCAAACACCACCACACAGCCGGCGGCGGGTGGTGGTGGCGAGCGGCTGTGGCCTTGGCTGTCGGTTGCCACTGGTGGACAACGGTTCACATCGGTCGAAGCCGGCGTTCCCCCTACCGTGCCTGCGTACCCATTTCCGCACCAAGGTACCCACTGCAAGGCTTTGGTTGCTGTTGCCCGAACTAAAGACACCACCGAGCCCCATGTGGGTCTCGGCTAGTGGTGGAAAATGCCCACCGAGAGCTTTAGCTCTCGGTTTGTGTGTCGAACCAAAACCAAAAACCAAACAATCCTTTTTCTTGATTAATTTCTTAACATAAACATGTTTCTAAGAGATTCAAACACATGTGTTCATAATTAAAATAAAAGAATGAAAAGATTAAGGTTTTGATTATACCGATTACGTGGATGAAAAGGGAATCGAATCACTAACACGTACACGTAATAACCTAAAATCAAAACATAAAAAAATCGTCCTTGTGTGTTGGTGGCTTCCGCGGCTCAAATGGAAGAGGGGCTAGGGTTTCTTTTGTTTTTGCGAAAAAAATGAATAATGAAATTCCAGGGATTAATTTAGTTACTAGTTGTATTCAAAATGGACCGAGCCCTTTCCCCTTGTCTCTTTTGCCGTGGATACACAAGCCCAAGAGGCTAAACCATATGTTTTTCTGTGTTAAAATAGTACTCGTGAAAGTTCGTTTTTTAAATGTCGTAACTTAAATATTATACATAATATTTAACGTGCATTAATAATATACGTAGTTCTTGTAATTTAATGTTCGTGACACGTGTCGTATATTATAAATGAAAAGTTTTAATTTATTCGTGTTTTTATGTAGTCCCCAGTCCTACTATGAAAGATAAAACCACTTAGTGGAAGTGCGTCAGAAAACGTGTCATGGCCGAGACAATTTTAATGAGGGCATTAGTGATAGTCAATAAATGGATGCACTGTATACTATGTAAACGACTGTGCATATGTCAGATTCTAAAAAAGTGCACCGAGTGGGTCCCACCCTTGAGCCACGTAAAAAACTGACCCCAAAGTGACCTGTGGGCCCAACTAACTTTTTAGTTACAAAAAATCCCTCACCTTTGGATGAACCGAGTGGTTTCCACGTGTCAAGAATCCAACGATGCACCAGACCCAAAGCAACACTATATAAGGCTGGGAATGCGACTATACACACACACAATTATCAAACCTTCATCCACCGTTGTTGCTTAATACAACTTTCTACCTTCTAAATCCACGGACCAACCGTTTACACATGTTAGATCACCACGTCTTTCTTCCTTTCCGTAAGTAAAATGGTTAAGGATGTTCCTACCATCACATCCGTGGTAAATGAATACCCATTGGATAAGTTTACAGAGTTCTGTGTCGAATACTATATCCCCTCAGAGGTACATCCCTCGTATCCTACGGAAAATGATGCGATCATCGATTTTCCAAATGGGAAAATCGGTTTGTATACCCGCCTTTTTGATACGGCTAATTACCGTATTCCTTTTTCTAGATTCCTTGTAGATCTTTTATCATACTATGACTTCCACATTACCCAACTCCACGTTGTTGGCGCGTGTAAAATAAATCAATTCGAGATTAGCTGTGAAACCATGAACGTACACCCTACCTTGAGCCTATTCAGAGTGTTCTATACACCCCAAATGGTCAACAACTGGCTATATTTCAAAAAACAGTCCCCAACCACACCCCAGTTTTACAACAAAACCTTAGATTCCTTTAAGAACTGGTACAATAGGTTTTTTTTTATGTAGATGTCGCAGTCTTCCCAAACCCTTTTGAGCTTAAATATACTGTCCGCATAGATTACCCACCCCCGATTGATATATATGATGATAATGATGTGAGAATTCTAGATACCCACCGGACCATGTTCCATAAAGGTTTGCCTGAAAATTTTTTTTGTTTGCTAGGTATCAGCCGCAACTACTTCGGCAGGGATGACCAATACCCTAAATTTGTGAACAGCCGGAACGAGGGTGGGTATTAACATATATGTTGTTTGTGCATAGATTAGTTTTTTACAAGAAACTAACACTTGGTCTTCTAAATGTACCACCCGTAGAGATGAATCTATTCGGGTTTATACGCCAAGGCAATCCCATGGAGGTAAAAGAAGGGAGCCGCCCCTACCGGCAGAACAAGCCACCATTGTTAGATTCTACGGTAAACGTAACTATTTCGTTGGTTGTGGCCCCGGAGCGTCACTCAGATATGGGGGATTCCCAAATCCAAAAGTTACCACATGACTTTAGCAATGAAGACGGCGAAAACCTTCTGTTGGAGATTGTTAGAAATACGTTTTTTTACGTATTTAGAAGGATCGGTCACTCCGACAATATATTAGTAAGTCACTCGTAGTTTAATTCTATTATTAATCGAACAATGCCAAGCCAATCCTACAACATGTGTAGGCTGGCGACCCAATGTCAAGCCCAAGCCCATCATATGGCTTGGGTATATAAATCCTCTCCTTAGTTGGAGAGGGTGTGGTTCACTTTCATTTTACACATAGTTAAAGTGTGTTATTTACAGTTTCTCTCTCTACAAGTGTGTGTGTGTTCTCACCATTTTTATCTCTTTCTCTCTCTAGAGTATAAGCATGATTTACAATACCCTACAAATGGTATCAGAGCCTTGAGATGATTGTCTTGTTTATGTGTTTGTTTTGGTATTGATTCGTGTGATTTTGATCCATATAGCTCGCGTCCAATTTTTTTATTTTTTTGTGTTTTTTGTGGTTTAATCTTTTCTAATATCATCTACATAGTTGTGGTAGTGATTTGCGATATTGATTTACGTCAAAAACACAAAAATCTTTGATCTTTTGGCTTGACTTTGGAGCAAAAACTCGAAAAAAGTGTACTTTCATTCGAGATCCACGTTTTTAGGAACTCTCCCAAAATCTCGCAATATTCTGCATTATTCCGGGATTTTAAACCCTAATTATTCCGAGATCTTTGGTTATTGCGAGATCTTCAAGTTTTTGCGAAATCTTTGGTTATTGCGGGATCTTAAAGTTTTTGTGAAATCTTTGGTTATTGCGAGATCTTCCAGTTTTTGCGAGATCTTTGGTTATTGCGGGAATTCAAGTTTTTGCGAAATCTTTGGTTATGGCGAGATCTTCCAGTTTTTGCAAGATCTTTGATTTTTGTGAGATATTCAAGCTTTGGCGAGATCTTTGGTTATTGCGAAACTTATTCAGGAATCTTTAGTTATTCTGAGATCTTCAATTATTCCAAAATCTTGCATTATTCCGAGATTTGACATTATTCCGAGATCTTATATATTGCGGAATCTTCACAAATATTCCGAGATTTTTAAAAAACGTGATTTTGAAATTTTTTAATCGTGAGTTATTTGGTCTTGGAATTTTTGGTTTCTCAAGAAAACATTGTTAAGGGATTTGAACAATGTTTCTCGACTTCAACACACAAAATTTGGATCATTAGAGTTTAATCGGTGGTTTATAAAATCTCGCGAATTTATTTCTCGCTTTCTCAATGATTAGTAAAACTTCGTATTTTCATCAACAAGCACATTTACTTTTCCTCATTGTTTGATCAACATTTGTAAATCTTCAATTATCGAAATGGAGTATACTTCTCTTGCGAATAAGTCCATCCTCTCAGGTATAGATAATCGTCCACCAATGTTGGTGAAGGCAATGTACGAGGATTGGGCATCTAGAATGGAACTTTATATGTTGAATAAAGAAAACGGACATCTCATTTGGGCGTCGGTTCTAAATGGACCGTTAGTTTATGGTATTGTGACGGAAGGTGCAGTTACTCGTCCTCGCATAACGGGCAAATCGACTGGAGATGCTAAGATTCAAGATAAATGTGATAAACAAGCCACAAACATCATTCTCCAAGCCCTTCCTCCTTAACTAAACAAGAACGAGTGTA
The DNA here is from genome assembly GCA_025667525.1 of Glebionis coronaria. Taxonomy (NCBI): domain Eukaryota; kingdom Viridiplantae; phylum Streptophyta; class Magnoliopsida; order Asterales; family Asteraceae; genus Glebionis; species Glebionis coronaria. The sequence continues at coordinate 212,086 of JANFOE010000503.1, read as the reverse complement.
AGTAATACGTGATTGTTCCAAGTATAAAAATTAAGTTCGTTTAAGTGGTCTAATCGAATTGATTACTGGTTTAAAGTGTGACTCAATTGTTTTTGGTTAAACAAAAATTTGTCGTTGTAGTAAAATTAAAGTGCACAAACTTTAAAGTAAATGGCAGGAAATTAAATCTAAACCTAATTGAAAATAAATGACGAGAAGTTAAAGCGTGATGAAAAATAAATAAGGCAAACTTAAAACTATCCTAAAGGCAAGCTTAAAAATAAATCTAAGGCAAGTAAACTAAAAGTGCAACTAAGGAAAAAGGCGGGGAAAAATAAAGCTTAAAACTTTGAAATCTTAAGATTAAAACTAAGACAAGAAACTAAAACAATCAAGCAGACAAAACAGTTATTTCGGAAAAATGACAAATTCAGAAAAAGTAAGAATTTCGGAAAAATGTATCTTCGGAAAAACAACAAATTCAGAAAAAGTACTATTTTCGGAAAAATGATCTTTTCAGTAAAAGTGATATCTTCGGAAAAATGAACAATTCAGAAAAAGTAAGAATTTCGGAAAAAAGGTTTTTTCGGAAAAATGAAGTTTTCAGAAAAAATGGAATTTTCGGAAAAATCAGTCTTTTCAGAAAAATGAAAATTTCGGAATAAAGAGATTTTCAGAAAAAGTTATTTTTTCGGAATAACAATATCTTCGGAAAAATGGAGGTTTTCATAAGAATTACTTTTTCGGAATAAGGATGAATTCAGAGAAAATGGTATTTCGGAATAAATGACATTTCAGAAAAAGGATGAATTCAGAAAATCTAAACCCTTTTCCGAAGATAATAAAGAAACAGAAACAATAAACAGTAACATCAAAACTTAAGAAATAAGCTAGAATAAGCTAAAATCAAATAAGCAAATAACCAAAACTTAATCTAAAACACTTTTAAGAAAAACTAATTCAACCACAAATCAAAAACTTGAAAAACTCTAATAAAATTAAACATTAAAAATCAACTTTTAATAAAACAAACTAATAAAAACTTAACTAAAAATTTAATCAAACACACAATAAGCTATCCAATCCATAAGCTAACACATCCAAACACATAAAAACATAACCATTAATCAAATAAGCATGACAATAAGATAATAAGCATAAAGATTAACAAAAATAAGAAAGGTAGAAGGAGAGATTAATATATAAATTGATTAAAGAAAAGATTAAACAACAAAAGTAAAGATTAAACTTACTTGTAATTAAAGGAATTAAGGTGCAAGACAAGGAATGTAAATGTACAAGTAATTAAAATGACATGAAAAATAAAGTGGAAAGACTAATGTGTCAAATTAGCTAACAACTCCTAATGACACATTAGGAGTCTATTTATAGTGATTAGGAAAACTAAGCATGTGTTGGTTCCTTCTTCTTTCTTTCTCGACTTGTCGTCTTCTTAATTCTTCGACTTTTTCGACTTTGTCTCGGGATTTATAAACTCGTCTTGTAATTTCTTCACTTATTTAGACTTGAGTTCTTTGGCTTTTATTAAACTTCCGTCTTTAGACTTTTTCTTCGATAAATCTTCAGAATTTGCCTTGGACTTTCGTTCTTTTGGCACTCTTGATCTTTCGACTTCGTCTTTTGTCTTTTTCTTCGATAAAAGCCCGTGAAAGCCCGTGTTTTCCTTCCTTTTCAGATTTTGATCCTAAATCACAACAAAAACACAAACCACACATAATTCCGACATTTACGACATAAAATACACGTTTTGGCTTGGTTATTATTGTAGTTAAGTGGTAAAATGATGGGTGTTTACACACCTATCAAATCCCCTACACTTGACCATTGCAATGTCCTCATGGAATGCATTAGTTACAAAGCACGCTTTACATTCTCCATCATAATCAATCCACATTGGCCTTTATTAAAGAGATAGATAATAACAAAACAAGTAAAGAAATCAAAGACTTACCTTAGGGTTTTGGAATGTCATGAATGATTTTCATCCTCAAGTTTCACGTTCCCCATACCAAGCTTAAAAACGAGATCATTGTTATTATAAGTTAGCAAACTAACATGAATTAATGCGGCCCAATTATTTACTTAGACTCCCTTATTCCTAGGGGTATCTCTTATATTTTATTGTTGTCTTGAATGATCACGAGGATGCATTGTTGACTTATTTCGATAGTTATTAAGGCTGAAAATAAAGTGGGACGATTTAATCAATAGTTAGCTAAAGGACAAAATCTTTTAAAACTGCTTCTCGGGACCTCATAAAGTTCATATCTTGGCATAACTCGCTTCACGATTTGAGACCTTTCTCGGACCGATATTTGGCAGCGACTTCATACTTCAAATCTTAAGAGACATTCTTGAAATTATGGTCTTCTCTTCATAATAGGAATTTCTTCACTTTAAGTTTTGAGAGATTCTTCATACTTGGACCACGACTTCTTCATTTTTTCTCCAATCTTTATTTGGTATTTTGATATACAACGATCCGCCTCCTTTTAGGACTTGGATCTATTTATCCTCATACCTTGTTAGGGCCTTTTTGGTTAGACTTTTCCATGATCTTTTGGGGAGTTTTGCTTTTCGTCGTGTGTCTTGATCCTTCATATTGATTTTCGATAAATGATTCTTCACATCACTTTTGGATCTTTAGCAACAAAATGTAGCCCTCATGCCTTGTTAGGGCCTTTTCGGACTCGCCAATCCTCGCATCCCGCTTCAATAAGTTATGCCTCGGCTATGAACTCTAATCAATACCGAGCAACTTTTAAACGATCTTGGGCTGGAATCTAAGTAACTTTTCAAATCGTACAACCTTATTTATTGCAGATAAATTTATTAGCAAGCGATGGGAGAATAGGCTTATAATCAACTCACATAAATTCACGAAAGAATACCAAACTTATAATTGACTCTATCATCTCTCGTTCTCCATAATTTAAAATCTCAAGGAATGAGACTCGTGGATGCTTAGCCAATTAAATCAAAGTTTTGGGTTTTCGAGTCATCTATAGGATCTTGCAAATTCTTAGACTTTTTCAAGTTTAGAAATCGCATTTTAAAGTTCCCTTGATAAACGAGACTCTAGGATCAATTATAGGAACTTGCGAAAAGTTCTTGTTCTTAACCCGTGAGAGTTAAGACTTTAGCGTTTTAAAGCTCCCTATATAAAAGCCTAGCGAAACTTGACTTAAACACATTAAGGATACTAGCTAGAGTAAACTTAGAAAGTAAACCCGGGTCGAGTCAAAAGATTCACAACATTTAAAAATTAAAACCACTTTATTAAAATTTATTCTAACAAAGAAATAAAATAACTATAACAAAGGTAAATACTAATAGGCCAAAATAGATTAAATTTTTTTTGAAAAATGTCGAAAAATTGATTTTCCGGTTAAAATGAGGACAAAACAAGGAAAAGACCACTTAACTTCGATAGAACTCCCCCTACACTTAATATAAACATTGTCCTCAATGTTTAAGCATGTGGAAGTAAACTCCCCTACACTTAGGACATTGTGCACGTTGTTTAAATCTTGCTAAGGAAAGGACAACTAAAGTGATTCCTATTTTAATATGGAAGAATATAAAATAGAGAATCAAAAGAGTTTAGGATGAAACCGGGAAGACGGGTACACGGGATCATGGTTCGTCAAAAGTCATCAAGAATGGATCTTTAAAAGCTCGAATCCCTGTACATGATTAGAAAGAAGACAACAAACAACATACTAGGGTCTCCCCCTACACTTATTATAAAAATAAGAGAAAAGGATAGATAATTGGTTGCCTCCCAAAAAGCGCTTGTTTTTTATAATCGAGTCGTGAGCCTGACTCGACCTTGATTAGCATAGGAAGAAGCTTAAAACACATCCACCGGGATCAAATACATGGTTTTCGTCCATCAAGTAGCACAGGTTTAAGGCGAACAAGCCAAGCCAAAAAAGAGTAGGCAAGGTTCCCTTAAGCAGTTGTTAAGCACGGTGGTAGCAAGGGTGAAGTGCAAGCATATCTCCATAAGGTCCAAAGAGTTTTCCTTTTATTTCATCAGATGGATACTGAGATGGCTTCAAGATTCAAATACCAGGGTCGAACACCGTTTCCTTTAGGGGAAAATAACACTCAGGCTCAGCAGATCTTGAAGAAGATCCGATCATGAATCTCGCAATCTCATCTTCAGAAGGTGGATATAGAGGTGTTAAGACATAAGTGCTGCGGATATCGGTGTCGACCGGCTTTTGCTCCTTTGAAGCGGGTTTCTTCATATCCAAAGTAGGATAAAGACTATAATCATCAAAGTCCAAAGGAGGGGCATCACTCTCATGAGGGAAGTATGTATTGAGAAAAGTAGAAAAGTCTTTCTCAAATGAGTAGTCATCCAAAGTAGGATCAAGTGTTTTTGGCGGAGGATCTTCATCATGTGAAGAATCACTTGAAAGAGTATCAGCCTCATCAAAATCATCATAAGTGGGCATGTCTGGATACTTAGAATTAAAATCATCATAATCATCTCCATTAGAACTAGAATCGTCATCATAAGTATCAAAGATTGGTGGAGAATCATAAATTGGTGGAGGATCAGAATTGGAGAGAGAATCATCCACATCATCTTGCAACAGTGGATTATCATAGCAAGAATCGAATAGAGGATTGTTGTAGACGACAAAATCATCAAGCACATTAATCATATTCACTGATTCTCTTCCATAGGATTTTTTTGTGATCTTCCCCATTTTGAACACTTGTTGTTCATTCTCGACCCTTAAAATTAACTCACCTTCGGCAACATCGACTAGAGCTCTTTCGGTTCTTAAGAATGTCCGACCAAGTATTAAAGGAATACGAGGGTCCATTTCATAATCAACAACAACAAAGTCGATCGAAAAAGTGAAGGTGCCAACTTTAATAAACACGTCTTTAGCAATACCAAAGGGGTAAGCGAGAGTACGATTTGCTAGCTCAAGAGTCATCTTTGTTGGAGTAAGGTCGGGTAATGAAAGTGCTGTCCAAATACTTAAAGGCATCAAATTAATACTTGCCCCGAGATCAGCTAGGGCAGTAAATTCTTCGGTTTTGTTAAAAATGCAAGGCAACACAAAACGACCGGGATCTCCAAGTTTTTCTGGAAGTTCTTTAAGAATAACTGCAGAACAGTTTTCATTTAAGCGTGTGTTGGCGAGCTCAACCAGCTTTTCCTTCTTATTAAGCAATTCCTTGAATGCTTTGACAAATTTCGGCATATGGACAAGTGCTTCAACAAGGCTGATGTTGAAATTCATTTGAGAGATCATCTTCAAATAGTTTGACACTTGAGTGTCATCCTTGGTTAGCAAGTTAGGCTTGTCCAGGCGAGAAGGATAAGGAATATTTGGTTTATAGGTGGAAGGTGGGTTGGTGAAGGGTTCTTCTTCTTAGGTACTTCAGTAAGAGGTGGAGACAGTAATGGAGAACTAATACTAGGCGTGGGAGTAGGAGGAATAAATGGTGGTGGAGGAGGTGTAGATGGAGTAACTGGGGGAGGGATAGATGGTCCTACTACGGTTGCTCCACTGCGTGTAGTAATAGCACTCACATTTGCTCTCGGGTTGGTGACGGTGTTTGAAGGTATAGAGCCCGAAGTAGAGGGTGGAGTGGTTGATAAGAAACTAGCCAGCATATTCTTCAAATCATTTGTTTGAGTTCTAAAAGAGGTTTGTATATCATGTCGAAGCTCAGATCTAATGTCATTCCCTTGCTGAGTGATATCCCCTTTCAAATTGATAATTTGGCTTTGCAGATTCTTAATTTGCTGGGTTCTTATTAAGGCGTCAACATCTTGATTGATGGGTGGGGCTTGTTGAGCGGGTGGGTGATAAGGATTAGAAGATCTAGGTGGGATTTGGTTGCTTCTATTGTAGTTGTTGTTGGGATTGTGGTTTTGAGGAGAAAAACCAGGTGAAAGGTAGTTGTTCGACCTGTAACTTAGCAAATTTCAATCCCCTTAAGTTCGGGCTTAGTAATTTTCCGGTGAATAGTTACCATAAGCCGCATACATGTTTTCCGGATTGCCTTGAGTAGAAGGACAATCAGTGTATGAGTGAGGACCGCTGCATGTCTCACAAGAGATTGATACCGCTTTAACTTGTTGTTGTTGGTTTGTAGCGATGAGCAAGATATTTTTGTTCATTTCGGCCATCATGCGGGTGAATTCGGTCATATCGGGGTTTGCTGAAGTAGAAGAAACATTGACTCTCGGGTTGTTCCTTGAAGAAGCGGGGGAATCCCAATTTTTGTGATGAGTAGTCATGTTCTCAATAAGCTCTCTACACTCCTCGGGTCTTCTTTTCATAAATGTGCCACCGGCGGCTGCTTTAATCGTATCGCGATCGCGAAAAGTCAAACCGTTGTAGACGTATCAATTAAGGTAACAGGGAGCATGTTGTGGTTTGGACATCGATCGATCAAAATATTATATCTTTCCCAAGCATCAAAGAGAGATTCATCGGGTTCTTGCATGAAACCGCTGATTTGATTCCGAAGGCTCGTGACCATGGATGGTGGAAAGTAGCGCGACAAAAATCGTTGAGTCATGTCATCCAAAGTATGAATGGAATTCTTCGGGAGACGATCAAACCATTTTTCGGCGTGGTGGGATAAAGTATGTGGAAAGAGTTGAAGGCGAAGGACATCCATAGTAACACCGGGCAACTTCATGCTTTGAGTAATAGTAATGAATTTGTCGAGGTGCTTGTTGGCATCATCATCCGGCAATCCGCAAAAAGGGTTAGTTTGTAGTTGTTGGATCATGTGATGCTTCAATGAAAACTCCGGAGCCGTGATTTCCATCGGCGCAATCGGTCCTCCTCGTCCAAACATTGTGGGTTGACAAAGCTCCTCCATTGTCCAAAGATCGGGCTGTGGAAGAACATTGTTGTTGTTATTGTTGAGGTGCGGTGGATTATTGTTGTTGTTCACACCTGCCATAGCTAAATCTTCACGAGTCTCGGGCTCTGGATAAGTAGAAGATCTAGTACGCATACACCTGCAAAAGCAAAAGAAAAAGATACCAAAGCAATAGTCTCTCACAGAAAACCGTTAATCTTTACGAAAAGAGCCGGCAGCGGCGCCATTTAATACGTGATTTTTCCAAGTATAAAAATTAAGTTCGTTGAAGTGGTCTAATCGAATTGATTACTGGTTTAAAGTGTGACTCAATTGTTTTTGGTTAAACAAAAATTTGTCGTTGTAGTAAAAGTAAAGTGCACAAACTTTAAAGTAAATGGCAGGAAATTAAAGCTAAACCTAATTGAAAATAAATGACGAGAAATTAAAGCGTGACGAAAAGTAAATAAGGAAAACCTAAAACTATCCTTAAGGCAAGCTTAAAAATAAATCTAAGGCAAGTAAACTAAAAGTCCAACTAAGGAAAAAGGCGGGGAAAAATAAAGCTTAAAACTTTGAAATCTTAAGATTAAAACTAAGACAAGAAACTAAAACAATCAAGCAGACAAAACAGTTATTTCGGAAAAATGACAAATTCAGAAAAAGTAAGAAGTTCGGAAAAATGTATCTTCGGAAAAAAACAAATTCAGAAAAAGTGCTATTTTCGGAAAAATGATCTTTTCAGTAAAAGTTATATCTTCGGAAAAATGAAAAATTCAGAAAAAGTAAGAATTTCGGAAAAAATGTTTTTTCGGAAAAATGAAGTTTTCAGAAAAAATGGAATTTTCGGAAAAATCAGTCTTTTCAGAAAAATGAAAATTTCGGAATAAAGAGATTTTCAGAAAAAGTTATTTTTTTCGGAATAACAATATCTTTGGAAAAATGGAGGTTTTCATAAGAATTACTTTTTCGGAATAAGGATGAATTCAGAGAAAATGGTATTTCGGAATAAATGACATTTCAGAAAAAGGATGAATTCAGAAAATCTAAACCCTTTTCCGAAGATAATAAAGAAATAGAAACAATAAACAGTAACATCAAAACTTAAGAAATAAGCTAGAATAAGCTAAAATCAAATAAGCAAATAACCAAAACTTAATCTAAAACACTTTTAAGAAAAACTAATTCAACCACAAATCAAAAACATGAAAAACTCTAATAAAATTAAACATTAAAAATCAACTTTTAATAAAACAAACTAATAAAAAATTAACTAAAAATTTAATCAAACACACAATAAGCTATCAAATCCATAAGTTAACACATCCAAACACATAAAAACATAACCATTAATCAAATAAGCATGACAATAAGATAATAAGCATAAAGATTAAATAAAATAAGAAAGGTAGAAGGAGTGATTAATATAAAACTTGATTAAAGAAAATATTAAACAACAAAAGTAAATATTAAACTTACTTGGAATTAAAGGAATTAAGGTGCAAGACAAGGAACGTAAATGGACAAGTAATTAAAATGACATGAAAAATAAAGTGGAAAGACTAATGTGTCAAATTAGCCAACAACTCCTAATGACACATTAGGAGTCTATTTATAGTGATTAGGAAAACTAAGCATGAGTTGGTTCCTTCTTCTTTCTTTCTCGACTTTTCGTCTTCTTAATTCTTCGACTTTTTCGACTTTGTCTCGGGATTTATAAACTCGTCTTGTAATTTCTTCACTTATTTAGACTTGAGTTCTTCCGTTTTTATTAAACTTCCGTCTTTAGACTTTTTCTCCGATAAATCTTAAGAATTTGCCTTGGACTTCCGTTCTTTTGGCACTCTTGATCTTTCGACTTCGTCTTTTGTCTTTTTCTTCGATAAAAGCCCGTGAAAGCCCCTTTTTTCCTTCCTTTTCATATTTGGATCCTAAATCACAACAAAAACACAAACCACGCATAATTCCGACATTTACGACATAAAATACACGTTTTGGCTTGGTTTTTATTGTAGTTAAGTGGTAAAAGGATGGGTGTTTACACACCTATCAGTAAGCTATATGATACGTTTGATAAGTTTGTCTATGTGTCACACCCCACCATTGCGGAATCTGGGGCGCGACATATGGATATCATCACAAAAATAGCGTGTCTATAGAGATAACTAGATGAAATAAGAAATGTCATAAAATGGTGATACAATTACAAATGTCATGACAATATCTCAACAATGCAGGAGTCTAGGTAAGTAGGTAACAGTCCTACCGCTTACACGAGACAAACAATTAACATAAACAAAGCAAACATATAGGTGTCAACAAAGTATCACTTATACAAACATCAAATAAAGACTAAGAGGAAAGGGGGTTCCTCCAATGCAATCCTAAGCCTCCCAGCTAGTCAGTCCTATTCTCACGCTTAACCACTTTATCACCTGAAAGAGACACTAAAACACGTCAACATAAAGTTGGTGAGAGTCATAGGTTTAAACTCCAACTCCAAATCAATTATAAGCTGTGAATAACAACCAATAACAAAAGAATATATGGACAATGTGCTACAATTATGTATCAACAACTAGCATTCAAGATTAACCAATCACCACAAATCCAAGGCTCAAAGCCTTACCAATAACCACAATTCCAAGGCTCCAAGCCTTAACAATCACCATGGTCCCATAGGCGCCCATACACCTATGAATCAATCCCAAGGCCCTGCCTTGTCAACATCCCCTTGGTACCAAGTCAAACCACAATAACAATCAAGAATCACATAGTGGTTAATCACATAAATGCACACACAAGTCCATCACAAACCATAAAAACATTCACAACATTAGTTACAAAACCATAGAATGTCTCTTCCATCCCATCTGGAAATCAATACATCAAAAGATATGGGACTATGAAACTCACCTGAACAAGCTTCTCCAAGTATCCGCGCTCTAACAAAAATCTAAACACACAAACGTATACAATCAAGACATGAACCACATACCAAAATGACTCATCAATCTATGATGGATATCTAACCTTCTACTACAACTTAACCCTATTTATATGTCATATGCATCTCATTACACCCTTCTATAAAGCCCTTAACTTAGTTTAGTTCATAACTCGTCCCGTTAACATTTTACCCAAAACAGTCCCGTTTTTCATACTTCAAACTATGGGTCGAACACCCCCTTAACCAAAATAACATGCCCTGTAAAAGCAACCCTATTCCCTTACATGTGTTAGATAACTCTCCTATTTGGCCACAACCTTAAAGCTACTGTTAAGGCCTCCATATGTATATATATATATATATATATACTTTTACCTGTCTATAATTTACTTATTTTGAACATATGAAAAGTTTGTTATGACCAGAGGGTCTTAACCTATTCCATTTACTTATCCCCACTCCAGATCCTTTATATAATATATAAACTAACTCCCATATTTGTTTGAAGGTTTATCTATAACCCTAAGCACCCTAACCAACTCAAAACATAAAATGTAAACAGGCTGATCTAAAAACTGCTTTGACACCCGACTGATGTAACCTGTTTTTGACCCACTTTTCGACCTCTAATTCAATTCTAGTTTCTTGCATTTGAATGCCAATGAAATTATCTTTTCAGGGACATAAGATTCGAAACTTAAAAGTTTTTAGCACTCTAGATATGATCAAAACAATGGACCAAATATTATGCCCAGTTTTTAAAAACGAATTTAACACAACTAGTCTAATTAATTATCCACATCATGCATAATTATTAACCCTAATTAATCTAAACATGTTTATATAATTAAAATACAGAAGTTATGTTTAACCTAACCCTAGATCCATCATCTACTGATTAATTACATGATTAGATTAATTAAAATCATACATTAAAGAAGAGTTTTAAAGATTTTAGCTTAAAAATCAAAGGAAGAAATTGTCTTTGATGAAACCTAATTTCACCATTGTTAAAATTCGACTATGAGATTTTATAGGGGTGAAAAAGATGATTATTTTGGTTATGGGATGGGTTTGGTTAAGTCCTAAAGTCCCCCTAATCCCATTATTAGTCCATTGGGCCTATTTTTGGGCTTTTTGGTTATTTTCTTTCTTCCTTTTCTTTTGGCTGCCCAAACCAAGCCCAAAGCACCTAAGGATCTTGTTATTAACCTTATTTTATAACTTATATTATTTCTTAAACTAAAAATCACATTCGGGTTACTTCCGGACCATAACCCGAAAGCCTTACGTTGGTTTTTTCGACTTTCTACGCGATTTCCGAACTAACCGTCATTTCAAAAAGTTTCTAATTATGGAAATTATCTCTAAAACTTTTCCTAAACATATAATCTATACTTAATACATACATAAAACATACGATACGTACACGAAGCCTTGTAAAAACGATATCCAAACTTTCTCGCAATTCATTTCTAAACTAATTTCATTTCATTTCATTTCTAACCCGTACCAGGATTTACAAATCATGTACCTCATTTCGTCCATTCTCATCCCCAAAATCACACATATAAACACATAAATCACATAAAACACATAGTCACACAAAATACCCCAAAAATAAGACTAAGTGACGAACCTCAAAAACCAGGGTTGTCACATCACTCCCTCCTAATAGAAATCTCATCCCGAGATTTACTCCTTAGGATCATCATTAGCAAATATATAAGGATACTTGTTCCTCATAAATTCCTCCCGTTCCCACGTGAACTCTAGTCCACGTTTCAAATTCCATATACCTATAACTACGGTATATTACTTTTTCCAACGTCTTAGCTTCACGATCCAAAATCTCTACCGGCTATTTGATGAAACGAAGACTCGTATCCATACTAATATCATCTAACGGTACTTGCAAGTAGGTTCTTGCTAAGCATTTCCTCAAGTTTAATACATGAAATACATCACGCATACCACTCAAGCCTCCTAGTAATTCCAACCTATAAGCCACTGGTCCAATCCTTTCGAAGATTTCTAATGGACCCACGATTCTAGGTGTTAACTTCCCTTTCATCCCAAACCACGTCACTTATTTCCATGGTGAAACCTATAGCACAACCTTATCCCCAATCTCAAATCCAAACGGCTTACGCCTCTTGTCCACACAGCTCTCTTGTCGGTCCTTTCCCATTTTCAACCTCTACTTAAGCACTGCCACCACCTCTTGTAGTTTTCCGTTCTAACTCCGGTCCAATATGTTGACTGCTTCAAACTTCACCCCACCGTAACGGTGATCCACCTCATCTTCTATGGATTAAATTCATCAGTTTCTACCACATTTCCTATCACCAGACCTAACAATTTTCCCTTCTATATCTCTACACAATCTTGACAACCCTTTGCTCCCTCAAGCCATTCTTCCTCCATACTACTTCTCGCTTGTCTCTCCATAATCTTAATTTCCATACCATCTTCTATCTCATCTTCAGCGAATAATCCAGGCGATCCTCTTTTATTCCCTACATTCTCATCAGTGAAGAATACGCCCCTCTCACTAGTGACTCTCTTTGTAGAAGAATTCTTCCTAAACAAAATACAATCTCGAACTATCTCCAAACCGTAAGCCAATGCTCTAGGCGTCTTCCTCCATTATCCTTATGGTATGCTCATACCAACCCTTATTATATCAACGGTATACTATGCTTACTTCCCATCGTTTATTCCCTTGCAACAATCCTTCATGAAACATTTCATACTTCTTAGGCTAATTTTTATGTAGAAACTACTATTCCATCACATCCGTACGTAATCCTCCCAACTTCTCAACTACTTGACTTCTCATTCCTCTTAGAATATGGGATGAATTATTCAGTCAATCGAGTATCACCCAACTCTCATCGTACTTATTCCTCTACCCCATTATGTATGCCCTCTACCATATTCGTCCTTACACCGCCCTTTCTATGCTACTCCTATCTATGTAGGAAGTATAGCCTATTTCCCTTTTCTCCATACGATTTTCCAAGCCACGCAACATAAATGTTGATGCGTTCTCTGCTTTAGACAACTACTCGTGCAACTTACATCCTTCATCCAAACCCTCCTAACATGTCATCCATATAGCTAAAATTTGTCTTAGCATCACTTCCTCCCTCTTATTCCATGTCTCATTAACTATGCTCGTCTTTTCAGATGGTACTTGGCCTTACAATTTTCCTTCATCACTTAACTCTACCCATCACCTTTGCCAAATGTTCAATCAAGAGGACTGAGTATGTGTTGGAGACGTTCATGATCCGTATAGATCATTCTCTACGTCTCTTACACCAAATGCCTCTAGCATTCTAGGTACATCTAACAATCCAGCTCTACTAACTAAGTCTTATCTAGTTCTTCTAAATCTTCAGTTCCTGCAACGTATAAGCAATCGCCTTTCTTTGTCGTCCTCGTACGCATCCAAATCCTTGCTCCACGTATCGTCATGCTTCGTGAATTCATCCAGTCCTTCCGATAATGCCAAGATCCAATCTACTACTAAGCAACTCAACTTTTATGTTGCATTCCTTGCAATTTCTAACAACTCTTGTCTTTAAATCAATCCATCAACAATTACCTTGGAAAGGCACTAACTACAACTCCTCTCACTTATCCTACTTGCTCTATTCATGGTTCTACTTCAAGATACTAGGTAAATCTACTAAATCTTGAGAAATTTTTGGAAAAATTTTCATACCTAACGAATATCACATGTACCTTTGAAATATCACATCCCATTCCAACATTCTCTATGATGCGTTACTTGTGCCAATATCCATACTTTATACAAATCTCTATTCATCTCCCTTGGCACTCCTAAGAGACCTCATGACCACATTAGTTCGTCTTTCTACGAACTTCTAACTCTTTCCCCATCACAAAGGGCATTCCAACTATTCTCTCATATGACTATATCAATGCTCTCAATCAATACAAAACCAAAATTACATTTGGAACCCACCAGACACGACCAACGAATCAAAACTACGGATAACTAACGACATTTCACGTGCACCAGTTAAAACAAGTATAAAACATGAGACTAAAAATAAAAATCAAACCCAAAACATGTATCATATCAAAATGACCCATGACAATGAAAAATAATCCAAGAAACACCCATTGGCAACCAAAACAACTTACGCCCGACGACATATTATTTAAATCGTGCGCAAAATCGACTTTTCCCAAAGGAATATTTTTCTTTCCCTCCCCACATCTATGTGACTTAAACAATCTACAAACAACCCTCTAGATGATCTCAAAACTTAACTCAAAGACTAGGTACCCTGAACATCCTAAAACATAAGTTTAAAACTACTATTCAAAACTCAACCTTGAACCCGACACTCGTACAAACATTTTGACCAAGCTACTGACCTTCCATGACTATACATCCTACATATTTGAAAAATACGTACCTAGTACATAATTTTAGCCTTTTGAATCACCCAAAAAGCTTTAAAAAAGAATAAGTTACGACCAAAACAATTTTATCCTAGTTGTTTTAAAAACTAAAGAATCATCTTAGTGATTAATGTAACCTTTTTAAATAAAAAATAAAAAAATAATTGTATGTGAAATTTTCATGAACTCGATTTAACCTTATATAAATAATTATAAGTGACGTAAATCGATTAAACTCGATTATATAAACTATTTAAGTAGAAAGAATTTTTATTTCGCTTTATTTTATTGAGTCTTAGAATTTTGAAATAAATAAGTGTTGATTTAAATTATTATGTTACATCTTGTTTCAAACACGACTCCATCACCTTACCCTTATTTTACCAAATACAACCAACTATCCAACTCTATAGTAGATTTCCAAGTCTTTTTAATATATACCTACTAAAAGGAATGTAAGACTCAACATAAAAGATTTCATTATCCAAAAAAATCCCAATTTATTTCAATTACTTAACACCAAGAACACCATTTTAAAACGGACACGTGAAATAGGAAACTCGAAGAATACACCACAACAGAGGTTGAATACCTAAAAGAAGCGAGCTAGCAAACCCTACTACGGATACAATCGATAATAGCGAGGGATCATACATATGTAGGTAATATCAGGATACATATACTTAAATCCGTCTAACATCTACAAGCATGTATTAATCCTCTTTCATGCAATCATACTTAGGAATCCATTGAAGTTATGGTACTTGTATAACTATGTTGGCCACCATACTTATACAGTTACCCTTTCCCCAATGCACTTCCTCCTGTGATGACACTTATAAGAATCAATACAACACATAACACATAAATCTATCAACTCACCTAAACACATAACCACATAAATAATAAGGTCAAAACTCCAACTATTAAAATAACATATCAAACTCTTGGAATACAAAAATCCATAGTCTAGCTAAAACAACAAAGACAAAATCCAAAACAAAAACATAATCAATTATAAGTCATGTCGCCCCTCAGAGTGGAAACATCTTAAAATCCTTCCTATCCACCTACTCCTAGTAACTCGAACCACCACATGATTCTTAGGGAACATGACTTAAACATAAAAAGAAAAATACTATACCTCAGGTACATAAAATAACTTAACAAAATACATAAACTACCATGTACCAAATTATGTGCTATAATGTACAATTTAAGCAAAATACAATAATGACTAGCGTGGACGATTATGGTTCAACCCGCACTAGTCACAACCCGAAAAGAAAATAACATGTGGCTAAGTATGAAGTACTATGGTTCAACCCATACTAGTCAAAACTTAACAAACATCGCAAGTAAAAACCAATAACATCAATTAATATCAAATGCATACATACTCATATGACGCCTATATGCGAGGACCCTTAAGCTATAGACTAGGCTACAAGACTAGGCAACCTAATTCTCTATAACCATTGTCTTTGATACCATTCTGTCACACCCCACCATGGCGGAATATGGGGCACGACGTATGGATATCATCACAACAATAGCGTGTCTATAGAGATAACTAAATGAAATAAGAAATGTCATAAAATGGTGACACAATTACAAATGTCATGACAATATCTCAACAATACAGGAGTCTAGGTAAGTAGGTAACAGTCCTACCGCTTACCCGAGACAATCAATTAGCATAAACAAAGCAAACATATAGGTGTCAACAAAGTATCACTTATACAGACATCAAATAAAGACTAAGAGGAAAAGGGGTTCCTCCAATGCAATCCTAAGCCTCCCAGCTAGCCACTCCTATTCTCACGTTTAACCACTTTATCACCTGAAAGAGACACTAAAACACGTCAACATAAAGTTAGTAAGAGTCATAGGTTTAGACTCCAACTCCAAATAAATAATAAGCTGTGAATAACAACCATTAACAAAAGAACATATGGACAATGTGCTACAATTATGTATCAACAACTAGCATTCAAGATTAACCAATCACCACAAATCTAAGGCTCCAAGCCTTACCAATAACCATAATTCCAAGGCTCCAAGCCTTACCAATCACCATGGTCCCATAGGCGCCCATACACCTATGAACCAATCCCAAGGCCCCGCCTTGTCAACATCCCCTTGGTACTAAGTCAAACCACAATAACAATCAAGAATCACATAGCGGTTAATCATATAAATGCACACACAAGTCCATCACAAACCATAAAAACATTCACAACATTAGTTACAAAACCATAAAATGTCTCTTCCATCCCATCTGGAAATGAATACATCAAAAGATATGAGACTATGAAACTCACCTGAACAAGCTTCTCCAAGTATCCGCGCTCTAAAAAAAATCTAAACACACAAACGTATACAATCAAGACATGAACCACATACCAAAATGGCTCATCAATCTATGATGGATATCTAACCTTCTCCTAAAACTTAACCCTATTTATATGCCATATTCATCTCATTACACCCCTCTATAAAGCCCTTAACTTAGTTTAGTTCATAACTCGTCCCGTTAACATTTTACCCAAAACAGTCCCGTTTTTCATACTTCAAACTATGGGTCGAACACCCCCTTAACCAAAATAACATGCCCTGTAAAAGCAATCATATTCCCTTACATGTGTTAGCTAATTCTCCTATTTGGCCGCAACCTTAAGCTACTGTTAAGGCCTCCATATATATATATATATATATACATATATATATACATATATATATATATATACATATATATATATATATATATATATATATATATATATATATATATATATATATATATATATATATATATATATATATATATATATATATATATATATATATATATATATATATATATATATATATATATATATATATATATATATATATATATATATATATATATATATACACTTTTACCTATCCAGAATTTACTAATTTTGAACATATGAAAAGTTTGTTATGATCAGAGGGTCTTAAACTATTCCATTTACTTAGACCCACTCCATATCCTTTATATAATATATAAAGTAACTCCCATATTCGTTTGAAGGTGTATCTATAACCCTAAGCACCCTAACCAACTCAAAACATAAAATGTAAACGGGCTGATCCAAAAACTGCTTTGACACCCAACTGATGTAACCTGTTTTTGACCCACTTCCCGACCTCCAATTCAATTATCTTTTCTTGCGTTTGAAAGACAATTCATTTATCTTTTCAGGGACATAAGATTCGAAACTTAAAAATTTGTAGAACTCTAGATATGATCAAAACAATGGACCAAATATTCTGCCCAGTTTTTAAAAACGAATTTAACACAACTAGTGTGACACCCTAGAACCGAGGTCATTAACGTTACCCTAAATTACGCTAATTTTTGAAATTTTTAATAAATTTTAATTTCTATATTTATAAGTATATTGGTTAAAGCCGATGTTCGAGGTTATAATTTTTACGATTGACGATTCAAGAAGGACGATGACGAATACGATCCCGATGGATGCCCAAATTTCTATAATTATTGACGATTTATCGATAATGTAATTTTTTCGAGAATTTTACTTACGGTTCGTGTTAAGTTGAGTCGGGTGAGTTTTATAGCCTTCCGAGTACATTTAAAGTATCCCAAAAGTATTTTGGAGTGTTCGGGATGATTTCCGACTCCCGTAAAATTTTCTAAATTGACTAGTGAGTCGATCCAGCAAAGTTTTAATGACATATTTACTTGAGGCCAAAAGAAACCTTTAATTGCACTTTGGTCCTCCCATCTCACAAAAAGGGACACAAACACAAACACATAGAAACATTTCACGAAAACATAAATCAAACACTCTCCCTCTCTCCCTCTAACCGACGGCTACACCACCAAAACCACCACCATCCACCATTTTTTTTTTTTGAGTTTTGACAAAAACTAACCTTAGACCACCTTCTAAAATCCATTGGTGAGTGTTAATCCATGGTTAAATTAAACATGCATTAACAAAAATTTTCCAAAAATTTTCAAGATCATTCAAACTCGTTTTTGAGGTTAATTGTATTGATGCATGTTAAATTCATGTATAGTGTGAGTATAATCACTAATCAAAACCACCAAAATTGATTTGGTTGTGGTGATTTGGTCACCCAAACCCCACGGCATAAGGGGGTGTTTGGGGAGCCATGGTGATTGATGATTTTGAGCATTGGTTTTATGTTTAGCATTGTGTTTATTGATGTGTTAAATGGGTATAAGTGGTTGCATGTTTGTTTTTAGATTTTTAGATGATGAGGTTGTTGATCAATAGGGATTAGGGACTGAAAATTTGTGTTTGGTTATGATTGGGAATGCTTAGGATGAAGCCTAGTAATGATTAATAGGTTTGGAATCGAGCTTAAGTATGATTTTGGTATGGTCAAATTTAGGCAGAAAGTTTAAGACCTTTTCATAAAAATAATTTTTCCTACAGGTCTAGATAGCTAAATGTAGTCATATAGGGTCTTCTTAGCTTTAATTTGGTATAAGGTAGAGCTCGTGACTCTAAACGAGCTAAAAGTTATGAGGTTTTAAAGATCGAGTACCAGGAGACGAGAACTTTCATAATCCGAATTTATGTATAGTTTTAGTCAAATCCCGAGGACCACAAGTATGAATTGGTAAAAGGTCAAGGGTCAAATTTTGGTCACAAACCTGTGTAATTGAGTCTATAAGTGGACTTAGGAGTCAAAGAAGTCAAAGGTGCATTTCAAATAGGTCAAAGAGGTCCAAGTTGGTCGAAGTACAATTTCAGCCCGGAAAATGTAGTTTTTGGAAAAGCGTTGCGTAACGGGTCGTAGAAGTAAAAATTTTTATTGGGATTAAAAATGTGTTATCTACAGGTCTTATATTATTTTTGAGAATTTTGTCAAATTTTATAAGAATGGTTAAGTATAGTAAAACAGCCCGTACTTTCGGTAAGTACCGGCGAAAATGAATAAAAATGGATAACGTAAATAATAAGAACGAATGGTGTAAAATGAGTGATGCTTGTTGTTTTGTTTTGGCGTGAGTTATAATTGTCCTAAGTGACTAGTATCTATGTATTTTATACGGTACCGTAAGGTATTTAAAATGAGATTACTCATTACGCGTTATTTGTTGATAGGTGTTGATTTACCCGGGCATCCGTATCGTCGTCAGTGATCATCTCTCGAACTACCGACTACTTAATATATAAGGTGTGAATTTATAGCCTCGCTTATATTTATTTCAAACTGTTTTACCCGCGAGGGAAATGCATGCTAGTTTTTAAAAGGAACGTATGTCATGAATGATTGTTAGACCCGAATGTTGCCTTAGAAATTGTGTTGAGTACCTAGTTGCAAAAGACCCTAATTTCATGAACTATTAACTATTGTCCTGCCCTCGAGTAGGGGGACATAGCCGCTTATACAAAGTGATAGTACTATGGGGTTGACTACCCTATCCGAGACGAGGGCTAGTACGTTGATACCCCCTGCGGACGGATAATTTGTGATAAGAGAAAAGGTATAATTGCAACTGATGCCTTATTAGGGGCCATGGTTTCATCTGAGTCACGCCGGTAATTATTACGCGGGTGATTGATTTAAGGGTTTAGTGTCATGAGCTTAAACACAATTGTCAGTATCCTGAATATAGATTGTTTGATCGACAAGTCTATGGATGATCACGAATGGTTTTTATTTTATATACGTTCAAAATGAATTGTAAAACCTATGAATTCCACTCAACGTTTTCGTTGACCAAATTTTGGCATGTGTTTCAGGTAACCGCTGAAGTGTAGAATGGAGCGTGCATGGGATGGATGTTGTGTGTATGGCTTGGAGTCTGCTTGTTTTTCCTCCCTTTCCTACTTAAACATTTTTAATCTTAATGTTATGTTGTTGTGAAACTGAAATTCTTGGGTCGAGATTCATGGGGACCGAAAACGCTAAACTCTGTTGTACCAAGTGGGGTTGGAAAAACCGTGGACATGTATCATCTAACAATTTTAAATTCCAGTTTTAAGTTGACGTCTTTTTAGAGTCGTTTGATATATCTTGTGTGCAATGATAACTGTGTAGCACCCAATGTTGTAGTTCCGCTGCGCATAGCATTTGTGGGGGTGTTACAGATTGGTAATCAGAGCCATGAGTTATAGAGAACTAGGTCGTTTTTGAAAATCCTAAAATCTAACTTTTGGTGTCGTAAGAAATGGTCCAAGCACACACAACTATCCTGCACGGCTCCGGTAAGATTTATTTTTGTATTCATGGCATTTGACGTATACTTTTGAGTTGAAGTATATATGTGGGTAATTATTACGTAAGTATGGAAATTACTATATGTAGACGTTGAATTATACGTGGAATATTCGACATCGTAATTTTTGTATTAATCATGCATGAGCATCATATTATTACATTTCGGGCATATGTACCACCTTTGCATTGCATTTGCATGCATGTATTTATAAATATTGTATAATTACTTATGTATCCTCCGAAATTCGCTGTTATTGCAGGAATGGCCGAGGTACCGCCTAATGATAATGGAAACGATTACGTCGTAGGTCACGAAGGGGGACCGTTTCCTCCGAACCCGCCGGACAATGATAATGGATGGATCGCTCCAGAAGAGGAAATAGGGCCGGAAAATGACAATGATGAAAGTGAGGTGGACAATTTTAGCATCAGTAGTGACGAGAGTGAGGATTCTGAGGAAGAACCCGAGGAACTAATGGATGATGGCATTCCCGAGAATGCTGTAGGCCAGACCGAACCTGATTTGTTTCAATCTCCGAATTCGCCAAAGGGTTATGAAGTACCTCCAACCGATCGATATGAGCAGCAACCCTTTAATCGCCCGATGGACAATTGCAAGGACTATTTGAGAACAGTGCCAGGATTTGTTCGAGTAAGTAATGGGAGCGGTGGAGAGTCCAGCAAATCATCCAAGTCGCAATCGATTCATGAGAATATTGCAAGGGTCTACTTTCCGAGACCAAGACACTACTGGGATCCCGCAGGTCGTTTGAGGAGGATGGAGAGGTTGATGTATGAGCGGTTTGTAGTTGAAACCAGGGTAATTAAGAGGTTTGATAAGAATGAAAGGGAACACCAAAGACTGTTGGAAAGGACTGCAAGAATTGAGTATGATGGAAATGTAAACAAAAGTGACATCAACAGTCTAAGATCGATGGTTGCAAATTTGAGCGCTAGTCTTGACCGTGTTAGGGAAGATCAAGTGAGGTTGTCAAGGATGCAGAGTTGGGAGCATCGAGTGAGAGCATCATTGCCCCCAGATTGGAGATTCGTGGACGATTTGGAGATGGAGGCTAATGACTACATGATCCAGCCGCCTACTAGAGGTGCTTGTATCACTATGGGAAATCAGGTAGCGATTGAGTGTGGGTCTACGTCAGGGACGAAAAAGGAGACTGAATGTGGGTCGGATGATAAAGGAAAGAGAAAAATGGATGATGTGGACGAGGACGATAGCGATGAGGAACCCGAGGAAGATGATGACGAACCGCCATCCAAGAGGCCGTGTGGATCACCACATGCCTAGTTGCTTGTCTTGTATTTTTCTTTGATCATTGTAATAGAACTGTTTTAGACTTTTGTATGATGGTATTATGACGAAAAACTTGAGGACTTAAGTTTTATGGTGAACGATTGTAGTGGCAATACTTGTCACAATTTTGGTTAATTATCAATACAATCCATGTTACCTTTCATGATCTGTGATATGTCTTAAATTTGATCTTTTGTGATGTGAATTGATGAATATTAGTAACTCTATAGTGATGTGTCGTTGTATTTATATTATGTCTTGAAAGAGAAATCCATCTTAATCTTGATGTGTATACTTACATTGTTTTTCTATTTTCCCTGTCTTGCAGAAAGAGATATTCGATAACACCATGCCTCCAAAGTTAACCGCCGATCGTGTAAACACAATGATTCAGGAAGCTATAGCAAATGCGCTAGAAGCAGACCGAGCCGGGAGAAATCAGGATCAGGGTAGAAACGCGGGGAGACAGCAAGCCCCGAGAGTGTGTACCTATTCTAGTTTTATGAAATGCGGTCCCACGCAATTTCGTGGAACGGGTGGAGCTCTAGAACTTAGAAGATGGTTGGAAAAGGTTGAAAGTACTTTCGAAATCAGCGGTTGTGAAGAAGCGGACAAGGTAAAGTTTGCGGCTGCTACGTTTCTTGATGATGCGTTAAGTTGGTGGAACACCCAAGTAGCCACTGTTGGATTGGTTGTAGCGAATGCAAGGACGTGGACTGCGACAAAAGCTCTGTTGACTAAGAAGTTTTGCCCGGAAGAGGAATTGGGTCAATTGGAAGATGAGTTGAGGCACTTGACCTTGAAGAACAATGATATCGCTGCTTACACCAGGAGGTTTAATGAATTAAGCCTTTTGTGTCCAGACGTTTTTGCCAATGATGCCAAGAAGATGAAGCAGTACATAAAAGGTTTATCTAGCAATATCAAAGGTGAGACGACTTCGTCAAAACCTGGGTCGTTTGATGAAGCGGTCCAGATGGCTCACGCATTGATGGACGTCAAGCTCCAGGACAAGCAGAACTTCATTGCTGAAGGCAACAAGAGGAAATGGGAAGGGGCACAAAGCAATCAATCCCAGGGCCAGAACCGAGGTGGAAATCGAAACAACCATGGTCAGAACCGCAATCAGCAGTTTAACCAACGAAGGAATGAAGGGATGAGGGCAGTGACGAACCCCATAGGAGTGAAAGTGAATCCCCATTGTGGTAGGTGCAATTTGTACCATGTCGGGAATTGCCCGCCTGCATGCGGCAAATGTGGAAAAGCAGGTCACAGGACATCTGGTTGCCGAACGGGAGGAGTAGCCACTGGGGCGAATGCTATTAGAATGAGGGGATGTTTTGGATGTGGAGAGAGAGGCCATGTGCAAGTGAATTGCCCGAAGGCAGGAAACAAGCGGGAAGGTAACAACGCTGCTGCCGTGTATCAAGTGGGGACGGCTGATAAACCACAGGGTCCTAACGTGGTTACCGGTACGTTTTTGCTAGACGCTTGTTATGCTAGTATTTTGTTTGATTCTGGCTCCGACAAGAGTTTTGTAGATGTTAAATTTAGTCGTCATATCGATAGAAAACCGGTGTTGTTAGCGACTAGTTATAACGTTGAGTTAGCCGATGGAAAAATTGTTAGTACGAATTCTATACTGAAAGGGTGTACCTTGAAGTTAGGAAATTACGCTTTTAAAATCGACTTGATGCCTATAGAGCTAGGATCGTTTGACGTGATTGTGGGAATGGATTGGCTAATGGCGCACAGTGCTATGATCGTCTGTGGCGAGAGATTAGTTCAGATTCCGTTGAGGAATAAAGTTTTGACTGTAAAGGGAGACGAATGCACTTCTCGTTTGAAAGTGATTTCCTGTTTGAAAATGATGAAGTATGTAGAGAACGGATGCGATGTGTTTTTGGCACAAGTTTCGAGTGATGGTGATTTAGAGGCGAGGATTGAAGAGGTACCTATTATCTGCGATTATCCGGAAGTTTTTCCAGACGAGTTGCCAGGTTTACCACCCACCCGTGAGGTCGAGTTTCGAATTGATTTGGTGCCAGGAGCTGCGCCGGTTGCGCGTGCACCTTATCGCTTAGCACCATCCGAGTTAAAGGAGTTATCGGATCAACTGAAGGAATTGATGGACAAGGGATTTATTAGGCCGAGCTCATCACCTTGGGGAGCGCCAGTGTTGTTTGTGAAGAAGAAAGATGGTTCATTTCGGATGTGTATTGACTATAGGGAACTCAATAAGCTGACGGTTAAGAATCGGTACCCATTGCCGAGGATTGACGATTTGTTTGATCAATTGCAAGGTTCCAGTGTATACTCAAAGATCGATTTAAGATCAGGGTATCATCAACTGCGTGTAAGAGAGGAGGATATTCCTGTAACTGCCTTTTGTACGCGGTATGGACACTTTGAATTTCGAGTGATGCCGTTTGGGTTGACGAACGCGCCTGCTGTATTCATGGACCTCATGAATCGCGTGTGCAAGCCGTATCTAGATAAGTTTGTTATTGTTTTCATCGATGATATACTTATTTACTCTAAGAGTAAGGAGGAGCACGAGAAGCACCTGAGGAAGATTTTGGAGTTGTTAAAGAAGGAGAAGCTGTATGCGAAGTTCTCGAAGTGTGAGTTTTGGTTAGAATCAGTGCAGTTCCTAGGTCACGTGATTGATAGCAAGGGAGTTCGTGTGGATCCTGCCAAGGTCGAAGCGATCAGGGAATGGTCGGCACCGACAACGCCGACTGAAGTTCGATAATTCCTTGGTTTAGCTGGGTATTATCGAAGGTTCATTGAAGGATTTTCGTTGATTGCAAAACCATTGACAAGGCTTACCGAAAAGAATAGGGTGTATGAATGGGGAATTGAGGAAGAACTTGCTTTCAAAACGCTCAAGGACAAGTTATGTTCCGCACCGATATTGTCATTGCCTGAAGGAACCGAAGACTTTGTAGTGTATTGTGATGCATCTCGTAAGGGTTATGGAGCGGTATTGATGCAACATGAAAAGGTGATAGCTTACGCATCGAGGCAACTGAGAAAGAATGAGGAGAACTACACGACGCACGATTTGGAATTAGGAGCTGTAGTTTTTGCGTTGAAGTTGTGGAGACACTATTTGTATGGGACGAAGTGTGTTGTATTCACTGACCACAAGAGTTTGCAACACATTTTAGATCAAAAGGAGTTGAATATGCGACAGAGACGATGGGTTGAACTACTAAGTGATTACGACTGCGAAATTCGCTACCACCCTGGCAAGGCGAATGTTGTAGCGGATGCACTGAGTAGGAAGGAACGGGAGAAACCTTTGAGGGTCAGAGCTTTGGTAATGACTGAGAGCGTTGACTTAACCGAAACTATACTGAAGGCTCAAGAGAGGGGACTAATGAAAGGGAATGTTGAAGCTGAGAACTTGGGAAGAATGTTGAAACCTCTTTTCGTGATTAGGTCAGACGGACTGAGATATTTTGAAAATCGGATTTGGTTACCATTGTGTTCATCTGAGGAAGGAAAGCCTGGAGTTCGAGAATTGGTTATGAACGAGTCGCATAAGTCGAAGTATTCGATACATCCTGGATCGGATAAAATGTATCACGACCTGAAGAAAGTTTATTGGTGGCCGAATATGAAGGCGGATATTGATCGTTACGTTAGTAAGTGTTTGACTTGCGCGAAGGTTCAAGCAGAACATAAGAAACCATCTGGATTGTTGGTACAACCAGAGATCCCAGAATGGAAATGGGAGAAAATCGCTATGGATTTCGTGACGGGTTTACCTAGAACTCCTAGTGGATGTGATATGATATGGGTAATTGTGGATAGATTAACGAAATCTGCTCATTTCTTACCTATGAAGAAGACGGACAGCATGGAAAAGCTAGCCAGTGTGTACGTGAAAGAGATCGTCTGCAGACATGGAGTGCCGTTATCGATCATTTCGGATCGCGATAGTAGATTTACTTCGGAATTTTGGAAATCGCTTCAATGTGCGATGGGCACTGAATTGAGTTTAAGTACGGCTTATCACCCGGAAACTGACGGCCAGAGTGAACGAACTATTCAGACGATGGAGGACATGCTCCGAGCATGCGTGATTGATTTTGGAGGAAGTTGGGAACGCCACTTGCCTCTAGTGGAGTTTTCGTATAATAATAGTTATCATGCGAGTATCAAGGCAGCACCGTTCGAAGCATTGTATGGAAGGAAGTGTAGATCGCCTGTGTGTTGGAGTGAAGTAGGAGAAAGTCAATTGACTGGACCCGAAATGGTTTTAGAAACGACAGAGAAGATTGTGCAAATCAAGAACCGACTACTTGCTGCGAGAAGCCGACAGAAGAGTTATGCCGATAACAGAAGGAAACCGTTGGAGTTTGAAGTTGGAGATATGGTTATGCTCAAGGTATCGCCGTGGAAGGGTGTAATTCGTTTTGGGAAGAAAGGAAAGTTGAGTCCGAGGTATATTGGACCATTTAAGATCGTTGAACGAATTGGACCAGTAGCGTACAAGTTAGAATTGCCGAGCGAGCTTAGTGCTATTCACGACACGTTTCACGTATCGAACCTGAAGAAGAGTTTGGCGGATAAGGAATTGGTGATTCCTTTGGACGAGATTCGACTGGACGACAAAATGCATTTTGTGGAAGAACCTGTGGAAATCATGGACCGAGAGGTCAAGAGGCTGAAGCGTAGTAGAATTCCTATTGTGAAGGTTCGATGGAATTCTAAGCGTGGACCGGAATACACTTGGGAACGTGAGGACTTTTTCAAGGAAAGGTATCCTCATCTGTTCCAGTAGAACGAAATGTGAGTACAAGAAGAGGCGAGCGCCGGGACGTCTCTCTCTTTAAGGAGGGGTGGATGTGACACCCTAGAACCGAGGTCATTAACGTTACCCTAAATTACGCTAATTTTTGAAATTTTTAATAAATTTTAATTTCTATATTTATAAGTATATTGGTTAAAGCCGATGTTCGAGGTTATAATTTTTACGATTGACGATTCAAGAAGGACGATGACGAATACGATCCCGATGGATGCCCAAATTTCTATAATTATTGACGATTTATCGATAATGTAATTTTTTCGAGAATTTTACTTACGGTTCGTGTTAAGTTGAGTCGGGTGAGTTTTATAGCCTTCCGAGTACAGTTAAAGTATCCCAAAAGTATTTTGGAGTGTTCGGGATGATTTCCGACTCCCGTAAAATTTTCTAAATTGACTAGTGAGTCGATCCCGCAAAGTTTTAATGACATTTTTACTTGAGGCCAAAAGAAACCTTTAATTGCACTTTGGTCCTCCCATCTCACAAAAAGGGACACAAACACAAACACATAGAAACATTTCACAAAAAAATAAATCAAACACTCTCCCTCTCTCCCTCTAGCCGACGGCTACACCACCAAAACCACCACCATCCACCATTTTTTTTTTTGAGTTTTGACAAAAACTAACCTTAGACCACCTTCTAAAATCCATTGGTGAGTGTTAATCCATGGTTAAATTAAACATGCATTAACAAAATTTTTCCAAAAATTTTCAAGATCATTCAAACTCGTTTTTGAGGTTAATTGTATTGATGCATGTTAAATTCATGTATAGTGTGAGTATAATCACTAATCAAACCCACCAAAATTGATTTGGTTGTGGTGATTTGGTCACCCAAACCCCACGGCATAAGGGGGTGTTTGGGGAGCCATGGTGATTGATGATTTTGAGCATTGGTTTTATGTTTAGCATTGTGTTTATTGATGTGTTAAATGGGGATTAGGGACTGAAAATTTGTGTTTGGTTATGATTGGGAATGCTTAGGATGAAGCCTAGTAATGATTAATAGGTTTGGAATCGAGCTTAAGTATGATTTTGGTATGGTCAAATTTAGGCAGAAAGTTTAAGACCTTTTCATAAAAATAATTTTTCCTACAGGTCTAGATAGCTAAATTTAGTCATAGAGGTTCTTCTTAGCTTTAATTTGGTATAAGGTAGAGCTCGTGACTCTAAACGAGCTAAAAGTTATGAGGTTTTAAAGATCGAGTACCGGGAGACGAGAACTTTCATAATCCGAATTTATGTATAGTTTTAGTCAAATCCCGAGGACCACAAGTATGAATTGGTAAAAGGTCAAGGGTCAAATTTTGGTCACAGACCTGTGTAATTGAGTCTATAAGTAGACTTAGGAGTCAAACAAGTCAAAGGTGCATTTCAAATAGGTCAAAGAGGTCCAAGTTGGTCGAAGTACAATTTCAGCCCGGAAAATGTAGTTTTTGGAAAAGCGTTGCGTAACGGGTCGTAGAAGTATAAATTTTATTGGGATTAAAAATGTGTTATCTACAGGTCTTATAGTATTTTTGAGAATTTTGTCAAATTTTATAAGAATGGTTAAGTATAGTAAAACAGCCCGTACTTTCGGTAAGTACCGGCGAAAATGAATAAAAATGGATAACGTAAATAATAAGAACGAATGGTGTCAAATGAGTGATGCTTGTTGTTTTGTTTTGGCGTGAGTTATAATTGTCCTAAGTGACTAGTATCTATGTATTTTATACGGTACCGTAAGGTATTTAAAATGAGATTACTCATTACGCGTTATTTGTTGATAGGTGTTGATTTACCCGGGCATCCGTATCGTCGTCAGTGATCATCTCTCGAACTACCGACTACTTAATATATAAGGTGTGAATTTATAGCCTCGCTTATATTTATTTCAAACTGTTTTACCCGCGAGGGAAATGCATGCTAGTTTTTAAAAGGAACGTATGTCATGAATGATTGTTAGACCTGAATGTTGCCTTAGAAATTGTGTTGAGTACCTAGTTGCAAAAGACCCTAATTTCATGAACTATTAACTATTGTCCTGCCCTCGAGTAGGGGGACATAGCCGCTTATACAAAGTGATAGTACTATGGGGTTGACTACCCTATCCGAGACGAGGGCTAGTACGTTGATACCCCCTGCGGACGGATAATTTGTGATAAGAGAAAAGATATAATTGCAACTGATGCCTTATTAGGGGCCATGGTTTCATCTGAGTCACGCCGGTAATTATTACGCGGGTGATTGAGTTAAGGGTTTAGTGTCATGAGCTTAAACACAATTGTCAGTATCCTGAATATAGATTGTTTGATCGACAAGTCTATGGATGATCACGAATGGTTTTTATTTTATATACGTTCAAAATGAATTGTAAAACCTATGAATTCCACTCAACGTTTTCGTTGACCAAATTTTGGCATGTGTTTCAGGTAACCGCTGAAGTGTAGAATGGAGCGTGCATGGGATGGATGTTGTGTGTATGGCTTGGAGTCTGCTTGGTTTTCCTCCCTTTCCTACTTAAACATTTTTAATCTTAATGTTATGTTGTTGTGAAACTGAAATTCTTGGGTCGAGATTCATGGGGACCGAAAACGCTAAACTCTGTTGTACCAAGTGGGGTTGGAAAAACCGTGGACATGTATCATCTAACAATTTTTAAATTCCAGTTTTAAGTTGACGTCTTTTTAGAGTCGTTTGATATATCTTGTGTGCAATGATAACTGTGTAGCACCCAATGTTGTAGTTCCGCTGCGCATAGCATTTGTGGGGGTGTTACAGATTGGTAATCAGAGCCATGAGTTATAGAGAACTAGGTCGTTTTTGAAAATCCTAAACTATAACTTTTGGTGTCGTAAGAAATGGTCCAAGCACACACAACTATCCTGCACGGCTCCGGTAAGATTTATTTTTGTATTCATGGCATTTGACGTATACTTTTGAGTTGAAGTATATATGTGGGTAATTATTACGTAAGTATGGAAATTACTTATGTAGACGTTGAATTATACGTGGAATATCCGACATCGTAATTTTTGTATTAATCATGCATGAGCATCATATTATTACATTTCGGGCATATGTACCACCTTTGCATTGCATTTGCATGCATGTATTTATAAATATTGTATAATTACTTATGTACCCTCCGAAATTCGCTGTTATTGCAGGAATGGCCGAGGTACCGCCTAATGATAATGGAAACGATTACGTCGTAGGTCACGAAGGGGGACCGTTTCCTCCGAACCCGCCGGACAATGATAATGGATGGATCGCTCCAGAAGAGGAAATAGGGCCGGAAAATGACAATGATGAAAGTGAGGTGGACAATTTTAGCATCAGTAGTGACGAGAGTGAGGATTCTGAGGAAGAACCCGAGGAACTAATGGATGATGGCATTCCCGAGAATGCTGTAGGCCAGACCGAACCTGATTTGTTTCAATCTTCGAATTCGCCAAAGGGTTATGAAGTACCTCCAACCGATCGATATGAGCAGCAACCCTTTAATCGCCCGATGGACAATTGCAAGGACTATTTGAGAATAGTGCCAGGATTTGTTCGAGTAAGTAATGGGAGCGGTGCAGAGTCCAGCAAATCATCCAAGTCGCAATCGATTCATGAGAATATTGCAAGGGTCTACTTTCCGAGACCAAGACACTACTGGGATCCCGCAGGTCGTTTGAGGAGGATGGAGAGGTTGATGTATGAGCGGTTTGTAGTTGAAACCAGGGTAATTAAGAGGTTTGATAAGAATGAAAGGGAACACCAAAGACTGTTGGAAAGGACTGCAAGAATTGAGTATGATGGAAATGTAAACAAAAGTGACATCAACAGTCTAAGATCGATGGTTGCAAATTTGAGCGCTAGTCTTGACCGTGTTAGGGAAGATCAAGTGAGGTTGTCAAGGATGCAGAGTTGGGAGCATCGAGTGAGAGCATCATTGCCCCCAGATTGGAGATTCGTGGACGATTTGGAGATGGAGGCTAATGACTACATGATCCAGCCGCCTACTAGAGGTGCTTGTATCACTATGGGAAATCAGGTAGCGATTGAGTGTGGGTCTACGTCAGGGACGAAAAAGGAGACTGAATGTGGGTCGGATGATAAAGGAAAGAGAAAAATGGATGATGTGGACGAGGATGATAGCGATGAGGAACCCGAGGAAGATGATGACGAACCGCCATCCAAGAGGCCGTGTGGATCACCACATGCCTAGTTGCTTGTCTTGTATTTTTCTTTGATCATTGTAATAGAACTGTTTTAGACTTTTGTATGATGGTATTATGACGAAAAACTTGAGGACTTAAGTTTTATGGTGAACGATTGTAGTGGCAATACTTGTCACAATTTTGGTTAATTATCAATACAATCCATGTTACCTTTTATGATCTGTGATATGTCTTAAATTTGATCTTTTGTGATGTGAATTGATGAATATTAGTAACTCTATAGTGATGTGTCGTTGTATTTATATTATGTCTTGAAAGAGAAATCCATCTTAATCTTGATGTGTATACTTACATTGTTTTTCTATTTTCCCTGTCTTGCAGAAAGAGATATTCGATAACACCATGCCTCCAAAGTTAACCGCCGATCGTGTAAACACAATGATTCAGGAAGCTATAGCAAATGCGCTAGAAGCAGACCGAGCCGGGAGAAATCAGGATCAGGGTAGAAACGCGGGGAGACATCAAGCCCCGAGAGTGTGTACCTATTCTAGTTTTATGAAATGCGGTCCCACGCAATTTCGTGGAACGGGTGGAGCTCTAGAACTTAGAAGATGGTTGGAAAAGGTTGAAAGTACTTTCGAAATCAGCGGTTGTGCAGAAGCGGACAAGGTAAAGTTTGCGGCTGCTACGTTTCTTGATGATGCGTTAAGTTGGTGGAACACCCAAGTAGCCACTGTTGGATTGGCTGTAGCGAATGCAAGGACGTGGACTGCGACAAAAGCTCTGTTGACTAAGAAGTTTTGCCCGGAAGAGGAATTGGGTCAATTGGAAGATGAGTTGAGGCACTTGACCTTGAAGAACAATGATATCGCTGCTTACACCAGGAGGTTTAATGAATTAAGCCTTTTGTGTCCAGACGTTTTTGCCAATGATGCCAAGAAGATGAAGCAGTACATAAAAGGTTTATCTCAATATCAAAGGTGAGACAACTTCGTCAAAACCTGGGTCGTTTGATGAAGCGGTCCAGATGGCTCACGCATTGATGGACGTCAAGCTCCACGACAAGCAGAACTTCATTGCTGAAGGCAACAAGAGGAAATGGGAAGCGGCACAAAGCAATCAATCCCAAGGCCAGAACCGAGGTGGAAATCGAAACAATCATGGTCAGAACCGCAATCAGCAGTTTAACCAACGAAGGAATGAAGGGATGAGGGCAGTGACGAACCCCAGAGGAGTGAAAGTGAATCCCCATTGTGGTAGGTGCAATTTGTACCATGTCGGGAATTGCCCGCCTGCATGCGGCAAATGTGGAAAAGCAGGTCACAGGACATCTGGTTGCCGAACGGGAGGAGTAGCCACTGGGGCGAATGCTATTAGAATGAGGGGATGTTTTGGATGTGGAGAGAGAGGCCATGTGCAAGTGAATTGCCCGAAGGCAGGAAACAAGCGGGGAGGTAACAACGCTGCTGCCGTGTATCAAGTGGGGACGGCTGATAAACCACAGGGTCCTAACGTGGTTACCGGTACGTTTTTGCTAGACGCTTGTTATGCTAGTATTTTGTTTGATTCTGGCTCCGACAAGAGTTTTGTAGATGTTAAATTTAGTCGTCATATCGATAGAAAACCGGTGTTGTTAGCGACTAGTTATAACGTTGAGTTAGCCGATGGAAAAATTGTTAGTACGAATTCTATACTGAAAGGGTGTACCTTGAAGTTAGGAAATTACGCTTTTAAAATCGACTTGATGCCTATAGAGCTAGAATCGTTTGACGTGATTGTGGGAATGGATTGGCTAATGGCGCATAGTGCTATGATCGTCTGTGGCGAGAGATTAGTTCAGATTCCGTTGAGGAATAAAGTTTTGACTGTAAAGGGAGATGAATGCACTTCTCGTTTGAAAGTGATTTCCTGTTTGAAAATGATGAAGTATGTAGAGAACGGATGCGATGTGTTTTTGGCACAAGTTTCGAGTGATGGTGATTTAGAGGCAAGGATTGAAGAGGTACTTGTTATCTGCGATTATCCGGAAGTTTTTCCAGACGAGTTGCCAGGTTTACCACCCACCCGTGAGGTCGAGTTTCGAATTGATTTGGTGCCAGGAGCTGAGCCGGTTGCGCGTGCACCTTATCGCTTAGCACCATCCGAGTTAAAGGAGTTATCGGATCAACTGAAGGAATTGATGGACAAGGGATTTATTAGGCCGAGCTCATCACCTTGGGGAGCGCCAGTGTTGTTTGTGAAGAAGAAAGATGGTTCATTTCGGATGTGTATTGACTATAGGGAACTCAATAAGCTGACGGTTAAGAATCGGTACCCATTGCCGAGGATTGACGATTTGTTTGATCAATTGCAAGGTTCCAGTGTATACTCAAAGATCGATTTAAGATCAGGGTATCATCAACTGCGTGTAAGAGAGGAGGATATTCCTGTAACTACCTTTCGTACGAGGTATGGACACTTTGAATTTCGAGTGATGCCGTTTGGGTTGACGAACGCGCCTGCTGTATTCATGGACCTCATGAATCGCGTGTGCAAGCCGTATCTAGATAAGTTTGTTATTGTTTTCATCGATGATATACTTATTTACTCTAAGAGTAAGGAGGAGCACGAGAAGCACCTGAGGAAGATTTTGGAGTTGTTAAAGAAAAAGAAGCTGTATGCGAAGTTCTCGAAGTGTGAGTTTTGGTTAGAATCAGTGCAGTTCCTAGGTCACGTGATTGATAGCAAGGGAGTTCGTGTGGATCCTGCCAAGGTCGAAGCGATCAGGGAATGGTCGGCACCGACAACGCCGACTGAAGTTCGACAATTCCTTGGTTTAGCTGGGTATTATCGAAGGTTCATTGAAGGATTTTCGTTGATTGCAAAACCATTGACAAGGCTTACCGAAAAGAATAGGGTGTATGAATGGGGAATTGAGGAAGAACTTGCTTTCAAAACGCTCAAGGACAAGTTATGTTCCGCACCGATATTGTCATTGCCTGAAGGAACCGAAGACTTTGTAGTGTATTGTGATGCATCTCGTAAGGGTTATGGAGCGGTATTGATGCAACGTGAAAAGGTGATAGCTTACGCATCGAGGCAACTGAGGAAGAATGAGGAGAACTACACGACGCACGATTTGGAATTAGGAGCTGTAGTTTTTGCGTTGAAGTTGTGGAGACACTATTTGTATGGGACGAAGTGTGTTGTATTCACTGACCACAAGAGTTTGCAACACATTTTAGATCAAAAGGAGTTGAATATGCGACAGAGACGATGGGTTGAACTACTGAGTGATTACGACTGTGAAATTCGCTACCACCCTGGCAAGGCGAATGTTGTAGCGGATGCACTGAGTAGGAAGGAACGGGAGAAACCTTTGAGGGTCAGAGCTTTGGTAATGACTGAGAGCGTTGACTTAACCGAAACTATACTGAAGGCTCAAGAGAGGGGACTAATGAAAGGGAATGTTGAAGCTGAGAACTTGGGAAGAATGTTGAAACCTCTTTTCGTGATTAGGTCAGACGGACTGAGATATTTTGAAAATCGGATTTGGTTACCATTGTGTTCATCTGAGGAAGGAAAGCATGGAGTTCGAGAATTGGTTATGAACGAGTCGCATAAGTCGAAGTATTCGATACAACCTGGATCGGATAAAATGTATCACGACCTGAAGAAAGTTTATTGGTGGCCGAATATGAAGGCGGATATTGCTCGTTACGTTAGTAAGTGTTTGACTTGCGCGAAGGTTCAAGCAGAACATAAGAAACCATCTGGATTGTTGGTACAACCAGAGATGCCAGAATGGAAATGGGAGAAAATCGCTATGGATTTCGTGACGGGTTTACCTAGAACTCCTAGTGGATGTGATATGATATGGGTAATTGTGGATAGATTAACGAAATCTGCTCATTTCTTACCTATGAAGAAGACGGACAACATGGAAAAGCTAGCCAGTGTGTACGTGAAAGAGATCGTCTACAGACATGGAGTGCCGTTATCGATCATTTCGGATCGCGATAGTAGATTTACTTCGGAATTTTGGAAATCGCTTCAACATGCGATGGGCACTGAATTGAGTTTAAGTACGGCTTATCACCCGGAAACTGACGGCCAGAGTGAACGAACTATTCAGACGATGGAGGACATGCTCCGAGCATGCGTGATTGATTTTGGAGGAAGTTGGGAACGCCACTTGCCTCTAGTGGAGTTTTCGTATAATAATAGTTATCATGCGAGTATCAAGGCAGCACCGTTCGAAGCATTGTATGGAAGGAAGTGTAGATCGCCTGTGTGTTGGAGTGAAGTAGGAGAAAGTCAATTGACTGGACCCGAAATGGTTTTAGAAACGACAGAGAAGATTGTGCAAATCAAGAACCGACTACTTGCTGCGAGAAGCCGACAGAAGAGTTATGCCGATAACAGAAGGAAACCGTTGGAGTTTGAAGTTGGAGATATGGTTATGCTCAAGGTATCGCCGTGGAAGGGTGTAATTCGTTTTGGGAAGAAAGGAAAGTTGAGTCCGAGGTATATTGGACCATTTAAGATCGTTGAACGAATTGGACCAGTAGCGTACAAGTTAGAATTGCCGAGCGAGCTTAGTGCTATTCACGACACGTTTCACGTATCGAACCTGAAGAAGAGTTTGGCGGATAAGGAATTGGTGATTCCTTTGGACGAGATTCGACTGGACGACAAAATGCATTTTGTGGAAGAACCTGTGGAAATTATGGACCGAGAGGTCAAGAGGCTGAAGCGTAGTAGAATTCCTATTGTGAAGGTTCGATGGAATTCTAAGCGTGGACCGGAATACACTTGGGAACGTGAGGACTTTTTCAAGGAAAGGTATCCTCATCTGTTCTAGCAGAACGAAATGTGAGTACAAGAAGAGGCGAGCGCCGGGACGTCGCTCTCTTTAAGGAGGGGTGGATGTGACACCCTAGAACCGAGGTCATTAACGTTACCCTAAATTACGCTAATTTTTGAAATTTTTAATAAATTTTAATTTCTATATTTATAAGTATATTGGTTAAAGCCGATGTTCGAGGTTATAATTTTTACGATTGACGATTCAAGAAGGACGATGACGAATACGATCCCGATGGATGCCCAAATTTCTATAATTATTGACGATTTATCGATAATGTAATTTTTTCGAGAATTTTACTTACGGTTCGTGTTAAGTTGAGTCGGGTGAGTTTTATAGCCTTCCGAGTACATTTAAAGTATCCCAAAAGTATTTTGGAGTGTTCGGGATGATTTCCGACTCCCGTAAAATTTTCTAAATTGACTAGTGAGTCGATCCCGCAAAGTTTTAATGACATTTTTACTTGAGGCCAAAAGAAACCTTTAATTGCACTTTGGTCCTCCCATCTCACAAAAAGGGACACAAACACAAACACATAGAAACATTTCACAAAAAAATAAATCAAACACTCTCCCTCTCTCCCTCTAGCCGACGGCTACACCACCAAAACCACCACCATCCACCATTTTTTTTTTTTTTGAGTTTTGACAAAAACTAACCTTAGACCACCTTCTAAAATCCATTGGTGAGTGTTAATCCATGGTTAAATTAAACATGCATTAACAAAATTTTTCCAAAAATTTTCAAGATCATTCAAACTCGTTTTTGAGGTTAATTGTATTGATGCATGTTAAATTCATGTATAGTGTGAGTATAATCACTAATCAAACCCACCAAAATTGATTTGGTTGTGGTGATTTGGTCACCCAAACCCCACGGCATAAGGGGGTGTTTGGGGAGCCATGGTGATTGATGATTTTGAGCATTGGTTTTATGTTTAGCATTGTGTTTATTGATGTGTTAAATGGGTATAAGTGGTTGCATGTTTGTTTTTAGATTTTTAGATGATGAGGTTGTTGATCAATAGGGATTAGGGACTGAAAATTTGTGTTTGGTTATGATTGGGAATGCTTAGGATGAAGCCTAGTAATGATTAATAGGTTTGGAATCGAGCTTAAGTATGATTTTGGTATGGTCAAATTTAGGCAGAAAGTTTAAGACCTTTTCATAAAAATAATTTTTCCTACAGGTCTAGATAGCTAAATGTAGTCATAGAGGGTCTTCTTAGCTTTAATTTGGTATAAGGTAGAGCTCGTGACTCTAAACGAGCTAAAAGTTATGAGGTTTTAAATATCGAGTACCGGGAGACGAGAACTTTCATAATCCGAATTTATGTATAGTTTTAGTCAAATCCCGAGGACCACAAGTATGAATTGGTAAAAGGTCAAGGGTCAAATTTTGGTCACAAACCTGTGTAGTTGAGTCTATAAGTGGACTTAGGAGTCAAAGAAGTCAAAGGTGCATTTCAAATAGGTCAAAGAGGTCCAACTTGGTCGAAGTACAATTTCAGCCCGGAAAATGTAGTTTTTGGAAAAGCGTTGCGTAACGGGTCGTAGAAGTAAAAATTTTTATTGGGATTAAAAATGTGTTATCTACAGGTCTTATAGTATTTTTGAGAATTTTTTCAAATTTTATAAGAATGGTTAAGTATAGTAAAACAGCCCGTACTTTCGGTAAGTACCGGCGAAAATGAATAAAAATGGATAACGTAAATAATAAGAACGAATGGTGTAAAATGAGTGATGCTTGTTGTTTTGTTTTGGCGTGAGTTATAATTGTCCTAAGTGACTAGTATCTATGTATTTTATACGGTACCGTAAGGTATTTAAAATGAGATTACTCATTACGCGTTATTTGTTGATAGGTGTTGATTTACCCGGGCATCCGTATCGTCGTCAGTGATCATCTCTCGAACTACCGACTACTTAATATATAAGGTGTGAATTTATAGCCTCGCTTATATTTATTTCAAACTGTTTTACCCGCGAGGGAAATGTATGCTAGTTTTTAAAAGGAACGTATGTCATGAATGATTGTTAGACCCGAATGTTGCCTTAGAAATTGTGTTGAGTACCTAGTTGCAAAAGACCCTAATTTCATGAACTATTAACTATTGTCCTGCCCTCGAGTAGGGGGACATAGCCGCTTATACAAAGTGATAGTACTATGGGGTTGACTACCCTATCCGAGACGGGGGCTAGTACGTTGATACCCCCTGCGGACGGATAATTTGTGATAAGAGAAAAGGTATAATTGCAACTGATGCCTTATTAGGGGCCATGGTTTCATCTGAGTCACGCCGGTAATTATTACGCGGGTGATTGAGTTAAGGGTTTAGTGTCATGAGCTTAAACACAATTGTCAGTATCCTGAATATAGATTGTTTGATCGACAAGTCTATGGATGATCACGAATGGTTTTTATTTTATATACGTTCAAAATGAATTGTAAAACCTATGAATTCCACTCAACGTTTTCGTTGACCAAATTTTGGCATGTGTTTCAGGTAACCGCTGAAGTGTAGAATGGAGCGTGCATGGGATGGATGTTGTGTGTATGGCTTGGAGTCTGCTTGTTTTTCCTCCCTTTCCTACTTAAACATTTTTAATCTTAATGTTATGTTGTTGTGAAACTGAAATTCTTGGGTCGAGATTCATGGGGACCGAAAATGCTAAACTCTGTTGTACCAAGTGGGGTTGGAAAAACCGTGGACATGTATCATCTAACAATTTTTAAATTCCAGTTTTAAGTTGACGTCTTTTTAGAGTCGTTTGATATATCTTGTGTGCAATGATAACTGTGTAGCACCCAATGTTGTAGTTCCGCTGCGCATAGCATTTGTGGGGGTGTTACAAATAGTCTAATTAATTATCCACATCATTATAATTATTAACCCTAATTAATCTAAACATGTTTGTATAATTAAAATGCAGAAGTTATGTTTAACCTAACCCTAGATCCATCATCTATTGATTAATTACATGATTAGATTATATAAAATCATACATTAAAGAAGAGTTTTAAAGATTTTACCTTAGAAATCAAAGGAAGAAATTGTCTTTGATGAAACCTAATTCCACCATTGTTAGAATTCGACTATGAGATGTTATGGGTGTGAAAAAGCTGATTATTTTGGTTATGGGATGGGTTTGGTTAAGTCCTAAAGTCCCCCTAATCCCATTACTAGTCCATTGGGCCTGTTTTTGGTCTTTTTGGTTATTTTCTTTCTTCCTTTTCTTTTGGCTTCCCAAACCAAGCCCAAAGCACCTAAGGATCTGGTTTTTAACCTTATTTTATAACTTATATTATTCTTAAACTAAAGCTCACATTCGGGTTATTTCCTGACCATAACCCGAAAGCCTTACGTTTGTTTTTTCGACTTTCTACGCGATTTCCAAACTAACCGTCATTTCAAAAAGTTTCTAATTATGGAAAGTATATCTAAAACTTTTCCTAAACATATAATCTATACTTAATACATACATAAAACATACGATACGTACATGAAGCCTTGTAAAAACGATATCCAAACTTTCCCGCAGTTCATTTCTGAACTCATTTCATTTCATTTCATTTCCAACCCGTACCAGGATTTACAAATCATGTACCTTATTTCGTCCATTCTCATCCCCAAAATCACACATATAAACACATAAAACACATAGTCACACAAAATACCCCAAAATTAAGACTAAGTAACGAACCTCCAAAACCGAGGTTGTCACACTATGTCCCCGGGGAGACTCTCAGTGACTATTATTTGAGATTAAATCTATTGATGAATGAGCTCAACATTTATGGCATGGCAATTTCGACGTTTCAGTTAAACACCAAGTATTTGAACACTCTTCCTTCCAAATGGAGCAAGTACGTGACGGCTGTTAAATTAGCTAAGGATTTGCATCAAGACAACATGGATCAACTTCAAGCTTTTCTTCAACAACATGAATGCCTTGTATTCGAGGCTCGGCTGTCAACACCTCAAGTCCATGATCTACTTGCCGTGATTGCTTCTCATCAAATGACTCCTCCACACAACTTGGCATACTCTTATCAACAACCGTCATATATGCAGCAACCACAACACACATATCATCAACCACAACAACCATCTTATCAACCACTAATGATGCCACATCAAGCATTTCAACAAAGTGTTCTTCAATAGAGTTTTCCACAACAACCATCACATCAGGCATTGTCATCACAAGTTATCACTTCTCCAATGTGCTATACTCCTCAACAAGGATATTTTCCAATTGAAGCACCACAAGCACAAGCCTTTTATTCCAATGAAGTTCCACCAATGCAAGCACCGGTCTTTACTCAAAATGATACACCAACTGATGTCTTGAAGAATCTCACTGCCTACTTGTCAAACCTTGTTGCAACTAGAGGTTTTCCACCAACAAACAATCAGCTCCGCACTTCTTTAAATCCTCGCCAACAAGCCACTATTCAAGACAATCAAGTGACGGTGCAATCAATTCAGGGAAGCCAAAATTCATATGAACCAACTACAAGGACTGTGAATGCTCAAGCTGTAAATTCTCAATCTAGTGGAAATGGAAGTCCTATTGGTCCTCAAAAGGTTGTGACCTGCTACAATTGTCGAGGACAAGGTCATATGGCTAGGCAATGCACTCAGCCGAAAAAGGATAAAGGATGCAGCATGGTTTCAGGAGAAGATGTATTTGGCCGACGCTCAATCTAAGGGAAAGATTTTAGATTCAGACGAATTAACATTTCTTGCAGACCTAGGGGCAACAAATAATGAAGGCATTGCAGTCGTCTCTACTTCTAATGTAGCATATCAAGTAGATGATCTTGATGCATATGATTCGGATTATGATGACACTCACTCAGCCCAAGCTGCTCTCACTGCTAATCTTTCTCCCTACGGTTCTAATGTCGCCAGTGAGGTACTAACCACAACCAATATTGTTCATGATAATCCACATCAAGTTGGGCATGAAAATAACAACCCTGAACAGCCTTCGGTAAATAGTCACTCAAATGATGTGGTATCCAATCCTACACATTTGAGTGAACCTCAATCAAATGCTACGCCAGGTATGGAATCTTATGCTCAAAATGATATGGTAATGGTGCCTAAACATATTATTAATAACCTGAATGTGGCTGTCCGACAAACCGTAGATATGAATGCCAATCTAACCACTAAGTTTGCGCTATATAAGGAAAAGGTCAAAACTTTTGAAATGTTCCCTCAAGCAGAGAAAATAACTTATTTTTAATTTTACCAATTTCGTTTTGAAAGGATTAATAAGTGTGTAAACACTTCTCCTTTTACCACTGAAAACAAAGAAAAACTAAACCAAAACGCGTATTTAATATCTTAAAAGCCGTAATTACCCGCGGTTTTGTGTTTTTGTGTGAAATAGGTACAAAAGATCATAAATGAAGAAAATATGGGATTTCAAGAGCATTTATCGGAAAAAGTCAAAGATAAAGTCAAAAGACCAAAAGTGCCAAAAGAATGAAGTTTGGAGGGCTAGGGATGAAGATTTAATGAAGTATTAACAACGAGGACTACTTTTACCATTCTGCAAAGTCATCCACTAACATTCCACATTGAAGAGCACAAAATTACGAAGCTAACGGTTCTAGCCTTGCCGCGTAACTCGTCTCGGTTTGCATTTTACATATTCTACTATTTTATTTCTAATTTTAACATTATATTAATCTTAGTAAAAATTAAATAAATAAGAGTTTTTTATTTTATAATAGTTAGTTTAGTATTGAAATAACTAACTTTGATTTTTAAATATTTTTAGTTTTAGTAGTTTTATTTTTATTTATTTTTATCTATTTTTAAACTAACACAAAAATATTAAAAAGAAAAAAAAATATAATGTGTGTTTTTTTTGTGAGTAATTAGGTGTATGCTTCTAGAAGATTAATGATGGTGGAGTTGGTTAAAGAAGATTAACCAAAAGCCCTTGGATAAAAGAATAATGAAAGGTGAAGATGGTGATCCATGTCAAGCGCTCCCATTGGTCTATCTTAAAAGTATCTTTCATCCTATTGGTGGAAACACATCATTACCTACCAAATGACTAAGATGCCCTCAAGTTAAAGAAGAGAAGGTGATTAAAAGCCTAAAAAGACTAATCTATCCCAAACACCTTGACTTCAACTATAAATAGCACCTTATTTTTCTTTATTTTGTATGTAGATTTTAGGTAGCTAATAATGTCAATTTTATTTCTTGTTTTTTTTTATTTTCCTTTCAACTTTTGTATTAAGCTTTCTTCAATATTAATAAAAGTTCATGTTTAGCTTATTGTTAATCTCTTTTAGTTTATTCTCATTCTACATTTCTTAATCTTTTTTTAATAATCTAGCTTATTATTTGGGATTAGTTTTATAACTTTTTCTAAATAAGTTAGATTTATATAACAGTTTGAAATAAGTTATCTTATTTCAAGCTTATTGTGGGTGATTTGTTCATTTAGCTTTAAGCTTTTTGAATCACATAAGTTTTAAGCTTAGGCTTAGAACTTATTAATAAGCTATCTTTTTAATTAATTACTTTTAGCTTAGATCTTTTAGTTTTTTATAAATATAGTTTAGATCTATTAGTTTTAGGTTTAAAAATTAAAGTATTCTCATAAAACCTAAAAAAAACGTTTAGATCTATTAGGCTTTTTTTATAAAATAGTGTAGATCTATTAATTTTTAGTTTAAAAATTAAATATTTTTATAAAATTTAAAAAATAGTCTAGATCTATTAGTTTTGTTTGAATATCTTTATAAAATATTAATTATTGCTTATTAACCTAACGTCTTGTGTTCTTTTGATCTTGGCGAATCGCTTCATTACGTTTGGTGAAGAGCTTATGGCTTTTATAGATTTGGTTCGAGTTTGATTTAAGAGGTCGTGTACTTTACGGGCCGGGTTACGCTTTTGATTAATTTTGATTTGGGAGGCAGTGTACTTTACGGGCCATATTATGTTGATTGTGTTGATTGTGTTTAGAGCGTTTTCTTCGGACCACGGGTACTAAAGTTCTTTCCTTTTTGAATATCTAGCTTAATCGTTTTAGTTTAATTAATTGGATTAATATAGTTTAAATTGTTTTTAAATAATATCTCTTTAATAAAAATCGGTTTAA
The DNA here is from genome assembly GCA_025667525.1 of Glebionis coronaria. Lineage (NCBI taxonomy): Eukaryota > Viridiplantae > Streptophyta > Magnoliopsida > Asterales > Asteraceae > Glebionis > Glebionis coronaria. Next base: position 169,314 of record JANFOE010000503.1, on the reverse strand, counting down.
TTAGTTTTTTAAGAATTATTATTGTTTTAAAATAGATTTAAATTTTTTAAAAATTAGTTTTCATTTAGATAAGCTTATTTTTATTATAAAATTTACATCTTTTTGTGACTATTAAGCTTATTAGTATATAAAGTATAACACCCCAACAAATGCTATGCGCAGCGGAACTACAACATTTGGGTGCTACGTAGTTATCATCACACATAAGCTATATTAAACGACTCAAAGAGACGTAAAAGTTTAAATATAAATTTAAACATTATTAAAATCATACAAGTCTACAGTTTTCCAAATCCCAAGATAATACAAAACAGAGTTTGCGTTAGGTCCCCACTGAATCTCAACCCAAAAGTACATTTTTGCTCACATGACAAAATAATAAAAGAGTTTTAAGTTAAATAAGGGTGGGAAAAAACAAGTAGACCGCCAAGCCACAACAACTTCCATCCTCGCATGCTCCGCTGCTATCAATCTTGGTTACCTGAAACACATGCTTAAAATTGTCAACACAAAGGTTGAGCGAATCTATAGGTTTATCAAATCATAAGTTGAACATAAGTATTAAAAACCAATCATGATCATTCAATAGCGTTGTCGCGCAAACAATCTATTATTCAAGGATGAGACAATTGTGTTTAAGCTCATGACACTAATCCGTTAACTCAATCACCCGCGTAATAATTACCGGCGTGATTCAGATGAAACCAGTGCCCCTACTAAAGGCATCAGTTGCATTTATACCTTATCTCTTATCACAAATTATCCGTCCACAGGGGGTATCAACGTACTAGCCCTCGTCTCGGATAGGGTAGTCAACCCCATAGTACTATCACTTTGTATAAGCGGCTATTTCCCCCTTCGCAAGGGCAAGACAATAGTTAATAGTTCATGAAATTAGGGCCTTTTGCAACTAGGTACTCAACACAATTTCAAGGCAACATTCGGGTCCAACAATCATTCATGACTTATGTTCATTTTCCTTTAAATAGAATGTATCCCCCTCGGGGGTAAAAACATTTGAAATAAGTAAAGAGCGAGGATATAGACTCACCTTGCGTAGTAGTAGTAGTTCTAGCGAAGAAATATACCATTGACCCATACGACCCGTTACTCAACACATTACTAAACCTACGTTTTTCGGACTGATTTTGTACATTGACCAAGTTTGACTCATTTGACCCATTTGAAATATACCATTGACCCATTTGACACCTAAGTCTTATAATAGACTCAAATATGCAGGCTTGAGACCAAAAATCAACCTTTGACCATTTACCAAACTAAACCTATGGTCCCCGGGATTTGACCCAAAACCAAACACAAATTCGGATTGTGTTGGTTCTCATCTCCCGGTACACGTATTTTCAAAGTAACATAACTTTTGACTCGTTAGGAGTCGGAAGCTCTACTTTATACCGAAACGAAGCTAAGACAAAGCTCTACAACTACATCCTAACCACAAGACCTGTTTACAAAATAATTTTTACGAAAACACCTCAAACTTTCTGCCTACAATCACCCATACCAAAATCATCCCAACGCTCGTTTTCAAACCCATTTATCGACACTAGGCATCAACCTAAGCACTCATAATCATACTCAAACACATTAATCAGTCCTAACACCATAATAATCAAAATCATCATAAAACCCAAACACAAATTCAAGCATGCAATATGTTTAAACCATTCAAACACACCCAAAACATCAATCTAGACACAAACCCATGACACATTTCATTATACACCTTGAACACACCCAACACCCCCCACATTTCGTGGCTTTTAGGGGCTGTGGAAGACCAATAACATAAAACCCATCTTATTTTATGGATTAATTAGCATTATAAACACATGAATTAAACAATAAACAGGTTTAATTAGATTAAAACATGTTTTTGAAAAATCATAAATTTTTGAAAGATTTCATGGATGCATGTGTGTTTTTGTTAGTGGGATTTACTTACAAGGTGAATTGGAAGGTTGGTCTTTGCTTATTTTCTTCAAAATCAAGTTTAAAAAAATGGTGGTGGTTTATGGTGGTGGTATGGCCGGCGGCTTCAAGGAGAGGGGAGAGAGAGAACTTTCAATTTTGGAAGTGAAAAAATGAAGTGTGTTTTTAGTTTCCTCCATTTTGTAAAGTTTGAGGGACCTCCTTTGCTATTTTGTAAATCTTTTGGCCTCATTTTTAAACGACACCAATATTTGCGGGAAACGACTTATTAGTCGACTTAAAAACTTTACGGAAGTCGGGGGTCGTCCCGAACACTCGAAAATACTTTTAAATGGTTCAAACGCACACAAAACGAATATTCATATGGTTCCGACTCGACTTAACACGTAACAAAAATAAAATCTCGAAAAACTCAAATATCGATCAATCGATAATAAAATGTAAGTTTGGGCATCCGTCGGTATCGTAGTCGTTATCGGTTCTTCTTAAATCGTCAAACGTTAAATTACGACCGTAAACGTTGGTTTCAACTTAAACCGTCAAATAAATCCACGATAAAAATTCTTAAAAATTTCAAAAATATACGTAAAATAGGATTAAATAAATGATGTTGGGCTCGGGATATCACATCCACAAGTGAGCCACAACTTAAGAGAGATGCTCATACTGAACAGCTCTTGAGACAATAACTTAGCATCATACGACACTTTCACGGGTCTTACATCCTCCCTCCTTAAGGGAGCGACGTCCCGGCGCTCTCCGGTTCTTATACTCGCATTTTGTACTACTAGGAAGATAAGGTTACTACTTTCTAAAGAGGTCTTCACGTTCCGATGTGGACTTCGGTTCACGTCTCGGGTTCCATTACACCTTCACAATGAGTATTATGCCTTGCTTCAATCTCTTAACATCTCGATCCATGATCTCCACTTCAATTTCCCAAATTCTTCCTACGGTTATCAACACGTCTCTTTTCAAAGCTTCTCGCGGTTAGCAAGTGATTCTTAATCTACATTATCTCTTCCGTAGCCTCTCGAATCATTTCAAGTCCATTCAACTGACTTTTTCCTGCTTCATTCTATCCAACTGGTGATCTACCTTTTCATCCCATAATTCTTCAAATTCGACACATGAATAGTATTGTCATTTCCACGGAGTTCATCCAGCAGTTCCAACTAGTAGGCAACTGGTCCAACATACCTTTGGACCCACCTTTCTTATTCTCCAAAACGAATCACGCCCTTCCACGATCTCAACTTCCACCAAAATCAAACACATACGCTCGGAGCACGTCTTCCAACTTTCGAATCGTCCTTTCACTTGGTTCATCGTCTCATAAAAACAATTAATCATAAAGAAAATCACACGGATCGCACCTAACCCCATCGAAAAACGTTCAAAATATAAAAGACGAAGTAATTAATACTAGTCATACCAAATCACCTTAATCGCAATATTACGTACATACAACCCTAGTTCGTCAAAAACGAATTCATCGATGCGGAAATCATCCGACGTACACATAACTCTCTCGAAAACATCACAATCCAATCAAACACAAAAGCCATTATGAAACACATACAACCGCATTACGACATGTTTGCAACATAGCCAAACCATGCCAAGCCAATCCGTTCAATCAAGTTAACCCACGCTTGCTAATCAGCCAAGCCATGATAAAATAAGAATATTTGACATGATCCTCGGATGAGTTCACTCAAAAGAAAATTGCAAGTTTAAGAGGGTTCACAAGCTTGCTAGCTAAGGATGCATATCCAAAAGAAAATAAAATAAAACAAATTAGATACATATGTCATCGTAGGGTGCTCACACACGGATCCATACCCAAAAGATATTACAAGAACACCATCTCACTTTTGTCCCACACGTGGTCAAAATGTCAATAACATCGCCGTTCACAGTTATAAGTATATTACATGGCACGTGTTCTTCATGACCGGACTTCATTGGACAATGTCGTCTCAAGTTCTCACAACTTACGATCACTTGACCAGATCACATACAACATAAATACATAAAAGACAAGGGTTCACCATAAAAACATCAACTATGTTTATCTATCGTTTAACCATCGATAGTCAAGGATGGTTGAGTTAAGCAAAAAGGATCCCTCACTTAATTAAACGAAGACGGCAATGGAATGGTCTTCCAATTACCGATGCACAGTTGGTAAACTTCAATAATTTATCATGTGTCGTTAAACATATCAAAAGAACGAGAAAAGGAAATAAATAAGGTACGGTACGTTTGATGTAGGAGAAGTCTTCGTCATTCCCCTCAGAGTCACTTGAATTCTGATTTCCTCTACTTTGGCAGTCTTCTATTCTTGTTTAAAATTTCTTCTCAGTGTCGGTACGAGTCCCTTTGGTATTTCATCAACACCCTCGTGATTCCGATGAAATTCGCACGTTACACACACACACATAAAAACATTTTCCAAAATTACTCGGTCACAGTGACTTACTAAGTCAACGCCAAACAAAAAGAAAAGATTTCAAAGAACACAAGAAAATTCAAAAATTGTCTTTAAGAATCAAAGAAATTACGACTACTTGCAAAAATGATCCACCATTTTAAAAAGAAACGTTCTCATCCAAACGTTTATCAAAACACTACAAGTTTCAAGATGACCAATTTGTTTGACACTATAGTGCCCTTCCTAAACTATGCATAATTAGCTAGATCATGCATACTTAAGGGTCAAGCAACAACAACCAACAAAACAAGACTCTTCCCGAATTATGCATAGTTAGCTAAGCTGTGCATAATTGAGGATCGAGTGACGACACAAACATTATTATTACATACCAAATATGACTACGAAAGTTTTCGACCTAATCTTCAAAATAATTAAACCATTTAAAATGAAATTTGAAATGGGAAAATATTGTTACCATCGTTTTAAGAAGCACATCAAACATTTTTCGTCTACTTTGGAAACATACATTACTTTGCCTATTTATGAGAAAAAATGAATAAATAATTAAGTCAATAAATCGACACCATTTACATTTGGTTAAATGAAACATTTCACACTCATACATATTTTCAAAATAGACTACTCACAAAATAACGGTAAGGTGGTTCATGATTAAAGATCATTGCAAGCACAACAAGTAATAAAATCAAAAATCAATGAGATCGAACGAGGTAAACGAGTAATATAATTTCCAACTATAATTAACTATATTAGAAATGAAAACACTTCAAACATATGACAAATGTCTTGGGATAACAACAGCGATCTACGAATACATAGAGTAAAAATTGAATATCAACACGAGCGTCAAAAATAAAACAACGCTCATAATTCCCATCGTCTCGAGTTGCACACACATTCCACCAAGGGTATACGGGGAGAGAAGAATAATCACTAGGTTAAATAGAAACAATTTCACCAGGAAGATCGAGTTCTTTCACCTCTACAATTTGGTAAAGCGGCTTTGCCTCCTCGCTTTTGTTCAATATAAATAAATAACCAATTTAATGAAGATTTATAACATCATTCAAGTAAATACAGAATTTTAGGTTCCATTAACCGTAAGAAGAAAAGTTACGGCGTCCATGAACATGAAAAGAATACACCGGGTGACATACCCTCATCATCAAGTACGAGCGAAGTAGCAACCCAAAAATAAATATAATAATAATGGTTTTATATCATGGAAAATATTAAAATGAACAGTCACATGACGACTCAAGTTTAGATACAGACTCTTAAAATCAAAGAAGGAATGTCGGACGATCGAACCATCGTGACTCAAAACATTACATATACATCTTAAGAAAATAATACAAATATTTGTTTGTTGGGTAATCCATTTTCATTTTCTAGTTACTGTTACCTTGTACCTTGTAAAAGCGAGTATTCACACATTTTCAATTTGTGTTACACCATTAAAGAATTTATACCTTTCATTTTTCAATCTTTACGAAGTTTTCATTTCTGGAAAAATTTCAATCTCTCGGAAATTATTAACATTAGTAGATGCGGTGACTCGGTTATCATAATTGACAAATCATTAGGTTTGAAAATCTCCATACTTGTGTCAAAATCTCGTTAATGTTCATATCTTAAGTACCAAAACGTATACAGTAAGAATTTTCCAAGTTTTACGTTTTTATTATTACGCTCACCTTATCACATACATACACGTATCCAACATGACTCAAACTAGTCCAGTTAACTCTTAAAATCAACTTTTGACTTTTTATTATACATAAGTCTTCCTTAAAACTGGTTTGTTAAATCACATTCGCGCACTTCGACTCAAAGGATAAAGAGGTTTCACGTAGTTTTATCTCAGATAATTTACTGATTTTAGTCGATACTTGAATCTCGATGATAATAACAATATAATAATATAATAATTAATCAGAAATGCTTATTTCAATAATTCTAAAATGTGGAAAATTCAACTTTTAATCATTAGCCCATTATCAAGTGATTTTAAAATTAACACATCTCGCAGCGGAATAAAGCAAAAGATTTTTCAAACGATTTTAAACAAGCATCATCGAATTATGCATAGTGATTCTCTATAACGACAATTAAATAAACAAATGATTTCCAATGACGTTCCATCAATGTTTAAAAATTTATTTCAAGCATTATAATTTCTTACTTAAGGTGTATATTCCGATTTTATCCCAGTTTATTCACTACAACAAGTAACGTGTTCTAGTTTACACCAATACCTACGTAAACATAACCTTATGTTTAAAATAAAACCAATTTTACAAAGTTTTTAGCTCCAAAATACATGACCAATTCTTCTACTCATGTTTTATATTACAAGATACGCCAAAAGTTTGCTACATTGACCCGAAAATTAATTCATACTAAATCCAAGTTACATATACTCAACAGTCATATCGTAAATTTTATTATAAACTCCTTTTTCAAATTATATTAAATAAATTCTTAACAAATCCATCACTAGCTTCTAGTATCAAATTGTTAATATATAAAAACAAGGATTTTACGAGTAGTATAAATTACTTGTTATGATATACCTACCAAGGTTGAAGGAAAATAATTTCACATTATTCATTTATTCTCTACACATATTTTACTGGTTTCAAGACATATCATTGGTCGATTTTTATCCAAAATTTTTATCCGCCAAGTATTAAATATGTAAAACACTTTATGTTTAAACCACTCAATCAACAAAGTTTAGTGCTTACTTAACTCATACAAATGCCGGACCTCGTCATGTATAATATCGAATTCAAAATAATGAAACAACAAAACAAAATGAAATAAACGAAGCGAGAATACGTATGTCAACTAAGTGTTGTTATCGGCCTCGGATGAGTCTCGAAATCGTACACCACAAAATTAACACAAACCAACCAAATTCCAAGTTATCGTGATTGATCACAACGCTAGTCTATTTTTAAAATGTATATTTAAATTCAAGTAGGATGATAAAAACGATTAAATAGCGATACGCCTCAACCATGTTTCATAACATACACACATGTGATTCGTCGGTACGATGTATGCCTCGTTGATTATACCTCGTCTATATTATAGTTACGACAACTAATATATCAAACCAATAAGGAATAAAGGAAATGAAATAGTACATAAGTAAATTACGTTTCAAGAAGAAGAAGTCCCAAAAATGACACATCACTGTGCGATAACGACAATCGAGATCGATCTAGTCAATATAAAATATGTTACGAGGCATCATTTACGTATCTAGAGTATCAAACGAGGTTCATATTCGGTTATCCGAACAATAAATTAATTATCAAGATTGATAATTAGCGGTAAGGCCGAATTCTCAACAAAACCGCATTTTAATGTACGATAATTACCCAAGGACCATTGCTTCACGTGCAATGCCTTTAAATACCATAGTATATACATACTTATACGTACAATCATTCCTACATACACGTAGGATTACAACGCAGTGTTGCCATGTAATGCAATGTAGCCCGTTATGCCAAATACATGCAACATATAAGGTAATCTTACAAGAATTTGTAAATTACGATAATAAGTACTCAACGTACACAACAATATATCTTAATATATATCAAAGTGTTTACTTACTAAATACTATAGAATTCATGTCAGTTTGAGGGATACATCTAAAATATAAAGCAATGCTAAAGAAATCTTACCGGAGCCATGCAGGATAGTTGTGTGCTTGGACAATTTCTTACGACACCAAAAGTTATAGTTTAGGATTTTTCAAAATGACCTAGTTCTCTATAACTCATGGCTCTGATACCAATCTATAACACCCCCAACAAATGCTATGCGTAGCGGAACTACAACATTTGGGTGCTACGTAGTTATCATCACACATAAGCTATATTAAACGACTCAAAGAGACGTAAAAGTTTAAATATAAATTTAAACATTATTAAAATCATACAAGTCTACAGTTTTCCAAATCCCAAGATAATACAAAACAGAGTTTGCGTTAGGTCCCCACTGAATCTCAACCCAAAAGTACATTTTTGCTCACATGACAGAATAATAAAAGAGTTTTAAGTTAAATAAGGGTGGAAAAAAACAAGTAGACCGCCAAGCCACAACAACTTCCATCCTCGCATGCTCCGCTGCTATCAATCTTGGTTACCTGAAACACATGCTTAAAACTGTCAACACAAAGGTTGAGCGAATCTATAGGTTTATCAAATCATAAGTTGAACATAAGTATTAAAAACCAATCATGATCATTCAATAGCGTTGTCGCGCAAACAATCTATTATTCAAGGATGAGACAATTGTGTTTAAGCTCATGACAATAATCCGTTAACTCAATCACCCGCGTAATAATTACCGGCGTGATTCAGATGAAACAGTGCCCCTACTAAAGGCATCAGTTGCAATTATACCTTATCTCTTATCACAAATTATCCGTCCGCAGGGGGTATCAACGTACTAGCCCTCGTCTCGGATAGGGCAGTCAACCCCATAGTACTATCACTTTGTATAAGCGGCTATTTCCCCCTTCGCAAGGGCAAGACAATAGTTAATAGTTCATGAAATTAGGACCTTTTGCAACTAGGTACTCAACACAATTTCAAGGCAACATTCGGGTCCAACAATCATTCATGACTTATGTTCATTTTCCTTTAAATAGCATGTATCCCCCTCGCGGGTAAAAACATTTGAAATAAGTAAAGAGCGAGGCTATAGACTCACCTTGCGTAGTAGTAGTGGTTCTAGCGAAGACGTAACGAGAAATGTCACCGACGACGTGGATGCCTGGGAAAATCAAACACTTGACCTAAAAGTCAAAGTACGAAAACCAAATCAATACACCGCGTACATAATTGTACTAACACACGCATATGCAACACACTCAATGCTTATGAAAACTCACGCCAAAATCAAACAAGTAGTTGTTACTAGACTTATACCATTTACCTACGTAATTAAAGTTACTATCTATTTTACGATTTTGCCGATACTTACCAAAAGTATGGGCTGTTTTCCTAAACTTATATCCTTTTATAAAATTTGGGAAAATTCTCAAAAATACCTTTAGACCTGTAGAAAACCCATTTTTAATCCCATTAAAAGTTTTCGCTTTTACGACCCGTTACTCAACACATTACTAAACCTACGTTTTTCGGACTGATTTTGCACATTGACCAAGTTTGACTCATTTGACCCATTTGAAATATACCATTGACCCATTTGACACCTAAGTCTTATAATAGACTCAAATATGCAGGTTTGAGACCAAAAATCAACCTTTGACCATTTACCAAACTAAACCTATGGTCCCCGGGATTTGTCCCAAAACCAAACACAAATTCGGATTGTGTTGGTTCTCATCTCCCGGTACACGTATTTTCAAAGTAACATAACTTTTGACTCGTTTGGAGTCGTAAGCTCTACTTTATATCGAAACGAAGCTAAGACAAAGCTCTACAACTACATCCTAACCACAAGACCTGTTTACAAAATAATGTTTACGAAAACACCTCAAACTTTCTGCCTAAAATCACCCATACCAAAATCATCCTAACGCTCGTTTTCAAACCCATTTATCGACACTAGGCGTCAACCTAAGCACTCCTAATCATACTCAAACACTCTAATCAGTCCTAACACCCTAATAATCAAAATCATCATAAAACCCAAACACAAATTCAAGCATGCAATATGTTTCAACCATTCAAACACACCAAAAACATCAATCTAGACACAAACCCATGACACATTTCATCAAACACCTTGAACACACCCAACACCCCCCACATTTCGTGGCTTTTAGGGGCTGTGGATGACCAATAACATAAAACCCATCTTATTTTATGGATTAATTAGCATTATAAACACATGAATTAAACAATAAACGGGTTTAATTAGATTAAAACATGTTTTTGAAAAATCATAAATTTTTGAAAGATTTCATGGATGCATGTGTGTTTTTGTTAGTGGGATTTACTTACAAGGTGAATTGGAAGGTTGGTCTTTGCTTATTTTCTTCAAAATCAAGTTTAAAACAAATGGTGGTGGTTTATGGTGGTGGTATGGCCGACGGCTTTAAGGAGAGGGGAGAGAGAGAACTTTCAATTTTGGAAGTGAAAAAATGAAGTGTGTTTTTAGTTTCCTTCATTTTGTAAAGTTTGAGGGACCTCCTTTGCTATTTTGTAAATCTTTTGGCCTCATTTTTAAACGATACCAATATTTGCGGGAAACGACTTATTAGTCGACTTAAAAACTTTACGGAAGTCGGGGGTCGTCCCGAAAACTCGAAAATACTTTTAAATGGTTCAAACGCACACAAAACGAATATTCATATGGTTCCGACTCGACTTAACACGTAACAAAAATAAAATCTCGAAAAACTCAAATATCGATCAATCGATAATAAAATGTAAGTTTGGGCATCCGTCGGTATCGTAGTCGTTATCGGTTAAATTACGACCGTAAACGTTGGTTTCAACTTAAACCGTCAAAAAAATCCACGATAAAAATTCTTAAAAATTTCAAAAATATACGTAAAATAGGATTAAATAAATGACGTTGGGCTCGGGATATCACATCCACAAGTGAGCCACAACTTAAGAGAGATGCTCATACTGAACAGCTCTTCAGACAATAACTTAGCATCATACGACACTTTCACGGGTCTTACATAAAGCTTCAAGCTTTATCATCTAAAAAGATTAATAAGCTATAAAGGTTAAAGCTTTATGCTTTATTCTTAAGTTTATCTTTGTGATTTTTTTTGTTTTTTTTGTCACTTTTACTTGTTATTACGTGCTTGCATTTAGATTAATTTTGCATTTAGATTAATTAATATGTTTAATTATAATATAGTTTGTTGCATCTTAGATTTTATTAGTCTAATCTAGATTTTAAATTGTAGTATAATTGTATTGCATTTTAGAGTAATTTTATGTGAACTATTTGCGCTTTTATTTCTATATATTCCTTAGCCTAAAATAATATTCCCCTCTAAGTTTAAATTAGACATAGATACTAAACAAGTACTATAAACCAAAAACGATAAATCTTGTGAGAAATTTGATATCAATTCGAGTCGATTTGAGGAACGAATTATACATTAAATAACTTGCTAAAAAACGGTTATTAAGGATAGAACACTTAAATGAAATAGAAACATTAAGAGCTAATCTTTCTAATGAATTAAAGGTAAAAGAGTCGGTTGTCAATAATTTTCAAAAACATAAAACGGATTACGAAACTCTCGAGTCTAAAAAGTTTGAATTGGAAATTAATGCTACCAAACTTCTTGATTTATAGAAGAACAACTTTTAAAACAATATGCTTCCACAGAAAAGGTTCATTTATTAACCAACTCAATTCAAGAACTAGAACTCAAGCGTCTTCAAGATTTACCACCTAATCCGGGGTATACAAAACAAGCTCAGCAACATATTCCTAGTCTTTACGATGCGACCCAAATTGGTAAATCGAAAGAGGCTCCCTATGTTCGGGATGATGATGCAACGATGTCACTTTTAGAAGAAACGCGATTAAAAATGCTTTCGAAAAATCATAACAAATCTGATTATGTAAAGCATAATAAAGAACAATTTGATTTTAAGTCCCGCTTTAGACTACAAAAGGAATTAACTCAATTATTAGCATGTGTGCCCTAAAGTTTGTCAAACGAAAACCTTTCTAGTACGTCTCCTACACTTTTCAAAAAGAATTTAACTAAGTTAATTCCACCGGTAAGTAAGGTGTCTACTAGCTTAAATACGTTGCACCAACACTTTGCCGATTTTGACAAGGTCATTAAGGAACGTATGACGACTTCGAACATAACGGAAGGTGTAGAATTTTGAACACACTATAGCTGCATTTCGAGATGAAATAATTCCGTTTGTGGACAATATTAAAGCATGTTTTAGCAATGTTGATCAAGATTTGGTTTTGGAAATAAATGAAGTTCAACGAGTTTTCCATGAAATAGACGATGCTTATGAAAACGGTTTTGTTGAAAACAAACGAATTCTATGCCAAAATGATCAACTTCTGAAGCAAGTGATGTCGCATGATATTGTATCCGTTTGTGTTAATAGTAGTGTTGATAATGATTCTATTGTGCATAATGTTGAATCTGTGGATAATGTGGTTGATAGTACTTGTCACAAATCTAACGTTGAATTTTTAAAGCTTAAAGATTCCTATAATTCACTTTCAAAATGTTTTCATTCTATTCAAAAACATTGTATTTCGCTTGAATGTGAAAAACAATTCAATCAAGAGATTTTTGAAACGTCACACGAAGGTGTTAATATAGATGCTCCTAATGTTAAAAAGGCTTTTCATTAAAATAAACGATCAAAACAGCGTTGGAAAAGTGACAAAGTTGCTAAATCATTGCTGATAGAAAATGAAAAAGATAAGGAATCATAAATAGAGAATGTGGAAGGACACTAGAGGTCGCTGACACTCAATCTTTAATTAAGAACCTTAATCATAAGTCGGTGGAAATCTCAGATTTACATGTGATCATTCGTGATAAGGATATGGCATTGGCTGAGTTAAAAGAAATGCTTCGTGTTAAGAATACAACCACCATTTCAGCACCGTCCTCTAGTGGTTCTAAAGAGAGAACCACCAAGACTAATCTCATTGCCGTCACACCAATAAACAAGGGGTATAGGACTAAAACATCTCAAACATTGGTCACAAAAGATAAGGCAAAATCAAAACCAGTTTCTAATATTCCTCTGTTGCCTTCTACAAGAGTAAACATCACTACTAAGGCACAAAGATCTAAGCTAAAAGAAAACACGAAGAATGATAGGATCTTTCCCCCATCTAGTAGTCAAGTGAAGAAGAAAGTAGAAGACCACCCTAGGAATGTTATTTCAGTTTTGAATAAAAAGAATCATGTAGCTAAACCTAAAGGCTCTACGGTTGTGCAACGTTCTAAGCCTACTATGAATTCTAATTTAAAATGTTAGAATTGCAATGAATGCATGTTTTCTAGTCGTCGTGATTCTTGCCTTATTTACCATGTGAATGAGATGTATGCCCGAAAGCATAACTTAGAATGGAAACTGACTGGGAAAGAGTTAACCCAAGTTGGATGGATGTGGCGTCCCAATGGTAGAACTTTCACTATAGTAGGAAATGCGTGCCCTTTAACAAGGATCACTCCCACTACAACGAAGAAAGTGTGCCCTTTAACTAGGAGTAATAAGGCTACAAAAAAACAAGCGTGTCCTTTAACTAGGAACACCAACACTACTGTAGGAACAAAGTTCCCGTTAAATAAGTCTACTCCCACTGTAGTGCCTGTCACTAATCCAAGACCTCAAGAAGATGGAACTATCAAACTTGCAATTAAACAAGCATATGTTAGAAAACGTAGGAAATCTAATGATGAGACAAATGTTAACAATTCTGATATTGTATTTGTCTCTGCTAACACTCCAGAACCAATAGTTTACAATTCATTTTCTACTGTTGGTTTCAAACAGGTGGTCCAAATCGTCTTGTGGTATTTGGACTCCGGTTGCTCCAAGCAGATGACCGAAGATCGCTCTCCGCTCATAAATTTTGTAAGGAAGTTTCTTGGTACGGTTCGATTCGGAATGATCATATTGAAAAAATAATGGGTTATGGTGAATATCATATTGGGAATGTTATAATTTCAAGAGTGTATTATGTGGAAGGACTCGGTCACAATTTATTTCTTGTGGGACAATTTTGTGACGCAAACCTAGAAGTTGCTTTCCGAGAGCATACCTTCTTCATTCGTAATTTAAAAGAGGTAGATTTGTTGAAAGGTACTCGAGGGAATAATTTGTATACTTTTTCTCTACAATACATGATGGTCGTTTCTCCCGTATGTCTTCTCTCCAAAGCATCAAAGACTAAGTCATGTTTATGGCATCGATAGTTATCTCATCTTAACTTTAACGCTATCAATCATTTGGTGAAAAACGAACTTGTTTGTGGTCTTCGTAAACTTAAATTTCACAAGGATCATTTATGCTCCGCGTGTTCAATGGGGAAGAGCACTAAGAAATCTTAGAAATCCAAAACTGAAGACACCAACCAAGAGAAACTTTATTTGTTGCGTATGGATCTTTGTGGGCCAATGCATGTCGAAAGTCTTAGTGTTAAAAATTAAATCCTCGTCATTGTGGATGACTACTCTTGGTTTACATAGGTGAAATTTTTGCGAACGAAAGACGAGGCACCTAGATCAATCATCGGTTTTCTCAAGAAGATTCAAGTGCGTCTCAATACTATTGTCTGACGCATTCATACAGATAATGGAGCCGAATTTGTTAATCAAACTTTACGTAATTATTATGAAGAAGTTAGCATATCTCATGAAACATCCGTTGCTCGCACTCCACAACAAAACGGTGTCGTTGAAAGGCGAAATCGGTCACTTGTGGAAGCTGCTTGAACGATGTTAATTTACGCAAAGGCTTCATTGTTCTTATGGGCAGAAGCAATATCTACCGCAGTATACAACCAAAACCGATCACTAATTCGAAAACGTCCGTAAAACACCTTATGAGCTTCTACATGAAAAATTACCCGATTTATCATACCTTCATGTATTTGGTTCTCTTTGCTATCCAAATAATGATGGTGACAATTTGGGAAAACTTCAACCAAAGGCTGCTATTAGTATTTTCATTGGTTATGCACTCGAAACTATGAATGTTGATTTTGATGAGCTGACGACAATGGCTTCTGAGCAAAGCATCTCTGAACCTGCACTTCATGAAATGGGACTCAGTAACATTAGCTCTAGTCTTGTCCCAAACAACCCTTCTTCATCATCATTTACACCACCTACTAGGAATGAGTGGGATACGTTGTTTCAACCGTTCTTTGACGAATTCTTTACTCCTCCAAGTATTGTTGCTCTAGAACCTGCAGTAATAGCTCTGGTTACCGAAGTTGTCGCTCCAGCAACCGAAGCACAAGCAGATACGTCTACAACTACAACTATTCTAGATGAACCTTCAATGAGTAATTCTCAACCAACACATGTATCAACTACCCATGTCATGCCTATTGATGATGAAGAGGATGATGATGATCACGATTTAGAATTTGCTCAAATTCATGAACTTCCATTCTTTAGTGTACCAATTCTCGACCCTAATCTAGCCGGGTCGTCCACCTCAGAGGAAGATCCTACTATGATCTACTCCTATAGATTCTATTATTGGTGACTCTAATCATCTGGTATCCACACGAAGTCAGTTTCAAAACAATGCATTGTTTTGTCATTTTGATACTTTTCTCAGCGAAGTTGAACCTAAGACGTGGAAACAAGCTTTTACCCAATCTTGTTGGATAGAATCCGTGCAATGCCGTCGCGAGTTACGGACTATAGGCCTATTTCATGCTGTAATATTTTGTTCAAATGTATTAGTAAGATTATTGCTAATCGAATCAAGCATAGTCTTCAGTCTATTGTAAGCCCTAACTAATCCGCCTTCGTCCCGGGTAGAAACATAGCTGATAATTTTCTGTTGACGCAAGAGCTTATGCATATGTATCATCTTGATAGGGGCACTCCTTGTTGTGCATTTAAAGTAGATATTCAGAAGGCCTATGACACGGTTGATTAGAATTTCATGCATATGGTGCTTCAAGGTTTTGGGTTTCCTATTCGGATGATTGGATAGATTATGGAATGTGTCACTACCACATCATACTCCATATGTGTTAATGGGGCTCTTTATGGGTACTTTCAGGGTAAGTGGGGTCTTCGTCAAGGAGACCCTCTTTCTCCTTATCTGCTTACGCTGATTATGGAAATTTTGACTCTTATGCTTCATTGGAGGACTGTGGAATCAGGAGTTTTCACTTATCATAGATATTGTTCACGGATGGAGCTTATTAATTTGTATTTTGTGGATGATCTTTTTTTATTTGCGTATGGGGATGTTCATTCTGCTAGGGTTATTGAAAATGCTTTGGAGGAGTTCAAAGATGCTTCGGTTTTACATCCTAGCTTGACATAGAGTACTGCGTACTTTTTTAATGCCCTGAATCGTGTTAAGTATGGTATTCTTAATGTTTTACCGTTTGAAGAAGGACGATTTTATGTCATAAATATAGGTATTCCATTTATTTCCTCTAAGTTAATGATAAGGAATTGTAAGGAGCTGGTGGAGAATGTTCTCAATCGGTTTCAAGAGTGGAAGAATAAATCTCTGTCTATTGTAGGTCGGCTTAAATTGATCAGGTCTGTCCTTGGATCTATGCATGTTTTTTGGGCCTCAGTGTTCATTATTCCTTCTCGTGTTCTTCGAGATATAGAACAAATTATGCGTGGGTTTCTTTGGCGTCATGGCCCTATGAAGAACGGGAAGTCTAAGGTTGCATGGGAAGTTGCTTGCCTGCCTAAAGATTGTTGGGAATAAATTATGGGTCAGTTCACTAGACGCTGATAAGAAGAGTTCAAGCGCTGATAAGATGACATTGGACGCTGACAGCCAAGCGTCGACAGTGAGGAAAGTCAACGCTGATAGCCTGGAGGACAAGCACTGATGGAAGTTATCTTATACGAATCTTTTGTTTATTTGTTTCTTTATTTGTATATGGTAAAGATAAACTCGACATTGTATTTTCCATTATTATCTTTACCTAGAATAGTTGATTCGTAGCTTCTTGTACAAGACTTCTTAATCTATAAAAGAAGATCTTTTAGGTTAATGTTTATCATCAGTTATAATAAGTTTTCACAAGTATTCGACTGTTAAACCTCTTTCATTGTAATCAAGTTCGATTATTCTAATACAAGTGAAAGTTTGTTTAACATCTTTGTGTTCTAGGGTTAAGTGTTAATTCCGCATAACACTTAGTTACTTTATTCATAAGCAAAGGTTTCTCTACGTGTATTACTTGATCTAATCTCGTATACACAAAGCTTAATCGATCTAAGTTTGGGATCAACAAGTGGTATCAGAGCGGGTGGCTCTCGATGCTAGGATCAATGAGGTGTTCGTTCTTAGTGAAAAAGAAGAAAATCCCGTATAGGGTTTTTATGTAGTTTGTGTGCGCAGCAGTAGTACGAAGGGCATAACTCTTTATTGAACCGTTGGATCGCCACGAAATTTTTTGTGTGTGTTCTACACACATATATCTAGATATCCACTGGAGGGATTGTTGAGATCTATACCCAAGAAAAAGTTATTAACCGTCGAAGTCAGCAGTGATCATATGCTGTTTTCTGTAAACAGTAATGGTAAAAACGCGATTTCTCCTTCGTTAACCGTTGGATCATCGTGAAATTTTTGCTGTAGGTTCTTGACACATGTGTCTAAGATTTCACCGAAGGGATCTTCGATCTGAGCTCTCATGAAGAAGATATTCAATGTCGAAGTTCGCTGCAGAATATGATCTTTACATAAAATCATGATTTAGGGTTTATAAAACCCTAGATCGATTAGGCGCTGATGTGTGTTATTTTGACGCTGATAGATGTTAGTGTCAGTGGATGTCGTTGAAGCTGACAAGGCATGGATGAGACGCTGATGGCCAGGCGCTGACAGGTTTAAAGATGGCGCTGACAAGTTATATGTAGGCGCTGACAGAAATTCATGTGTTGTCCGAGGTATGGTTTTTCAAACGCTGACAAGTGTTGTCCGATATTGGACAACACACACTGATAAGATCTTGGACAGTGAAGGATATTGGACGACAAAGGATTCGCTGCTGTTTGGTATTTTGATTACGTTTTTGCACACAAAATGAGGTATTTACACACGAAGGTACATGGGATCTCCGTTTCTATACAGAATATCAAATTGATATTCATGGCTCGGATATTTTTTATAAAGTCGTATATGATTAAGGGGAAGAGTTCTTATGGTTAGTTTGATGTTGAAGTTAGTTTTCACAAATTTGTTTTTCTTATTTAGGTGAGCAATACACCTTGTCTCTGTACTAAATATATTGTTACAGCGTACGACTGGCTCATAGTCGTGAAGGTTACCAGTTCCCATGTAACAAAAACTATGGTGAGCAATAAACCTTGTCATTGGACTAAATATATTGTTATAGCATACGATTGGCTCATAGTCGTGAAGGTTACCAGTACCCATGTAATAAAAACTGATGGGTGAGCAATACACCTTTATCATTGGATCTAAATATATTGTTATAGCTAACAACTGGCTTATAGTTGTGCGGTTTTGTTGGTTTCAGTTCCCGTTCTTACCAATAAACTGAGCCCCCTTTTGTAGTGAAAGAGTTGCATTTTTCTCTAGTCGTTTCGACAACTAGGGGAAGAGTTTATCAACTAGTGAGCAATTGGGTGAAAGAAATACAAAGTTTGGGTTATTCTGCTTCTACATCAAAATTATTGTACTTATTTTTCTTCAAGATCATTACATAGAGCTACTTTTGGAGAATTTTCAAGATTTCATACTTTCACATATTCCCTATTGATGTGTCAAAAAGGGGAAGAATATGTGCTATACTTAAGGGGAAGCAATTTGAAGATCGTGTACCATATACAAAAGGTTTTGACATCATCAACTAGGGGAAGATTGTTGGGTCGAAATTATAAAGTATTATGAGTTGATGTGTCAAAACTAAAAGACAAGGACTAAATCTGACAAGTGAAGATTCTACAAGCCGGTGGACAAACTTGTAGAAGATATATTGCAAGAAGATAAAAGATTTAGTGAATATATTATTTAGTGAATATCTTATTTACTAAATATCTTGTTTACTAAATATCTTATTTAGTTTCCTTGTAACAAGGGTTTATGTGTAGTATATAAACACATACCCTACATAGGTTTTATTCATAACAATCATTCACAATGTAACCTACAAGCAATTCGTGTGTCTAGACATGGGATTCAATGTATACACGTCTAGGTGTTATTTGTGTTTAATAATACAAGTAACGTTTGGGAAAATTCATCTTGTCCACAACACCTTGTTCATGATTATTGTTCTAATTCCTCTATGTTAAATCATAAGAATGATAATCATGCCTAGCAGCTTAAAGATCCGAATCTATTAGGTTTTATCAATTTCAAATTGAGCCACTTTTCCCCTTTCCTCTTCCTGTTTGTACTGCAATAATTCATGGTGTTGTTGCTTCAAATCCTCCATCAGTAAGTTATCAGGGTACATGGAAAATCCAGCCATCAAAGTCCTTTCAAATCCATTAAGCTCCCCGTGAATTTCCTCAACATATGTTCTTAGCTTCCAAACGAATCCCTCCCGATAAACAGAATATGCATGTTGATTACAATGAAAGAGGTTTAACAGAATGTGTGCGACAGGGACTAGTGGTTCATGAGAAAGTGCATACCTTATGGAGGATGCATTTAAAAATGCCACCATTTGTGAATACTGAGGGAACAAATCATTGAAGATCCAGAAAGACTTGAATATGGAGATGAGTTGGCAAAAGAAAGATTGAGTGATTTGAAGAAGCAGGTTGATTTTGACCTTCCAGAAATCACAAGAATGTACCATGCTTGGGAAGATAAGGTAATGGACAACCCAGGGATGAGTTTGTCAGATCAAATTTGGGGGTTGGAAATTATTCTTAGGGTACAAGATGATATAAAGGTGATTTTGAAGTATAATGCACAAGAGGTCAAGACTTGGCTTAGAAGAGATAGCAGGCAATTGTATTACAAGTTGCTTAGATGCCATCAACCTGGATGGACATACAAGAAGTTGCTGGCTTTATCTTTTGAGGAGCTAGAGTACAGGGCACATCCTATTTGGAGGCATGTGTAAGAAAATAATGTCTTAGAGTTTCTTTCAAAAGAAAGGAAACAGGAGCTTGCTGAGGAAATGCAGATTGAAAAGGAGATGAGGATTGCTCAAAGACCAGTGAAGAAAGGAGATCCTCTCTAATTTCCCAAAGATATGGATATGTATGATCCAAGTGAAACTATCATAAGGAAGCATCTCAAGCTTTCTCCATTGGAAGCTTCAGATTTGGTTAATGTAGTATCTCTAGATGCCAGAAATCCAATCATAAGTTTTGATGAAGATGAGTGTGGATTTTGGAAGATTGGCAGATTTGGGAAGGAGGTACACACTTTCACTTCGATTATTTCTATCTTTGCAAGCATAGACAGAGAAGACTTGGTGCATCTATGGAGATTGATAGAGGCCAAGTATAAGGCTGAAGCACCTACTTCAGCAAATGGAATAAGACTATGGCACACATTTTTGACTTTGTGTGGTCCAAGGGAAGCAGATCCTGCTGTATGGAAGGATCTTGAAGATGACCTCAGTGGTCTTCATTGGAGGCTTTATTCTACTTGTGTTGTGTTTCATTTGAGTTCTACCAAGTTCTCAGAATATCTTCTTGTGGATGCTGATTATTATTTATCCAAAGAAGTACTGGAAAAGATGAAGGAGACACCCTTGGAGATTGATTTTACTAGTGACGTGGCCAAGGACTTAATTAGATATGTTTATCACCAACATAGGAAGTTTTTGTAAGATTCCTCCTAGTCTTTAGTATTTATTCAGAAACTTGATCATTAGAGTGGATATCAAGTTTAGGGGAGGATTGTTGGGAATAAATTATGGGTCTGTTCACTAGACGCTGATAAGAAGAGTTCAAGCGCTGATAAGATGACATTGGACGCTGACAGCCAAGCGTTGACAGTGAGGAAAGTCAACGCTGATAGCCTGGAAGACAAGCACTGATGGAAGTTATCTTATACGAATCTTTTGTTTATTTGTTTCTTTATTTGTATATGGTAAAGATAAACTCGACATTGTATTTTCCATTATTATCTTTACCTAGAATAGTTGATTCGTAGCTTCTTGTACAAGACTTCTTAATCTATAAAAGAAGATCTTTTAGGTTAATGTTTATCATCAGTTATAATAAGTTTTCACAAGTATTCGACTGTTAAACCTCTTTCATTGTAATCAAGTTCATGAGAAAGTGCATACCAGGGATGAGTTTGTACCATGCTTGGGAAGATAAGGTAATGGACAACCCAGGGATGAGTTTGTCAGATCAAATTTGGGGGTTGGAAATTCTTCTCAGGGTACAAGATGATATAAAGGTGATTTTGAAGTATAATGCACAAGAGGTCAAGACTTGGCTTAGAAGAGATAGCAGGCAATTGTATTACAAGTTGCTTAGATGCCATCAACCTGGATGGACATACAAGAAGTTGCTGGCTTTATCTTTTGAGGAGCTAGAGTACAGGGCACATCCTATTTGGAGGCATGTGCAAGAAAATAATGTCTTACAGTTTCTTTCAGAAGAAAGGAAACAGGAGCTTGCTGAGGAAATGCAGATTGAAAAGGAGATGAGGATTGCTCAAAGACCAGTGAAGAAAGGAAATCCTCTCCAATTTCCCAAAGATATGGATATGTATGATCCAAGTGAAACTGTCATAAGGAAGCATCTCAAGCTTTCTCCATTGGAAGCTTCAGATTTGGTTAATGTAGTATCTCTAGATGCCAGAAATCCAATCATAAGTTTTGATGAAGATGAGTGTGGATTTTGGAAGATTGGCAGATTTAGGAAGGAGGTACACACTTTCACTTCGATTATTTATATCTTTGCAAGCATAGACAGAGAAGACTTGGTGCATCTATGGAGATTGATAGAGGCCAAGTATAAGGCTGAAGCACCTACTTCAGCAAATGGAATAAGACTATGGCACACATTTTTGACTTTGTGTGGTCCAAGGGAAGCAGATCCTGCTGTATGGAAGGATCTTGAAGATGACCTCAGTGGTCTTCATTGGAGGCTTTATTCTACTTGTGGTGTGTTTCATTTGAGTTCTACCAAGTTCTCAGAATATCTTCTTGTGGATGCTGATTATTATTTATCCAAAGAAGTACTGGAAAAGATGAAGGAGACACCCTTGGAGATTGATTTTACTAGTGACGTGGCCAAGGACTTAATTAGATATGTTTATCACCAACATAGGAAGTTTTTGTAAGATTCCTCCTAGTCTTTAGTATTTATTCAAAAACTTGATCATTAGAGTGGATATCAAGTTTAGGGGAGGATTGTTGGGAATAAATTATGGGTCAGTTCACTAGACGCTGATAAGAAGAGTTCAAGCGCTGATAAGATGACATTGGACGCTGACAGCCAAGCGTTGACAGTGAGGAAAGTCAACGCTGATAGCCTGGAAGACAAGCACTGATGGAAGTTATCTTATACGAATCTTTTGTTTATTTGTTTCTTTATTTGTATATGGTAAAGATAAACTCGACATTGTATTTTCCATTATTATCTTTACCTAGAATAGTTGATTCGTAGCTTCTTGTACAAGACTTCTTAATCTATAAAAGAAGATCTTTTAGGTTAATGTTTATCATCAGTTATAATAAGTTTTCACAAGTATTCGAATGTTAAACCTCTTTCATTGTAATCAAGTTCGATTATTCTAATACAAGTGAAAGTTTGTTTAACATCTTTGTGTTCTAGGTTAAGTGTTAATTCCGCATAACACTTAGTTACTTTATTCATAAGCAAAGGTTTCTCTACGTGTATTACTTGATCTAATCTCGTATACACAAAGCTTAATCGATCTAAGTTTGGGATCAACAAAGATGAGGGTGGTTTAGGTATTCGCCGCCTTGAATATTTTAATTTTCCCTAATAGTTAACAATATCTGGAAGTTGCTTACATTTAAAGATTCTTTGTGGGTCAAATGGAATCACGAGTACAAACTCAAAGGACACAACTTTTGGAGTATTCCTTTATGTGGTAATATATCTTGGGGTTGGCGTAAAATGTTGGAGATGAGGTCCGTTATTCGTGAGTACTTTTGGAGTAAGCTTGGGGATGGATCGAATACTTGTCTTTGGTTTGATAAGTGGTGTGATTCTGGGCCTATTAATTCTCATGTGTCTTTTCGTGATATTCATAGAGTTGGGCTTACGTTAAATTCAAAGGTACAAGATATTCTTGTCAATGGTAATCTGGTCTGGCCTACAGAGTTGATATCAAAATATCTTATCTTGCATTCGTGTACTTCTCATATTGGTGCTTCTGAGTCGAATAAATTGGTGTGGCGTGTTGGTGATTCCATGGTGGTGAAGTTTTCTATGCAGCAAATTTGGTCAGCTATTAGACCGAGGGATCTTAAAGTGCCATGGTTTTATACAGTCTGGTTTCCTCAAAACATCTCTCGGCATGCTTTTAATTTGTGGTTGATTGTCAAGCATAAATTGAAAACACAGGATCGTCTTTCTTATTAGGATGCGTCCTCTTCGTTAGGTGATGTATGTTCGCTTTGTGAAGCTTAAGCGGACTCCCATGAACATCTCTTTTTCCTTTGTCCTTTTGCACCAAAAGTTTGGGATAAGGCTAAAGGGAGGACTTGTTTAACAGCTACGCCTTTTGATATTTATGGAATGGTGCCTCATCTTAATCCCATTGCTAAAAGAAGGTCAACGGCTATTTTTGTCTCCAAATTGGTTGTTTCTTCTGCAGCTTATTTTATTTGGCAAGAACGCAATTGGAGACTATTTAAGAAGGGAAAACGTACGGTCACTCAAGTTGCTGAGACAATTACGTCTGCTATCCGGTTGAAGCTTCTTTCGTGCCGTCTTAAGAGGTCTAAAGAGAGTGAAGCCTATGCTCGTCTTTGGGAGTTACCCGAGTCAATCTGTATTGGTTCATGATAGGTGTTTGTTGTTGTTTATGCACCATTAGGTGGTTCTTTCCTATTGGTGTAATTGGGTTTGTAGTTGCTATGTAATATGGATGGCATATCATCCATTCTAGGTTGTTTAAGCATGTGCTTGAGGTTAATGTGACACTCAGTCACATTCAATTGTACTTCATGGATTTTTGGGATTTAATATATTTTACCAGGGAATGACCCCTTTACCCAAAAAAAGAAGCCATGCAAGAACTTAATGAATTTATACGTCTTGAAGTATGGGAACTTGTCCCATGCCCGGATCAAGTGAAGTTACTTACTTTGAAATGGGTTTACAAGGTGAAACTCGACGAGTTAGGTAGAATATTGAGGAACAAAGCTCGTCTAGTAGCTCGGGGGTATAAACAATTATTAGGGATCTACTTTACGGAATCCTTTGCACCTGTTGCCAGTTTGGAAGCTATTCGACTATTCCTTCACTTATGCTGCACATATGAATATGATCGTCTATCAAATGGATGTTAAGACGGCATTTCTTAATGGTGAAATCAAGGAAGAGGTTTATGTTCAACAACTAGATGGTTTTGTGAATTCTAAATATCCTAATCATGTGTACCGACTTAAAAAGGCTCTTTATGGGCTGAAACAAGCTCCTCGGGCATGGTATGATTTATTGTCACAATTCCTCATTACGGAAGGCTTCATAAAAGGCAAGCTGGATCCAACGCTGTTCATTCAAAAACACAGAGAAGACATGATTATGGTACAAATATACATTGATGATATTATATTTGTTGCCTCGAACCAGATCTTATCAGATGAATTTGGGACACTCATGTCTTCTCGGTTTAAGATGTCAATGATGGGTAAGGTATCTTTTTTCTTAGGACTTTAGATATCCCAAAGTCCTAGAGGCATTTTTATCAACCAATCCAAGTATGCCCTTGAATCGCTTAAGAAATATAAGATGGAATCTTGCGACCCCGTAGACACACCTATGGAGGAAAGAATTAAGCTAGATACAAATACTATTGGGATTCCAATTGACCCTACACTTTATCGTGGTATGATCATTACCCTATTGTATATACAGCTAGCAGGCCTGACCTTCAGTTCTCAATTTGTATGTGTGCTCGGTATCAAACGAGGCCTACTGAGTTAGATTTAGCTGCTGTTAAAAGGATTTTTCGATATCTTAAAGGAACCGTTAATCGGGGACTTTGGTATTCGAAGGACTCTTTGATTGCATTAATGGCATATGCAGATGCGGATCACGCGGGTTATCAAGATACAAGGCGTAGCACAAACGGAACTTTGCAACTACTAGGAGATCGACTAATCAGTTGGGCATCGAAAAGGCAAAAAAGCGCTGTAATTTCAAGTACGGAGGTAGAATACATAGCTATGTCCGGTTGTTGTCCTCAATTTCTTTGGATGAGATCGCAATTAATCGACTATGGTCTAGGTTTCAACAAAAATCCGATGTACTGCGACAACAAAAGTGCCATTGCCCTCTGTTGCAACAATATCCAATTCTCCCGGTCGAAGCATATTGACATTCGCTACCATTTCATCAAGGAGCAAGTGGAAAATGGAGTGATCGAGCTTTACTTTGTCAGATTTGAGTTTCAATTGGCGGATATATTACGAAGGCTTTAGATCGCGCTCGAATTGAATTTTTGGCCGACAAGCTAGGATTGAGAACTTTCTCGCCCGAGACTCTAAAGGCATTGGCAGATGAAGCAAAAGAATAGTGGTGCTAAACTATTCTCTGTATCCTTGGTGATCATTTGTATATATTGTTTATATTTTTATCCACAAAAGCAAAATACAAAAATATAAAACCATAAAAAAACCATAAAAATCGAAAATTTCAGAAAAATCTAAAAATATTTTTACTATCTTTTTAATTTTTTAAGGCATGTCTTTTGGTACGATAATATTTACGGCCTTAAAAATGTCGATTAATATTGACACGACGCCTTAAATAGAGTTCGTACAAAAGTTGTAAATATTTCATAAAACATGCCTAAATGGTTTGCTATTATTTCAGATAGTAACCCGCTTTTCATATTAAAGTCAAGTATTTCTTATGAAAGCTTTGGCTCAGCAACGGGAATTAGTTTTCTCGGGCATGGTTTACTTTTTAACCATGAAAGGGATTGTGTTTACGTTATAAAACAATCTAACACGAATTTATGTACGCATCAGTGCATTTATTTGTTAAAACGAGAGAACTCTTGTTTTTATGAAGTTATCATCTCCACAAACCGTAGCAATTTACAACTGGTATCTACATACTCGACGATGTGACTACTCAAACGAAGACTACAACTCTTTCGATAGAACACGGGTCAACAATTCAGGGGGATCAATTCTCAAAGCATACAGAATATTTTATGTCGAAAGTGCCAAGTTCACAAATTGGTGTCAAAACAACGATACCAATCGTACATGTGGTGTCAAGAGATGACTTCAAACGTGACGAGGCGACCAACGTCTACCAACACGAACCATGTGATCTTATCATATGATGTTCTCATCAATAATGTCCAACCTTGTCAAATCATTCTAATATGTTGAATATGTGATCATTTTACAAATCGATATCACATCTCACAAATTGGTATCATGAAGATAAAACGGACTTGCATTTTCTTCCCAAAAACTTTGTTAAAACTTCATTAAATCAATTGATATAAAAAATATCGGGTGGGTTAATATTTTTAATAAAGGGTAGAAATTGTGATTTAATATGGGAAATGATTAATCACAAATAGTTTTACTTAACGTGATAGCTCATCCTGACATGTGAAAAATGTTTTCGAATATCGTGGCATAAGTTAAGGGGGAGCAAAACGGATTTTCACATCAAAAATGGATTTTCATGGTGACATATACTTACCCTCAACCCATTTATTTCACGATAATGAAGATTATGGTGACATGAGGATGGTAGGATACGTTAAGTCCAATGATTCTTCAAAAACTGGAGGAACCTTTCCAAGGACATTCCATAGCTAGAAATACTAGTCCTTAGGAAAGATGGAGAAAGATTATGAACGTAGTTTAATGCCGACCAAGTACTTAAGTTAGCACTGGAACAATCACAACAAGGTGCTAGTTATGACGTATTGGTAAGCATTGAAGGGGTTGAAGAATGAAAAAGAATTGTAAAGATAAATGGTGTAAAGAAAGAAGCCCTCCTTACAACCTTAGTCAGAAACCGTGTCAACTCATATGTTATTGAAGATACACATCATGGACCCAGTGATGTAATGCACAAGCCATCCCAACTAACTCAGATATCTCTCAAAAGGTATTTGTTTAAATCACACGGAGATCAACACGTTATCTATCAATTTATTCACTCCTAATCAATTGGTATTGAAATGGTGGCACTCCTATCTTGCCTCCGATCACTAAAATCCAAAATGCACGATCGAGTTTAGAGCCATTTGAGACCATCAAATATCTCATTAGGACACATTTCCATATTTCCTTGCTTCTTTAGACACTATGAAAAGTAAGAAATATATTAAGAGTCCTACGCAAAATCTTCATGATCTTGCCTAAACATCCGAGTAATACACAAGTATTTACAACGAAGATGGAAATCCTTCATGAGCGAACATCAAGAAGCTCATGGTAGGTGACTTGTACGATTCTTTATGAATCAAACTTGTGATAATTGGAAAGCAACAATGATTTATTTCTTAATTGAATTTAAACACGTTTCAGGCCTCTACGCAATATCTTAATGATCTGGCCAGAACACTCAGAGTGACACCCTAGTATTCACAGTGATGAGTGGAGATCCTTCTAGTGTTAACCTCAAACAAAACATGGTAGGTAACTTGCAAGATTCTATATGAATCAAGCTCGTGACTACTAGAAAGCAACGATGGTGTGATTCTTTATTGAATCAAACTTGTTCCAGGAATCAGAATTGACGGCTTCAATCATGCTGATAATTTTATCCAAATGATTCACTCTTTATGTTCGCAGTCAGCTTTGGACGGTCGAGTAAAGAGAACGGGTTTATCCGTGAAATCTTGTCAAGGAGGTCTTAATTGAAACTACCTGTCATAAATACGATATTTCATATCGTCCAACGGTCTTCCCTGACTGGAGGTAAAATGCTACCAAATTAGAATGAGATGTTCAAAGCCATTTCGTTCGTGTCTGCATATGTTACTACATTTGAAGACGGTGGCGTTGCGGTGTCCGAGAAGAAGTCGTCCCGCATGCTTATACTTTCTGCACCTAATACTTCAACAAATTCAAGAAAGCCTAAAAGTCAAGTCTTCCACTGTATCAAACTCTGAAGCTTTCAAGAATTACAAAGGTATAAGTATGTGCGACATGAACTTACGGAGAGGCGGATATCACAAGTGATGATGCACAAGATCAAGGCAAGAGATAAATGTTCAAGATTGATATCAAAGATCACATCAACATATTCACTAGAAAAGAAAAGAAAATAAAGACGAAGACTACGAGCTCAAGACAAACATATTATGCTAGGTTTATTTTATTATTGTAACTCGGGTAACGCCCTTTTTTGGAGTGACCTCCCTTAGGGGGAGATTGTTGGAAATATGTTTTTAACGTATTAGAAGAATCGGTCACTTCGACAATATATTAGTAAGTAGCTCGTAGTTTAGTTCTATTATTAATCAAACAAGGCCAAGCCAAGCCTACAACATGTGTAGGTCGGCGGCCTAATGTCAAGCCTAAGCCCATCATATGGCTTGGGTATATTAACCCTCTCCTTAGTTGGAGAGGGTGTGGTTCACTTTCCTTTTACACATAGTTAAAGTGTCTTCTTTACACTTTCTCTCTCTAAAAGTGTGTGCGTGTTCTCACCATTTCTATCTATTTCTCTATCTAGAGTATAAGCATGATTTACAATACCTTACAGAGAACGAGGCCACATCTACAGCCAACACTGCTGCCACCCATCCTGCTATTGAAAAACCCACCACTGAAGAGGAAATCATAATCGTGGATGACGATGAAGAGGAAGAGGCGGCTGCGGGTTATGACGGGGAAGGAGTGCCAGCCGTACACCACTTGAGGAAGCGTAAGACCAGAAAGAGGAAAGTCCCGGTCAAGGAATATGATCAGACCAACGCTTCTCCCAAGAAGTTGCGGAAGGACCATCCCTTGTACCAAGAAGACCAGGGGACGTCTACTACTAGCGAAGCAGGAGCCTACCAAGGTTCAAAAGCAAATGTGGTGTGGAACCCCACTC
Source organism: Glebionis coronaria (assembly GCA_025667525.1). NCBI lineage: Eukaryota > Viridiplantae > Streptophyta > Magnoliopsida > Asterales > Asteraceae > Glebionis > Glebionis coronaria. The sequence continues at coordinate 139,999 of JANFOE010000503.1, read as the reverse complement.
CTGTCAACGTCGTGGCACCCTCCGTGTCAGAACTGGCGAAGGAACCCCTATAAGTAACTCCAAAACTCCTACAATATGTGCGCCGCATATGTATTTCCACATAAACTTAACATAATTTACATCACAAGAAGGATCAATCTGAAGCCATGGCGCATGAGGAACCGTAGGTGGGGAGAAGGAGCCCAAGATCGAAACAAACAAATGGGCACCATCTCCCACCTTCGAGGACATACCAGAGTCACCCCCCCACCAGGCAAGCCGAGTACCAAATCTTGGAAGAGCCATCGCCCCAACCCTTTCACCCGAGCTGGAATTTTCCAGGGGCGGACAAGCTCGACACGCTCGAGAGTGTTGGCTCAAAAATGAGTTGATAAGTCAAAATACAAAGACAGAGACTAAATTTGCCAATACCGAATTCTTCACGCTGGTGGACAAAGTATCAAAGATAATAATGAAGAATATCAAGACAAGTAAATAGGAGATTTGGTTTTTAATAGTTATCTTTTGTAACAGATGTGATTTGTACTACATAAACAAACCACCAGCCGTAGGTTTTACATATTACTCCATCACTTACAATGTAACCTACAATGGAGTTTGATCTCTAGGTATGGGATTCAATGTATAAATTCCTAGAGTTGTTTGGGTTAATCATTAATACAAGCACAATTTGGGAGAGTTCATCTTGTTATCATCTTGTTCATATTAATGTTCTATTCTGCTATGTTTGATACATATGAACATTGATAATCCTAGATATAATGGTTCTTAACCATTGAGTCTAACGATTAATGGACTCCACAATTGGTATCAGAGCCTAAGGCTCGTGATATTTAGGAGATACAAGGTGTTATATTCGTGTTCGTTGCTGTGAAGCCGCTGTCCAGAATTTACGACAGTATTAGTGACAGATTAGCGACGGTTTGCAAGATCTGTGACAGATTTGCAACATAATTAGTGTCGCTAAAGATATGAATTTTAGGGTTTCGTTAATAAACCCTAGGTTGTCGATTTGTGGTGCTGTGAAGACGATTGTGTAGGGTTCCTTTTATTTGTGAACCCTAAATACGTAGCTAAAGATGATTGAAGCTGTGATTTTATTCGAATTAGGGTTTGTGCTTGAAACCCTAGATCAATGTTACAGTATTGTTGATTGAAGATGAAGGCTGATTCCATGTAATTAGGGTTTTGCTAACTCTGATTAATTGCAGCAGATCTGATGGTGATTCCACTAGCTTTAGATGGATCTCGTGGTGTTTGATTGCAGCAGGCACATCTCATGATTCATGGCTGCTGTTTTTCAATGCTATGGTGATACGTGGTGTCACAGGTTATGGTTTAATGATGTCATAAAACCATAACAGTGTGTGGTGTTTGATAGTAGCAGATATCGTAGATTATCTGATTGGATTTTTCATCTGAAACATCATTGTTCAATGATATAGCAGCAGGACGTTACAAAAGTTACATGATTATGATGTTGATGAACAAACCGTATGTTGCTGGGTAATTTATGGAGGATATTCGTGGCTTTGATGTTCGCTTGACTTATTTAGAAAGAAAAACAAGCAATGATCATATTGCTTTAATTAGGAAATTCGTATATTGATTTACGAATATACAAATGTTTATTCATTGGGTGTTTTCTTTATGCTTATTGGTTAACACGTGGGATGCAAAAGAAGCAAAAATGGTAAAGTGTTTCACAAGAGACAGAGACGTCTAATTGGAGCAGCTATGATATGTTTCAAAGTACTATTAAACAAGTACAACCAAGAAAAGATGTTTATGATTGGTTTAAAGAAAAGGGACGAGCAAAGTGAATATCTATTGGTCCATGATATGGAGAATGGACCTACTAGTGGTGACAAGAGAATAAATTGGAGGTATATGACTTATTATAATTTCAGTACTGTTGGTATATTTTATAACCATTATTATGTCAGTGGGTTGCTTTAGACACTGACATATGAAATCGAGCCACAGTCATATAAATTTTAGACGCTGTCATATTTACACGCTGACACATGAAAGCTAGACGCTGACACGTGTATTTAAGCCGCTGACAGTATTATTCGCAGACGCTGACAGAAAGTTTTGGAGATTTTTGGTTTGGAGTTCGGTTTATTCATATCAACTAGGTCTTAAAGGTATAAAGGCTCGTTTTATTTCCATTGATTACGAAGAAAAGTTTTTATCATTTATTTGAGGACGAAGTAGATTTTCGCGGGTATGTGTTTTATGCTTAAACACCTAGTGACAAAGTGGTCCAAAGATCTTGGAATGTATGATTTTTCTTATGGTACTCTACGCACATATTTTATATCACTTGAAGGAGCTACATTATCGTGCTCAGTGTTTCGTTTCAAAGGTAAATGAGGATTTTTGTATATAACATCTCTGCGTCACGTAGTTAGTGCAAGATATAGAATGCAAGTTCGGGTTATTCTACTTCATCATCAAGTAAGTCGTAATTAGATTTCTTCATATGCAATCATTACATAAAGCCTACAGAATTTGAAGATTAAAGAATGATTAGCACAATATAAGGGAAGCTAAATTGTTGAAGTGTTAGTCATTCAAATATGACATGAAGGTGAAGGTTTTTGCCACTGCTCATTGGTATAACTACAACTAATGTGAGTATTTACTGTTCAAAATCATTTTTATTAGGAGTTTGACCTACTGTGCTTCAAAGATGGTATTTTGAAACGTAGAATGCTTGGGTTAGAAGTATGGTATTTGTTGAGAGTAGTTGAAAATCAAGGTTGCTTACATACAAGACCCCTATTTGGATTATGTCAAAAAGGAGAAGAAGTCTACACAATGCAATATGTTGATCCTTAGTGTTATATGTTCTACAAAAGATATATGCTTGAGGGGAAGTGTTTTGACATCATCAACTAGGGGAAGATTGTTGGGTCAAAAATGAGTTGATAAGTCAAAATACAAAGACAGGGACTAAATTTGCATATACCAAATTCTTCAAGCTGGTGGACAAAGTATCAAAGATAAGAATAAAGAATATAGGGACAAGTAAATAAGGGATTTGGTTTTTTATAGTTATCTTTTGTAGCAGTTGTGGTTTGTAGTATATAAACAAATCACCAGCCATAGGTTTTACATATTATTCCATCACTTACAATGTAACCTACAATGGATTTTGATCTCTAGGCATGGGATTCAATGTATACATGCCTAGATTTGTTTGTGTTAATCACTAATACAAACACACTTTGGGAGAATTCATCTTATTGACATCTTGTTCATATTAATGTTCTATTCCGCTATGTTTTATACATATGAACATTGATAATCCTAGATATAATGGTTCTTAACCATTGAGTCTAACGATTAATGGACTCCACAGAGAGCTGCAAAGAATTCATAGACCATATAACCCCGCCAGGGTATGCGGTTGATCTCGGTGTTCTTTCCCATGATGAACTGATGGAGGAATATAACTTTTCAGCGGCGCACCAAGTAAAAATTGGTATGACAACCCATAAATTTCACATATATGTTATATTCTATAATTTAATTAAAGTGGAAAATCCATTAAAATTTTTTGCTTTTTATACCATTACTTGGTAAGATACACTGCTTCTCACAACCTGGACTGCCACTTCAATATATTCCTATATGTTGGAAATACAATATATATATATCAAGTCTAATATCTAAAAATAATTTAAAAAGTACATTATGAATAAGAACATCTCAAATATAACTAAGATGCCCTAAATTCCCTTAAAACCCCTAGAATCCCTTAAGTGAGTTGTAAACTCAAGAATAATAAACAATGAATTGAGAATACATATGAATAAGTCATTATGGATTATAAACAAGTTATAGACTATACTTTGAAGACATAATAAATGCTTAAGAATACTAAGGACAAACCATACAAAACTAAGTACACGTAATTATACATAATAGTGTAGATCACCACCTAGAAACTCTTGGTAAACAATGTTTCAAGCAATATAACTACTTAATATCTATGTACAGGTATCAAATATACTCCACTAAATATAATCTATCATATAAAGGAAAAGGTAATTGATAATAAAATACTAATATTCACTAATCTCAAGCTAATTACAAGAAAATGAAATAAAACCAAGATTAGCATATAAAATTCGTTATACATTAAATTAGAGTCCAATCTTTTGCCACTAATTATAAAACTCAATTATATATCATATTAAGATTATACATTTACTTCAATATAAAGTACAAGTTAATAAAGCATAAGGTACAAGTATCAAAGCATAGGATCTTAAGCTCCCAAATCAACCCTAGAATATGGTAAACCTATATAATCCCTTAACCTAAGAACGTAAGTCATAAACATACTATATAAGCCTTATAATAAGTATACATAAAAATATAAACCCTAATTACTCAAGATAGAAAGTCATTAGGATTAATGACCTAAAACCCCTATATTAAGAAATCTACTTAGAATCACTACCTAGTCTTTTTGGACAAGTCTACAAATATTAATAGGACTTCATTAAGGTTATAAGATTATGTTAAGACAATGTACAAGTACCCTAATTCACAAGGTACAAGATTTCAATGCATGACTTGTAAATTTTGTCAAAATGAGTATTTTCACCCTTTCGACATGTTTACTTAGTATAAGACCAATGTAGGGACTTCATGAACACATTGAGGACAATGTAGGATGTATAAATTGAGTTTAAATCAGTAGCAAATTGAAGAATAATCACTTTTACTAAGACTTAACCATAAATCATTAGAAACCCTCACCCGCCTAAGTTTTCTTCCCATTTCCACATCAAACCTTTGTTAAACTTCAAACCAAAGACCCAAACTTTTTAAAACAATGTATATATCCTAATGAAACCCTAATCCATCCCTAATCACATTCCTAAACCCGCACTAAAATTACAAAGTTACAAGTTACAAGCCCTAATTTAGGACCCAATTTAGGTTTTCCCTCCAAAAATCCCTTACAAACCATTCCCTCCCATTCTAAGTTTAAAAATAAGATATTTTCCAAGCCTTTTAAAAGTAGGTGCATCACCTACTTGTGTGCTACACATCACCATTCCAATCTATATCTTGTCGTGACATGTTTTTAGCCACAAAACCAAGATTAACATGAACCTAGCTCCTACAAACGTGCATAGACCTTACCTATACACCCTTAGTCACTAAGCTACATAATATTACACATTTACCCCTTTATCTTGGAGCCTAAGTGTTGTAAATTCTATAAATAGAGGCGAATAGGCATTTTTAGAACTTGCACCTCGTTTTCCTTAAACCTCCTACCCATTCTTCATTTTCACTTCTATATACGTCCTAAGACATGTCCCAAGACCAGAAACCAGGTCTAGAAGATAGCCATTGATGCTATTGAAGCTTTGATAGAAAGTAGTGTTCATAGGAAGCCATTAGGAGCCATTTTGGAGCATCCTATGTAATTTCTATGTTAGCTATGTTTTGATCTTGTTATAATGAATTATTAGATTTGTTATAATGCCAAAATTATGTTAGAAATATAATATAAAAGAATTAATTAATTTGGTCATTTTAAATAAAAGTTATAAGTTAAAGATGTCTTAAATCCCTAGTTTTATAATTCACATAAAATAATAAGCAAAAACCAATTTCAAACGCTATAATTCTGAAGATATTATGATTATAAATATGTTTTGAAACTTTTTTTTAAAATTTCTAGATCATTTGGTCCATTTTTGAGGTTGTGATGTAATTTTTATAAGTATAGGGACTAAAACTATCATTTTAAAACTATTTAACATTTTGGGCCAAAAGTGTCAATTTATGAAAGCTAAATATATGAGAATAAATATTGGAAATTTTGAGGTCCTAAGATTAAATATTGAAGGTTTAAAATGCAAATACTAAAACTATATACTTAAGTGATTAAAAGTGTAATTAAGCCAAAGTATAAACCAAAAGGACTAATTTAGCTAAATTTGAAACTAAAGAAGATTAATTATAAATAGGAGGAAGTAATGAAAGTATCATGTTAGTAGGGAGCTTTGTAAAAAGATGTTCCATCTCGATTTTACGTTCTGACTGAGTGGTTGGGTTTATGATTTAAAGTGCCCTCGCTCCTCAAATGTTTATAGAATCGCATCTGAGTATGATGGCCCAAACAATGGTCTAGAATTACAACCAAATATGGAATAAATAAAATATAACCAACACGTAAGGAGATTGAACAAAAGATTAAAGACTTGATACTGTACACAATTTATTAATCCAGGTTTATGTGAGAACAAGCTGTTGTTTATAAGACCAAGTTGTGGTTTGTGTAATCAAGTTGTTTTGTTGAGAATGAAATATATCTAGCTCTATGGATCCCAGGTGAGTTCATAGCCTCACTAGATCTAATTATTAAATGATTTGAAAGCCCGTGAGGGAGATATATGTTAAAATGGAATACAAGTATTTTGGTGTGCTTCTCAGATATGATTATTGACACTACGTTTGCTGTTGCCTTTAAAAGTCCCTTTTTAATCATTACCGTTAATCATTTAATAAACGTTAATATTGTGAATAGTACTATTTGGGGACTGACATCCCCTATCTGGGCAAGTCGCACTTGCTGGAATGCTGATGGATCTGACCTAGGCTAAACAGATACACTTTATTTTGCTAATACAGGAGATTGGCAGACTGCCTGCGTAAGGGCATTTTGTTGGGTTCCGGTATGTCTAGTAGCCGTGCATGAGCTAGTGCAATAATAATAAATTGTTTTATTTGAGCGAATAGTAACGTAGCTCAGGAAAAGGATCTTGTATTTAAAATGATTTTAAACCTATGAATTCACTCAACCATTGTGTTGATTTTAAGCATATATCTCAAGTTTTTAAGATTGTTAGAATGAAGCAGCATGAGGATGGCATGGAATGGTACAAGACTAAAATTATTCTATATTTTCGGGAACCTTATAATTTAAAACTATGATTTTTCAATGATATATAAAGAAATTTGATTTTGTCACTCTTTTGAGTTGTTTTCTATTATTATGACTTGTGAACTATGAAGTAATACCCCAGATTAATGTTCCGCTGCGTAAAGGTAAAATGCGGGTGTTACAGATTGGTACTCAGAGCCATGGTTATAGAGAACAAGAAATAAAATCTCGACTATAACTACTTTTAAAAATAATTTCAAGAAAGTCCTCCGTGCCAAAAGCCAGTGCTGCTACAAGAGTGATGTAAATGCCTATACTTGCTACTCTTAAGAAGAATGTGTAAGGATACCATGTTTATGTGCAAGTATAAATATTATTATACTTATAAGTAAGTACTATTATATTTAATATACAATAAGTATTATGATTCAACGTCTCCAGAAATATGTATCCCTATCTTCCTCCTATTATCATCCTATCGGATTTTCAAGATGAGCATTCTACAAGTACTCCTGATAATTCCCCGAAGTATCTTTCCAATCTCCCGATGAATAATCCATATGATACTTCAGAAAATACACCCAAAGATAAGAAATTCCTAAAAGTCATTTTACCTTTTGATGACGACCCCTATATGCAAGTCATACAAGCATATAATAAAGAAATAAATTCACACCTCAACAACAAAATTTTCCATCACCTTACCCTATTAATGTACCCTCACCTATGTCAGAAAACTTTCCCAAAAATACTTATGAACAACAAATTAAAGATATCCTACCCTATATGGAAGAAGTTCCTCCCGAGCGTATTGAAAATCTTGAAGATAAAGTTGAAGGACTTAGGAAAGGCCGAAGAATTATACAACGAGATTTTGAGAAGTTAGAAGAAGATCTTAAAGAAATTAAAGCCAAGTTGCAGAGAAGACAGACGATACACGATGAAGAAATTGTTCTAGCTCTATTGAAGATTTCTAATCAAGAATTAGTATCGAGGACATTCAAATTAGACATCGAGTCAACATGCGAAGTCTTTTTGATGCCATCAAAGAACTTAAGAAAGAGAGATGAAGACATTAGACTAGAAGTTGTAAAATACTTTCAACTTTACGTCTTTCCTTTTATGTTAACAGTGAAGCTTGTCTTGTAAGTACAAACAGACAAGTTGTTAATAAATAAAAGTTGTATTTCTCATCCAATCCTGTTATTCCATACTTGTTATAAAAAGTAAGATATCCTTATTTCTTAGTTTTCTCATAAATAATTATGAATGAAATTGCGTTAATTCTATCAAAAGAATATACTTGATAAAGTATATATTTTTAGAATTTCTGTTATCTTCTATTATAATGATAAATTATCAAGTTGAACATAACCCGTAAGTTTAAAGAAAGAGAAAGGAAACTTCCCAAGATTTCTAGAAATATTTTATTCTCAGCTTTTGTCCATCAAAAGGTTCTTCTATAGGATATGTACAAGAAAAGCTTGTTCTATAAGACGAGTTTTTACATTTTCTGTTATATTCCTCCATTCCATATCATGGAAAAATTATGTTACGATTATGTATGAGTCATATCTTTATAATTCCATGGTAAAGTTTGAAATCCTATTTCATAGTTGGATTTATTATTTTTGGATATGAATGATAATCAACATAGTAAATTTCCTATATAAGCCTAAAAGATATACTTTGTGTTCGATAAGCATTTATATGTATCCACATACATATGTGACAAATATTTTCTGATATAAGTATATATTGGATTCTGAATTATTTATATTCTTTCCTTTCATTCTAAACCATAAAAGTATTTGATGTTACTGCAATCCTACAAATACAATTGTTAATAAGAATTATTCGAAAGAAGATTCCATGGCTAATTAGTTTTGATGTCCAACGAAGAAAAGATGCTATTAGTATCACCCGTTGGATTGAAAAAGCCAATTTAGTTTCCTATCATATTTGAAATTATAAAGGGAAGCTTAAGATAACACTTTGTTAGTTAGCTCAGTAAATTATTTATACTCAACCCACTAAGATAAAAAAAAGTACCTAAGATCGGTTGTTAATTTCAAATATTTCTTAGAAAGATGATCAAGAAAAACTCCGCCATCTAATGATAAAAGAAATTAACCTCGAGAAACACATGAGGAAATTTCAAGGGTTAGTAGAGTTAAATCCTATTTCGTAGAATGATAAAAGCCTTCATCAGAAGATTTTATCATGAAATTATGTCATGGAATTTCATCAGAAATTCTATTAAGAAAAATTCATCAGAAGATTTTGTTAGAAAAATTTATAAAAGAATTTTATCAAAGATTTTAAAGAAAGATTACCACTTCCAAAATCCAAATATATTGGAAAAAGTCAATCACCTCTACCCAAGGAGTTGATGAACAAGGTAATTAAAGAACAATCTTGTGCAAAAATCAGAAAAATCTTAGGCGTATATTCAACAATGAGAGAACGTCCGTAAACTTTAAGTAAACTAAAATCCAACCTACGGTGAATATAATGGAAATTATATTTTGTGTAAGAAATGCACTCTGCATTACACAGGACTTTGCACCATCTAGTGTCAAAATTTTCAACATAGTAGGTCATTATATTTGGAATATTATAAAAAAGTGGCCTTGTAAATTATATGTTCGATAGAATTATCATGTTGTATGGAATAAAATATCGTCTTAAACGTCATTCGTCTCTAGAAAACCGTATTCTTAGATATTATATACAAAACGTCTTACATACACTAACATAAGAAAGAAATATAAGGGTATAATAAACATATTAAATACTAGAACATTAGTTTATATTCATGTCATGTCGGAAATTTCTAAGTCAATGATTTACATCCTATTTATTTGAAAATCTAAATAACCAAATCTATGATTTCTTCCTTGCATAAAGTTGGACGCATCTTTATGTTAGTAAGAATTTATTAATGGACTTAATAATATTCGATATAAGAAAAGTATAGACTTAATAAAACATTAAAATACTAAATAAGAGATTACGTATATTACTATGTATAAGTATAATGGAAATATACGTCAATATTCGCCTAAAATTTGGAACTTATAAATACCTAGAAATTAGAATTCAACTCGAAGAAACTTTGAAATCCTTATATTATTAAGTCATCTGATTTACTAGTTAAATCTGGATTTCCTCCATGGAAATAAGAAAGAACAACAAGGATTTTGTAGACATGATGCCATCTGGATCATTGTCAACTATAAGATTTATTTAAGAAATTGATAATATTAAAAACTTTGACAAGGTTATATGAAATAATCTATTAACATAGAGTATCAATATCTAGTTAGTAAGGATGTTTTCTCTATCAATTACCCAAATTGATTTTGAAAAAAAAATGCAATTTAGCAGTGACATATTGACTTGAGTTTCCTAAAGAACTCGGTAATAATCACAATCCTTTTCATATTTTAAATCTAAGGAAGATTTAAGTAATTAAATGATATGTTTTCTATATTACGTTTGTTGATAAACTAAATTAATATAATTTTTTAATATGGTTTTGATCACTAAAATATATTTTATATATAACCCTGTTGATGAAAATAAAGATAGAAAACATTTATTTGAAACTAAAAACCAGTTGTAAAGCTATTTTTTCTGATATGAGAATAAAATTCTAAGTAAAAATTTGAACCCTTAGGAGCTATGTTTGCCCTTAATATGTTATGTTACTATTATAATCTCGGGACAAGATTTATTTAAGGGGGAGAGACTATGACAACCCATAAATTTGACATATATGTTATATGCTATAATTTAATGAAAGTGGAAAATCCATTAGAAATTTTTGCTTTTTATACCATTACTTGGTAAGATACACTGCTTCTCACAACCTGAACTGCTACTTCAACATATCCCTGTATATTGGATATACAATGTATATATCAAGTCTAAGATCTAAATATAATTTAACAAGTACATTATGAATAAGAACATCTCAAATATAACTAAGTTGCCCTAAATTCCCTTAGAAACCCTAGAATCCCTTAAATGAGTTGTAAACTCAAGAATAGTAAACTATGAATTGAGAATACATATGAATAAGTCATTATGGATTATAAACAAGTTATAAACCATACTTTGAATACATAATAAATGCTTAAGAACAGTAAGGACAAACCATACAAAACTAAGTACACGTAATTATACATAATAGTCTAGATCACCACCTAGAAACTCTTGGTAAACAATGTTTCAAGAAATATAACTACTTAATATCTATGTACAAGTATCAAATATACTCTACTAATTATAATCTATCATATAAAGGAAAGGTAATTGATCACAAAATACTAATATTCACTAATCTCAAGCTAGTTACAAGAAAATGACCTAAAACCAAGATTAGCATATAAAATCCATCATACGTTGAATTAGAGTCTAATCTTTTGCCACTAATTATAAAACTCAATTACATATCATATTAATATTATACATTTACTTCAATATAAAGTACAAGTTAATAAAGCATAAGGTACAAGTTGTCAAAGCATAGGATCTTAAACTCCCAAAATCAACCCTAGAATATAGTAAACCTATATAAACCCTTAAACCAAGAATGTAGAAACCATAGAAGTCATAAACATACTATATTATCCTTAGAATAAGTATCATAAGAATATAAACCCTAAATACTCAAGATAGAAATTCATTAGGATTAATGACCTAAAAACCCTTATATTAAGAAATCTACATAGAATCACTACCTAGTCTTTTTGGACAAATATAAAAATATTTATAGGACTTCATTAAGTTTATAATATTATTTTAAGACAATGTAAAAGTACCCTAATTCACAAGGTACAATATTTCAATGCATGACTTGTAAATTAGGTCAAAATGAGTATTTTCACCCTTTCGATTTGTTTACTTAGAATAACTTAGTTAAACCAATGTAAGGACTTCATGAATACATTGAGGACCATATATATGATGTATAAATTGAGTTTACATTAGTAGCTAATTGTAGGATAATCACTTTTACTAAGACGTAACCATAAATCATTAGAAACCCTAACCTGCCAAAGTTTTCTTCCCATTTCCACATCAAAACTTTGTTAAACTTCAAACCAAAGACCCAAACTTCTAAACATAATTTATATACCCTAATGAAACCCTAATACATCACAAATCACATTCCTAAACCCTTAATTACCAAAATTAAAAAGTTATAAGTTACAAGCCGTAATTTAGGACCCGGTTTAGGTTTTCCCTCCAAAAATCCATTTCAAACCATTCCCTCCCATTCTAAGTTTAAAAATCAGATATTTCACAAGTTCTAAGATATTTTACAAGCCTTTACAAGTAGGTGCATCACCTACTTGTGTGCTACACATCACCAATCAAATCTATATCTTGTCGTGACATGTTTTTAGCCACAAAACCAAGATTAACATGAACCTAGCTCCTACAAACGTGAATAGACCTTCCATATACACCCTTAGTCACTAATCTACATAATATTACACCTGTAACCCTTTACCTTTGAACCTAAGTGTTGGAAATGCTATAAATAGAGGCGAATAGGCATTTTTAGAACTTGCACACTGTTTTCCTTAAACCTCCTACCATTATCCATTTTCACTTCTATATACATTCTAGGACATGTCCCAAGACCAGAAACCCGGTCTAGAAGATAGCCATTGAAGCTCTTGAAGCTTTGATAGCAAGTGGTGTTCATAGGAAGCCATTACGAGCCATTTTTGAGCATCCTAGGTAATTTTTATGTTATCTATGATTTGATCTTGTTATAATGATTTATTATAATTGTTATAATGCTAAAATTATGTTAGAAATAAAATCTAAAAATAATTAGGTCATTTGGTCATTTGAAATAAAAGTTATAAGTTAAAGATGTCTTAAAACCCTAGTTTTATAATTCACATAAAATAATAAGAAAAAAACCTATTTCAAAAGCTATAATTCTAAAGAAATGTTTTTATTATGATTATAAATATATTTTTAAACTTTTTTTTTTAAAGTTCTAGATCATTTGGTCCATTCTTGAGGTTGTTATGTAATTTTTATAAGTATAGGGACTAAAACTGTCATTATTTAAACTATTTAACATTTTGTGCAAAAAGTGTCATTTTATGAAAGTTAAATATATAAGAATAAATATTGGAAAGTTTGAGGTACTAAGATTAAATATTGAAGGTTTAAAATGCAAATACTAAAACTTTATACTTAAGGGATTAAAAGTATAATTAAGCCAAAGTATAAACCAAAAGGACTAATTTTGCCAAATTTGAAACTAAAGAAGATTAATTATAAATATGAGGAAGTAATGAACGTATCATGTTAGCAGGGAGCTTTGTACAAAGATGTTTCATCTCGATATTACGTTCTGTTTGAGTGTTTGGGTTTACGATTTAAAGTGCCCTCGCTCGTCAAACGTTTATAGAATGGCTTCTGAGTATGATGGCCCGAACAATGGTGCTTGAATTACAACCAAATATGGAATAAATAAAATATAACCAATACATAAGGAGATTGAACAAAATATTCAAGATTTGATATTGTACACAATGTATTTATCTAGGTTTGTGTGAGATCAAGTTGTTGTTTATAAGACCAAGTTGTGGTTTATGTGATCAAGCTGTTTATTTGAGAAAGAAATATATCTAGCGCTATGGATCCCAGGTGAGTTCATAGCCTCAGTAGATCTAATTATTAAATGATTTGAAAATCCGTGAGGGGGATATATGTTAAAATGGAACACAAGTATTTTGATGTGCTTCTCAGATATGATTATTAACACTACATTTACTGCTCCCTTTAAAAGTCCCTTTTTAATCGTGACCGTTAATCATTTAATGAACGCTAATATTGTGAAAAGTACTATTTGGGGAATGACATCCCCTATTTGTACAAGTCGTACTTTCTGGAATGATGATGGCTGTGACCTAGGCTAAACGGATACACTTTATTTTGATAATACAGGAGTTTGGCAGACTGCCTGTGAAGGGCATTTTGTTGGGTTCCGGTATGTCTAGTAGCAGTGCATGGGTTAGTGCAATAATAATAAGTTGTTTTATGTGAGTGAATAGTAACGTATCTCAGGAAAAGGATCTTGTATTTAAAATGATTTTAAACCTATGAATTCACTCAACCATTGTGTTGATATTAAGCATATATCTCAGGTTTTTAAGATTGTTAGAATGAAGCAGCATGAAGATGGCATGGAATGGCACAAGACTAAAATTATTCTAGATTTTATATTGTAAAACTCTGATTTTTCAATGATATATATAAAGAAAGTTGATTTTGTCACTCTTTTGAGTTGTTTTCTATTATTATGACTTGTGAACTATGAAGTAATACCCTATATCAACGTTCCACTGCGTAAAGGTAAGTAAGGGTGTTACAATTGGTGCGGCATGCGGTTACGGTTTGAAGAGGCGATCCTGCTCAACCAAGTGCGGTTAGGAATCTAGCGCGCAGGGAAAAGATGGTCGAGGACCACGAGCAAACAATTGAGGCGCTGCAGGCTCAACTCTCCACCGCAGAAGCTAATATTAAGGAGCAAGCGCAGCACGCCACAAGTCGTGATGTCCAAGATTCAAACAACAAGATACAATAAGAAATTCCTATATGACCCTTTCCCTCTAACACTTAGCCGTTTTGATGGTAGTGTACATTTTATTAACTTCACAACCTCATTATACAGGTAGCCACCGCGGATGCAGCTGTCCAGTCATTGACCATGAAGGTTGACACCCTTACCCGAGACCGTGATAACCTCCATGTACTGGTGAAGGGTGAGCAGCGGTTAGCCGAACAGTTCTATAGGTATTGAGAGGCAAAGGAGAAGATAATTGACGATCGGCTGGAGGACATGGACACAAGCCTGGATTCTTTGGCCATCGACTTTGACGAAGAGATTTACCCCCACATGCTTATGGCCATCGCTGGCCGTAGGTGGGTTATTTAGCATGGTATTAGGCAGGCGGTGATGAAGATTGTTGAATCACCCGAGATGGCCCAGCCCTTCGCAAATGTTGTTTCGGATGGTATTGACCGTGGGAGGCATGAGGGACTGATGGGTAGTATTAAGTGGGTTGGGCAAGGACGAGCCGCAAAGGATCATATCTTCCACCGGCATGACGCACAAAAGAACATGATCGTTTCTATGACGACACTCAAAGACGTTGAGTACCCCCGACTGGTGGGTAGACTTACAGCCTTATTCCTCCTAGCATACTATCCCGGTCTACACTGACAACCCTCCTTCCCATGACCCATGGGCACTAAATGGAGAAAGGACTCTGAGGGAAGCTATTAAGGCCAACCAAGTCAGGGTAAGGGGCAAGAAGGAGAGCTGGATTTTGTGTAGAACTTTGACAGCCGGATCGGCACACTTTACAAGATCCGATGGTGTTGTTGTGGCCGCCCCTAACCGTCCTGGTTTAGCCTTGGTTCTAGAGGATGTTGAAGTTCACGGTCCCTCCAACCTTGCCTCGATCAACCAGCAAAAGAAGGACATGGCTTCCAACATCCCTCCTCAATAATTGCAATCATGAACTTTGTTATTGTAATCAAACACTTATTTGTATTTGTAATATTTGGCCGTGGATGTCCACGACACTTTTGTGTAGACTTATCTTATAATATTTGTATTTGGATAAATATATATCTCTTGTGTGTAGTATGTTACGGCTTATTCATAAAAGACAATACTAAAAGTTACTAGACACGCAGAGTATGTCTTTATCATATCCGTCCTTTATTAATGCGGCATGTTTAAAATTCATTACAACGTCTTCACAATAAGGTGTCTAGCAAGGATTCATGATTCATGGTTGCTAGGGTTGCATCCCTTTTATGCGCGCAAGTTGAATTATTAGGTTCACTCAATCCTCTTACTTCACATGGAAATGGATAGTACATCTATGACTGAAGATAAAATGACTAAATAGACCTAACATAACTAAACACACAAACGAAAAGTTTTGAACAAGAACTGGTCATGGTGTTAGCTAGGCACCACGACATTTTATTATCACGTTTACGTTTTTTAAAACAATATGAATAAATCCTAAGACAAATGATTCCTAGAAAACATAAAAATTACATGGACTTTATTGGTGCTGGCTACAGCTGGATTTCCACGTCGAAGGCCGTAGCCTTAAAGATAGCATTTTTATAGATTGTTGATGTTCCATGTGCGACCTAAGTCTCGACCGTCCATGTCACGTAATATGTACGCGTCGTCCCCCAAAGCGTCCGTGACCTCGTATGGTCCTTCCCACTTTGGGCCAAGTTTCCCATTGTTTTCAACACGGCTTGCTTCATTTGCCCGATAAACAAAGTCTCCTGGCTTAAAAGATACACCCTTCACCTTAGAACCGTAATACCCTTTCATCTTTGCTTTAACTCTTGCCTCATTGATTGCTGCCAACTCTCGTTTTTCCTCTAACAAGTCTAAGTTAATCCTTAGATCCTCGTCGTTCGTGATAACGTTTACTTCCGCAGTACGGATTGTTGGCATTTGAATTTCCGCTGGTATTATTGCTTCAATGGCATACGCCAGTGCGAATGTTGTATCTCCATTAGTAGTTTTGATTATTGTTCGATGCGGACACAACACATGTGATAGTTCATCAACCCACTTAGCATTTTTTTTCCATCCAGATGTGCCTTAATACCCTCTCCTAGGCTTCGATTGGAACGTTCCACTAGAACATTGGTCTGCGGATGTTTGACAGATACGAAGCACTGCGTGATATTCAACGCCGCGCACCAGTCTTTGAACGGATTGTCCGTGAACTACTTACCATTAGCAAAGATTATCTCTCCTCGTAGACCAAAGCGACATACAATATTTTCCCAAACAAACTTTTTTACCTACTTGCCCGTGATTGTTGCTACTGCTTTGGCTTCGATCCACTGGGTGAAGTAGTCCATGGCGACAATTAAGAACTTATGCCCCTGGATACCACCGGGAATGGGCCCGCGATATCAATTCCCTACTTGTAGAATGGCCATGGGGATGTAATAGGTGTTAACTCCTGTTGTGAATCACGCGGTACAGGCCGGTGTACTTGGAAGTCATTACATTTGAGTATTAGGTCTCGCGCGTCCTTGTGCATGGTTGGCCATTAGTATCCCATCCGTAAAGCCCTTACAAAAACTGATCTTGGGCCTGCATGCATGTTGCATGACCCCTCATGAATTTCGCTAATCACTTAGCTTCCTTGATTTAGTCCGACGCATCGCAGCCAGGGTTGTACGAATGACCTCTTTTATAAAATCCCATCACGGACCTCAAAACCTTCCGACTTCCGTCAGATACGGCGTGCCTCAGCCTCATCATCCGGGAGTGTTTTGTTTGACAAGTATTCGATGAGTGGGGTCATCTACGTAGGTCCCTCCTCCTCGACTATTGACATAATTTCTTATCCTGCAATCGATTTATCCTTGAGTAACTCTACCAAAACTTGTTTGGACAAGTGAGCAAAGCTAGTAGACGCGATTTTGCTCAAGGCGTCTGCCTTCTTGTTCTTTTCCCTAGGCACTTGCTTTTTGGTGAACATGGTGAATCCTCCAATGAGCGACTTTACTTTCTCATGTATTGGATCATATTGTCCTCCTTGGATTCATACTCCCCGAGGATATGACTCGCGACTAGATGTGAGTCAACGTATGCCTCCAGGTTTCATACTCCCATCCGTGTGGCTATTCTTAGCCCGCGATCAACGCTTCGTACTCATCTTCATTCTTTGTCACCGTGAATTTGAAGCATAACGCATAAGTAAACTCCATACCATCCGGATTGGTGAGTATAAGGCATGCGCCTGATCCATCTGTGCATGAAGATCCGTTTGTGATTAAGACCCATGGGTCTTGTAGATTTTCCTCTTTAGGGGCCTTCATGCTTTCCTCCTCCGGCTTCTATATTATAATGTCAGTCAAGATTTGGCCTTTGACTGTCGTGCGAGGCCTGTATGAGATATTCTGTTCCCCCAACAAAACACTCCATTTTTGCAAACGCCCTGCCGTGTCCGGTTTTGATATGACATGCTTGATTGGCTGGTCTGTAATTACCACAATAGGATGCGCCTGGAAGTACCGGTGTAGATGTTTGGTGGCATATACTAGTGGTAGAACCAACCTTTCCATCGGTGTGCAATTCAGCTCTGGTCCTTGTAGCGCTCGGCTAACAAAATAAATGGGCATCTGTACCACGTCCCTATCCGTCCTCAAGACTGCGCTAATCGCGCCATGGGTGGCTGACAAATAAATGATCAACTCCTCCTTGGGTCGCGGTGCGACCAACATCGGGAGGGAGGCCAAATGCTTCTTGACTTCATTAAAATATTCCTCTGACTCCTTTTTCCAAATGAAGTCACTCTTCTTCATACATCGCTTGAGTGTTTTGAAGAGAGGTAAGGATTTCTCTACAGACTTGGAGAGGACCCTATTTAGGCCTGCCGACTTACAGTTAAAAGACTGTACCTCTTTGAGCGTTCTTGCAATGGTAGATGTATCACGACTTCCGTCTTATCATGGCATGGTCTGATTCCAATGGGGTCAATCATGTATCCCAAGAACATTCCTTCAGTAGCTCCGAATGTGCACTTCTTTGGGTTTAGCTTCATATTGATTTTTTGCAGCGTGGCATAAGTTTCCTCAATATCCCTGATAAGTCCGTCCTCTATATGGCTCTTTATAACCAAGTCGTCGACATAGACTTCCAAGTTACGCCCAATTTGATTGTCAAAAGCTTTGTCGACTAACTGTTGATACATTGCTCCTACGTTCTTGAGGCTGAATGAAATCTTAGTGTAATAATAGACACCCTGGCTTGTGTGGAACCCCGTCTTTTCCTCATCCTCTACAGCAATCTGAATTTGGTGATATCCCTTGTATGCGTCCAAGAAGCATTTGAAGGGATACCCACACAAAGATTTCACTTTTCAATAAATATTTAGAAGTGGGTAGCAGTCTTGTGGACATGCTTTGTTTAGATATGTGAAATCAACGCACATGCGCCAACTTCCATCGTGTTTCTTAATCATGACTGGGTAGTATACCTCCCGCATTATACTTGCGTCCACTAACTTCTTTGCTAAATGAAGTATTACTTGGCTTCGCTCCGGGGCTTGTCCCCATTTCTTTTGATTTACCGGGGTATATCCTGGTCGAATTTGTAACCTATGCTCTTCTATCGAACGCGATACGTCCGTCATGTCTTTTGGTTCCCAAGAGAATACGTCAGGGTTTGCTTTTAGGAGATCACACATGGCGCTCTTACCTTTGTCAATTAAGGTTCCCCCTACTGCTATCTCTTGATCCGGATAGTCTGGGTGGATTGCTACCTTGCAGTTTGCTGGTGGTGACTCCTTTCCCTTGGGAACTGGTTATGTTGGTCGGATTATTGCATGACACTCTGATTGTGGTACCATCGTATTGAAGATAGTGACAATTCCTCCATCCATAGGGAATTTCATCATGCCATGTGTCGTGGATGGTATAGCCCGGATAAAGAATATCCCTGGCCTTCCAATGATACCATTGTACAGTCGATGATGAACGTATCACCATGAAATTTATCTGTGTTGTGGTTGAGTGTTCGTCATCTCTGACGGTAACTAGGAGTTGCAGCTGGCCCAATGGCTAGATAGTTTCTCCACTAAAGCCAATGAGCGGTGACGTGGCCGGTATCAACTGCTTCTTTACTTCCGTTCATAGCCGTGTAAATCAGTGTTCATAGAGTATCTCGGTTGATGACCCTCCATCAACGTACATGCGGCAGACATTGTGGTCTCCCATGTTTACTTCAATTGTGAGGGGCCCTTGGGCTACATTGCTTGAATTTATGGGTAGGAACAAGATCTCATTGCAACGAGAAAATTTTTGACTGATGTTCTGCCTAGTCCTGCGCTGCCACGATTGTACCATGAATATGGTAGTGGGCTTATCCTTAGGGTGATCTTTTCTTTCATTCTTTTTGTTGTCCTTTCCATCATTCTAATCCTTGGCGAGATGTTTGAGCTGTCCTGACTTTACCAGCGACTCAATATACTTTTTGAGCTGGATGCACTCGTCCGTGTCGTGGCCCTTGTCATTATGGAATCTACAAAATCGATTCCCTTGACAACAGTCGACTGGAGTTGTCATGGGAGGCGGTCTTGGGAAGTTTGCGCCCTTTGATAATAATTTCTCTCGTGGAGAAATTCTTAGAGGGGTGAACTTGTCAGTGCCCCACCCCCTTTTTGTTTACCACGATAGTCAAGGCTCCTACCACTCGCCTGGTTTGATTATTTTTTGGGTTGGTCGTGACTCTGATATGTTTGGTTTTATTTTGTGGAATAGGCCGCTGAGACCGCGGCCTCTCCTTCCAAATAGGACCTAACCCTTTTCATTAACTCATCGAATGTTTAAGGACGCTTGTCATTCAAACGTCTAATCAATTCCTTATCTGTTATGGCGTGCATATAGTCGGATATCTTTAAAACTTCAGGACATGCCTTGATTTTCGTGCACTTATCTTTGAAGCGCTCTGTGAAGTCTTCCGTAGACTCCTTATGCTTCTGTTTCACCGTGTCCTATAAAACAGGGTCCCTGTTATACTTCTTTCTCTGAGTATAATTCCTTCTGAATGCACGCTGCAATTCCTCAAAGTTGTCTATGCTTCGACGCGGGAGTCTTTCAAACCAGTCACAAGTGTTTCCAATGAGTGTTGAATTGAACATCTGACACCACAGAGGCATAGGCCATCGTTCAAACTTTGCTTGTGTTTCGAAAAATTTTAGATGGTCATCCGGGTCACCTGACCCATCATAAGTTTTCATACATGTGGGCATTGATTTTTGTCCTCGGAGTAGTCCCGAGTGCGACTTGTGCATGCGTCCACTCTCTCCTGGAACCATAGGAGGGACAAATCCTCATTATCCTGTTGGGAGTGGCGAGATGATCGTCTCCGATGCTCCTGACTACTGCCTGAAGATTCAGAAGAGGGGTATCTCGCTCTGCAACGTCTGGGGTGATGGTCCTCAGAATCGGATCTGGATGAATCATATCTGGGCGAACATCTTCCGCGCCTCGAACGGTTGCGGTGACTGTACGTCATTGGTGAGGGGGTGACATCTCTCCCCTTAGGAGGATATGTCCTCTCGAAGACACTGACACACCTGGTGTTTTCATGTGGCGTCTCTTGGAGAGCGCGATGCGTAGATCCGCCTGAAAGGTTTGTGTCCCCTCGATTTTCCTCGAGATCCTAGAGTATCCTCTCTTCAATAAGTTTGAATACATTACACGCTTGATGTTGTTCCTCCCTTTGGGGAAGTGTGATAACTGATTTTACTCAGGTTAAAAAGATTCGTTTAAGTATGTCTAATCGAATTGATCTAGGTTCTCTATGTGACTCTATTGATGTTTGGTGGAACAAATATTTTTGGTTGGTTTTTAATTTAAATGTGCAAAGACTTAAAAGTAAATGTCGTTGAAAGTAAAGTGGCGTTAAAGTAAAGTGCATGAAAATAAATCTAAATCTAATTAAAAGAAAGTGTACAATATTTAAAAACGTGACGGAAAGTAAATTTAATTAAATGACTAAAAATAAAAGCGTGACTGAAATTAAAATTAGACAAGTATTAAAATGAGAATGTAAAAATAAAACAAGGCAAAATATAAGAAAATAGCCTCCAATCGGAATATATATTCCGATCTTACCTATCGGAATGTCAAACCTGCTCAATCGGAAAGTTGGTCGGAACCCAATCGGAATGCTGTCACCACCAATCGGAATATCCAAAACACCTCCAATCGGAATGTTTAACTCCCTCTTGATCGGAATATGGTGATCTGGTCGGAATGCTAATCGGAAACCACTTGATCGGAATACTGTCACTGTCCCAATCGTAATACTGATTATGCACCTCGATCGGAATTTGGAAAGGAGATCCAATCGGAATGTTTGTCACTCACACACGATCGGAATAACCAACACCTTGCTACGATCGGAATACCAGAACCCCCACCAATCGGAATGTAGAATCCCTTATCCGATCACGCAGATCGGAAAGTAAAACCCTTTTCCGATTGATCCAATCGGAATACGGAGAAAAGTACCAAAAATAAGCTTAACAATTAAGCTATAATCCTAATAAGCTCAAGACTAAATCCTAAGGTAAAAACGTGTAAGAATAAGCTAACAAACTGAAAGTCAACAACTTTTAAGACACGAAATTAATAAACTTTAAGAAAAACAATTTTTTATATAGAAATAACTTTTGTAAAAACTATATAAACTTGAAAATAAATCAAATAAGCTATGAAAATAAGAGATTTAAAACAATCAAAAGCATAAAAATCAAATCTTTACCAAATCAACAAATTAAAAACGTGTAAATCAAAGAAAGGTAGAAGAAGATCAAGATCAACAAGATAAAGTAAAGGTGCAAGAAATTAAAGAAACACTTACTTGAATTTAAAGGTAATTAAAGGTGCAAAACATGTATTTAAATGTGCAAGTAATTAAAGGTGCATAAAATAAAGGTGGAAGAACTAGTTTGTCAATCTAGCCAACAAGAGGAAAATGAAAATGATCTAATCTATATATAGGGGAGATTAAGGCTTGCTTAGGAAGCTTCCTTAATTGCATGCTTAGTCCCTCCTTCTTTAATCTTCTTTTAATTGCACCATTAGTCCCTTTCTTCTAATCTTCTTTAAACTTGGACTTAAAGGACTTTTGGCTTCGGGACTTCTTTGAACTCGTCTTTAAATTCTTCAATAAAATAGACTTGAATTCTTCGGCTTTTGATAAACTTCCGTCTTTTGACTTTTTCTTCGATAAATCTTCAGAATTGGTCTTGGACTTCCGTTCTTTTTGCACTCTCGACTTCTTGACTTCGTCTTTCATCTTTTTCTTCAATAAAAGTCCGTAAATGCCCGTGAATTCCCGTGTTTTCTCCACTTTTCACCTTTTCATCCTAAATCACAACAAAAACACAAACCACGCATAATTCCGACATAAAAGACATAAAATACACGTTTTGGTCCGGTTATTATTGTAATTAAGTGGTAGAAAAGATGTGTGTTTTCACACATATCAAAGTGCCTTGGACCGACATCTTCTGTTCCTCTTTCTGACCGTTTAGGCGTGTCCCCAACAACACTGTTGAAGTTCAGCATGGTCTGGAGGTTCCAACCTAAGTTCATTCTTACCGTTATGATAGGAACTATTGATTCAAAGTTCTGCATCACGTATCCTTTGATACTCCCATCGTTGACAAGGGTGTTAATATCGACTTCTGTATCGGTGACCAGTGGTCTCTGCACCTCCCTATGGGGAGGTATGGATGTCAACCCTGGATTCGGGTTATTCACTGGGATGGTAGGTGTGGGGGTATTGATTTGTGCCTCTGTCCCATGTAAGGACTGGTCTACTATGTTTCGAGTAGCACCCCCTCCAGCTGATCCCGTGATTGGCTGAATGATCGGCGTATTTGTTACCGGTCTTTTGTTTGCGTTTCGCTAGTATCCCTGATTAGGGTTTCCTTTTGTCATTGGTAGAGTTTAGTGTAGGGCCCCATGGATGGCGCCAACTTGTTGATATAAAAGTTGGATGGTCCTTCTCGACCCGAATTAGGCTTAATTCGAGTGCCTGGAGTTCTGGCTCTTGCACCAAGTGAATTTTTGGTTGATATCCTACACAATAAACAACACGTTGTTAGGCTTACCGTGGGAACGTATCCCACGATTAGACTCCGGTGTGAGAGTAAGTAATCGGTTTTAGGGATAGATATCGGTGAGGTATGAGAGTGTGAAGTAAATTGTACCTTTTTAGAACCCTTGGGGGTTCCTTATATAGGCGACAAAGTCCTAGTTGGACCTTACCGAGTCTTGAGACCTAAGAAACATATAATTACCATCTGTGTGTTTATCACAATCTTCTAATTATAGTTAGTAGATATCTCCTTTCTTTATGGTGAATCACAATCCTAATTAGATAGTGATTATGTCTAACCCTTGCCGCATGTGACAGGTCGTGGGCCGTACCCAATATGTACGAACATCATTATCCGAAAGCCATAGTTCCAGAATAACATTAATCCAACCCATCCATGCTAGGTCGGACACGGGTAGTACCCGTGAGCCGGGTCGAGACCTGGATAGGGACTATATGTCATCATTTCATGGCTAAAGCTCCAATGACTCAAGCATGGTTATGGCCTCAACGTCTATCTCGTCTCAACTTTGATACCATCAACATGCTTTCCAAGAAAGATATTGTGAGAGGCCTTCCAAGCTTGAAAATCATCAAAGATCATCTTTGTTCTTCTTGTGAGCTTTGTAAAGCTAAACGGACTAGTTTAAGAACCAAGACTACACCAAGCTCTAAAGAACGCCTAGATCTTCTTCATATGGATTTGTGTGGTCCCATGCGTGTTCATAGTATCAATGGGAAGAAATAAAATGTAGAAATGCTAAATCGGATCCGGTGGTCTAACGTGGTGGTAGATGGTGGTGGAAGCCATTGTTGGCTTAGAGAGAGAGAGGAGAGGTTGAATGTGTGTGAAAATAAGTAAAATGTATTAAAAGTGAAATGTGACACAACCAACACCCCTCCTTGGAAGCTAAGGAGGGGTATATATAGTCACACACGATACGCTTAACAGTACAAGAACCTAGTCTATTCTAAACGTATGTGACTATGATAACTAATGGGAATTCTTAAATGTCGTCACATAAAGTGAGTTTCCAACAATCTTCCCCCATGGGACGACGTGTAGAATTCCTTACAATATTTTTCCTAACAAGTACATAATGATAAGAACAAGAGCTTTCATAAAGCGTCCAATGCTGATGATGTCTTCTGAGGCCTTTGACTTCAAGACGACTCATCTTTAACTTGTAGTAGAAATACTGTAACGGCACGAGCTAAGTAACCCATACACTTCTGGTTAAGGAGAAGCTTCTGAATTAGCTTCCCCCTAATTCATGCCACATAAACTTGATGTAGAAGCTTTTTAAATAGCTTCCCCCTAAATCGACAATCCTCGTAACCAACTTCAAAGATTTCAATAAAGCTTAGAATGATTAAGCGCACAGCGGAATCTAACAAGCAAATCCCATCATATAACATGATAATGTTGCTAAGAGAGATTGAAAGTTTGGGGTACACCAAGTAGATCAACAACTTCTCTTCTCACGCTTGAATAATTCTTCTGAATTTTTCTTCCCCCTGAAAGTTCAAGTTATGCATACCAGAAAGAATCAAGACATTTCTTCCCCCACATAGTTGAAGAAAGTAAATCAATCCCCATTATGAAGCTCAAATACTGAAGTGGACACTTTATCCCATTCATGAAGTTGACATCGTAACACCAGAGTCAATTAAGTCCCGGAAATGCACATATCTTCTTCCGGAGATGCACCAGAGTCAATTAAGTCCCGGGAATACATATAGGATAATGATGATGAATAATGGCAACAACCAAACAATTAATCATCGAATCAGTAGTGTACCGTTTAGAGATTGATAACGCTACGAGTTAAAACACTGATTTCTATGCGGCTATGACAAATGTCATCCCGGAATGTCTTTAAATCAAAAGAAGGTATGAAGTTCATCACGTGTACTCGTTGTGCGTTCGATGTGTCTTCTTCTTCCCCCTTGATGGTTTCGAAACTTGGAACCATCAATAAATCGTAAGCACATAAACCTAAAAATCTCGAGAGAATAATAAATAAGCTTAATTATATTCGGTGAGAATCAGCTGTTGATCGAAAATCTCTTCTCATAAACTCTCCATGGCCATCTTTACCAACCCACTTGAAGGCAATTTGAAGTGACCACTGATGGAATGAACCAGATACATCAAACATGAAACTGAATAAGAATCCTTTGATCTTGTGACTTAAGCTTGCACTATTGTTGAATGAAGAACGGTGGATAAAATTTTAAGTACCCAATGCATCACTAAAGATGTCTATAAGTACAACCCCTCTTGAAGTTATCCACGTCGACTATGCGCGTGACACTGAGTACAACAAAGTAACCCCTTTGAGTGATAGTTATCCGAGTCATCAACCATCCACCCCGAACCCGGAAACCAGATAAAAAAGTCTTCATTCTGAGATTAAGCACGAGCAAGTTATCTGTTAAAGGATAAAATAAGTACACGCCTTCGAAGAAATTCGTCTCCGTCTTCAAATAACTAATATCCGATCCAAAAAAATATCTGTAGTCACTCAAAAAATCGCCCATTTTTTCATTGGTCTCGTCTCAAATAAATTCTCATCACAATTGTCTCGTCACTTTTTGTCTCGTCCCGATGATGACCGTAGTAAACTTAATACACAACAAATTTAGTTAAAATTTGTATTATTAAAAAAAAAATTGTGTGTATAAATTACTAAAACACACGGCTTAATGCATTGTTTTGAAAAATAATGTGAGTCCATCACATCTTTTTAGCCCGTGAGTTCATGGCCCACCAAAGTCTTCCAAACCCGGTCCAAATCACACGTCTGGCCCAATCACTTGAAAACAAATACCCGGTCCAAGCTTTTGAGATAAATAACTTTCCCCAACCCTAATTCAACTCACAGATGACTTAAACCTACACCTAATCTTCCACATCGAAAGTTCCGCCCCCAAATACTCTCTCAATCTTCACCCTCATATCCTCCGTCCCCCCATTTAATCCGTCCCCCTAAATCATCTTATTTAATCTGTCCCCCACCAAATCCCATCTAAATCTCATCAAACAACATCGTGATCCCATATATCACCATTAATCCCATATCATTCGACAACCCAGAAACAAATAATTAGATTAAAACAAGATAATGATCGAGACGAAAGGGGCAATAAGATCAAAACGTGATCTCAGGTAGGTGATACATGATGCATGTCGGTTTGATTTCATAGATTGCATGTACTCGAGTCCCAATCGAAACAAATAAGTCGATTATAACATGATTGTTATAAATCAATATTTGATTTCGTATATTAAATTAAATTAGATCTGTGATGATGATTGTTCAAACTCAAGATCTATACAAATCTATTAATTTCTGAACAACTCTGAGATCAAGTTTTCGTGATTTCTGTTTGAGTCTTTATAAATTGTTTGTAGTCCGGGTCTTAGGTTGGATTGGGGATTAGGAGACGATGGGATAGGATAGTTATGGTGTTGTTTAAGGAGTAATAAGGTTGGAGTAATGTTGAGTCGACTCAGTGAGTTTAACTGAGTCAACTCGGTAATGACCGAGTTGACTCGGTTGAGATGGGTTTTGGTCAAGAGTTAAGTGTAAACCTTTTTTAAACTGATGGATTCAGTCAAGTTGAACTGAGTCAACATGCATGGTCATGATTTGTTAAAACTGCATCGTAACAAGCATTTAACCATCGCAGTCATAAAAAAAAAAAAATTCCATCACAGTCAAAGACTAGACCCATCGCAGTCAAAAGTATATAGTCCATCGCAGTCCAAGAAGTCTCATTACGATGGTTACCAGCCATCGCAATATTGGGAAAAAATGGGCAGCATGACGTTATGACTTATGCCATTGCGATGAGTCAAACCACCATCGCAATGTGTCCCATCGAATGGGTCCCATCGCAATGAGTCAGTCGACCCATCGTAATGTGTCAAAAATACAACCCATCGCAATCATGCGATCGTACCATGTAGCAGAAATCCAAAAGTGGTCCTTGTTCCTGAAAATCCAGGACTATGAATCTGAATATTTTTCTGGGTAATTACATCTTCATCTTCAAAAAAATGTTACACAACCCAGAAAAACAGTACTTATAAATGTGGACTAAGAACAGGGATACTTCTGAGAATGATAATCCAAGAGACAAAAAATGACCAGATATGGTATAAACTGACAGATGAGACTGTGACCAACAGACCAACAAATGAACCATCTTTTTTTTTGGACAGATTAGGACCAATAAACAAATAATATGACACATGATAACATAATGAAACAGTTTGGACAAAACAATAAGACGTGACAAATTTTTTTGACAAATCAGACAAAAACAATGATATAACGAGACACAAAGAAAGATTAGACCACCAAATCGAATACACGAACACGATCCAAGGATGGAACCGTGGCTCTTATGCCAAATGTAGAAAAGCTAAATCGGATCCGGTGATCTAATGTGGTGGTAGATGGTGGTGGAAGCCATTGTTGGCTTAGAGAGAGAGAGGAGAGGTTGAATGTGTGTGAAAATAAGTAAAATGTATTAAAAGTGAAATGTGACACAACCAACACCCCTCCTTGGAAGCTAAGGAGGGGTATATATAGTCACACACGATACGCTTAACAACACAAGAACCTAGTCTAGTCTAAACGTGTGTGACTATGATAACTAATGGGAATTCTTAAATGTCTTCACATAAAGTGAGTTTCCAACATAAATTTTGGTAATTGTCGATGACTACTCAAGGTACACGTGGACTCACTTCTTGAGGTCCAAGAATGAAACATCCGAAGTTCTCATCAACTTCCTTAAGCAGATACAATGTGGTCTTCAAGCTCAGGTAAGAGTAGTTCGTACTGACAGAGGCACATAATTTTTGAATTCAACTCTGAAGAAATATTTTGAAGACGAAGGGATTGAACATAAAACATCTATTTCTCGAACACCTGAACAAAACGGCATCGTTGAAAGACGAAACCGTACTTTGGTTGAGGCCGCTTGAACATTGTTATCCGTTTTAAAACTACCATTATTCTTTTGGGCCGAAGCCGTTTCAACTGCATGCTACACACAAAGCCGTTCCTTAATTATTTCAAGACACGAAAAGACACCATATCACATAATTCATGATCGAAAATCTTACCCTGATTACCTTCACGTGTTTGGATGTACATGTTATATTATCCGAGATGGTGAAAATTTGGATAAGATGAAAGAGAAATGTGATGCATGCATTCTAGTGGGATATGCAACTCAGTCTAAGGGACATAGAGTTTACAACAAGAGAACAACATTGATTGTCAAATCGATTCATATAAGATTTGATGAATTACAAGAAATGGCACTTGAACAAAATAGTTTAAGTCCCGGTCCACAACGACAAGAGACTTCTGTGAACAACCGCGCAGAAGTAGGAACTCAAGACTACAGCAATGAACCATCAAGTTCAAAGCCGGTCCAAGACAATATTCTCCAAGAGCATATATGACGATGGACATGAAAATTGAAGAGTTAGAAATGTTATATGGACCAATGTTTAATGAATATTTTACGGGCGAGAAACATGTTGTATCGAAGTCTCCACTGTCACTCATGATGAGAATGATGATAACGATCATCATCAACAAAATGATACAACTTCATCTACTTTAACACGGGTTGCTGCAGATTTACCTCCTCAGAACATCACATTCACAACCGATCCTACAACATCCACAACTATTTTCATTGCTCCGGAGAACATAAATCAAGCAGACAATGCATTATCTGACGATGCTGATTTTCACAATCCATTCGGTACATGGGTACATGAAACTGGAGAGTCTTCTACTCGACATGTTGATCCGTCAAATATGCATACGTTCTACCAACGAAATCCTTCAACACATCATTGGACCCATGAACACCCTTTGGTTCAAGTAATTAGAAACCCTTTACAGCCCGTTCGTACAAGACGACAACTAGAAACTGATGGTGATGTTTGTATGTTCGCACTCTCCGTGAGTACAACTGAACCAAAAAACATCAAAGAAACCATGGTTGATCATGCTTGGATTGAAACAATGACATATGAACTTTAAAAATTTGAACGACTTAAGGTCTAAGAACTTGTTGACAAAGCATATGATGTAACACCATTAAACCTTCGATGGATCTATAAAAACAAGATGGATGAAGAAAACACTTTCATCAAGAACAAATCTAGGCTAGTGGCTAAGGGGTATGGCCAAAGAGAGGGCATTGATTTTGAAGAAACATTTGCACCAGTGGCTCGTATGGAAGCGGTCAGGATGTTCCTCGCTTATGCTGCTAATAAGGGATTCATCGTTTATCAAATGGACGTGAAGAGGAATTTCTTAACGGTCCTTCGAAAGAAGAAGTCTATGTCACGCAGCCGGAAGGATTCGTTAATCCACATTATCCTAACAAGGTGTACCGTTTCCACAAAGCAATTTATGGACTCAAGCAAGCTCCAATGGCGTGGTACGATGAGCTTTTGAAATTTCTGGTATCCAAAGGTTTCTTAAAAGTTTCCATTGATCTAACTTTGTTCATTTACAAATATGGGGATGCCATTTTGCTTGTGCAGATTTATGTCGATGACATTATTTTCGGGTCTACAAACCCAAAATTTTCAAAATGGTTGAAAAACTAATGCACAACAAATTTGAAATGTCAATGATGGGCGAACTAAAATTCTTTCTAGGAATTCAAGTTCACCAATTCCAAAGTGGTGTCTCACTAACCAAGCTAAGTATTGTCAAGAGATAATCAAAAAGCATGGTATGACCACATGTGACCCCGTTAGGATACCATTATCCACCTCATCCCTAGATTATGACTTGGAGGGATTACCCATAGATCAAACAAAATATCGTATCATGATTGGGTCCTTCATGTACTTGACAGCAAGTAGACCAGATATTGCACATGCAACATGCTATTGTGCACGATATCAAGCCTGACCCATTGAAAAGCACCTTAAGGAGTTAAACGGATCTTTCGGTACCTCAAGAATACCATTCATTTGGGACTCTGGTATCCGATCGAAACCGGTTTCTTTCTAACGGCCTATTCAGATTCTGATCTCACACGGTGTCTTGATACTCAAAAAAGTACTTCTGGTGGTCTACAATTTCTAAGAGAAGATAAGCTCGTGGGATGGTCTTCCAAGAAGCAGGATTGCACGTCACTTTCATCAGCAGAAACGGAGTATGTGTCTCTATATGCGTATTGTGCTCAAGTTCTTTAGATGAGAACACAACTCACGGATTATGGCTTCCACTTTGATAAAGTACCTATGTACCGTGACTCAAAGTCGGCCATAGCTGTCTCCTGCAATCCGGTACAACATTCCCGCACGAAGCACATTGATATCAAATATCACTTCATAAAGAAACTATCGTTGAATTTACTTAGTTGGAATGTATTACCAATTAGTCGACTTGTTTACGAAACCTCTATCAAAAGATAGGTTTGAGTAGTTAATAAAATGGAAAAAAACACACAAAACCCTAAAATTGGCAGCCTCCCTCCCCTCCTTGTCTAAGTCGTTCTTCTCTTTGAATCTGAGATCTTATTGTACTTCTGATATTTCTCTTGATCGTTTGATTAAGAGTATATTAGGATTATCTTCGATCCTGAATCACAGATTTAGAATTCAATTAGATTAGGGTTAGCCGCCATTTCATTTTAATTTTCATTTGCAATCAAAAACGTGAATCCTTGTTTTCTTTATTTGAGCAGCCTATTTGGGTGTTATATCCTTGTGATTAGCATTGATTTTTGGGCTGTTTAATTTAGACTTAGGGTTCATAATTTTGTGCGCAACCATCACTAGGGTTTGTTATTTTATGTGGGCTGGTTTTTGAGTATTCTGGTATTGAAAGAGTGTGATGAATAATGAGGGTTGTCCGATTGATTGGAAGGGTTTTAAGGAGCGTATGGCACTGTTAAAAGAATCGAGTATTCACGAGATCTCTTTATCTAATGGTGAAACTAGAGGACATGTTCTTGCGTCGCTGTCGGCTGAGAATCAAAACCCTAGTTTTGTGACACCTTTGTCGAATGTGGCTGAGGTATCACGTTCTCAAGCTGACGTTATTAGTGATTTGGATCCAGTTCCTAATATGAGTGATGTACGAAACCCTAATGATTCTGCTAGGGTTTCGGATATGAATCCAAGTAATGTTAGGGTTTGTATAAGCTCGACTGTGGTAGAAGGGGTCTCCAATTATGTTGGAGCACAGGTTTCACCAATTGTTGCATTCCCGTCACTGAATGATGCGTATAGAAACGGGGGTTTGAAATCTCCAACTAGTGTTGTTGTTCTGTTAATGGGTTCTTTGATGCAACCATCATTGAATACAGCCCCTATTGTCTCACCTAATGGTAACAATCAAGAGGGTAATGGTTTGGATTCTATGAGGAGTGAAAGCAGTAATGTTAAGGCAAATTTTAGATACATGGAGGTTCCTACGAGCCCTGGTGAGGGTATCAAGTTTCGTATGCCAGTTCAAGTTATCAATATGGTACAAACTCGATTTGTTAACACATTATATGGGTACTTTATTGGTAAACGTCTTGCATACCCAGTTGTGGAGTACTTTGTTAAACAAAATTAGGGTAAGTTTGGGCTTACTCGTATTATGTTAAATGCGAAAGGGTTTTTCTTTTTTAAATTCAGTTCGCATAAGGGGTTGGAGGATGTTCTTGAAAATGTCCCGTGGATGATCCGCAAGGTTCCATTAGTGCTCAAAGAATGGTCAATTTATACCATATTAGAAAAGGAAGAACTTACACGTTTACTAGTGTGGGTTAAAATTCATAATGTACCAATTCAGGTATTTTTGGAAGATGGGTTGAGCATTATTGCTTCCCATGTTGGTAAGCCTGTTATGCTTGATGCATACACAACTAATATGTGTAGGAAATTGTGGGGAAGAAGTAGTTATGCACGATGCTTGATTGAAGTTAGTGCTAGTGATGAACCATTGGAAATAATAACTTTTGGTGTCCCTTTTTTAAATGGGGCTGGATATTCAAATGAGACGATTAGTATTGAGTATGAATGGACGCCATTATGGTGCTCCCAATGTTATACTTTTAGCCATGATAACACGAGCTGCCCTAAAATTGTTACGGCTCGCCCAATGGTTACGCAAGTTGCTGATCTTAGCAAGGTCAATGAGCAAAAGGAGGAAGGTTTTCAGAATGCAAAACGTAAGAAGAAGAAAGGTAAAAAGACTAATGGCAGCGTGAATGGAGGTTTCTAGGTTGGGAGTAAACCTCTTTATGTTCCTAAAGTCAATTTACCAGCTAGTTCAACATCCAAGTATAATAAGAATGCCCCATCGATACCAAAGGCTGGTACGATTGCGTCTTCTACTAAGAGTGAGCCGACCCTTGTTGCGGTGAATCCAATTAATAGTAAAAGGACAAATAATTCAGATTTTAATTCTGAATTTCCAACAACATTTAAGGCAGGTTTCATGAATAATAGTAGTCGGAAGGAGGGTGGTGTTGGTACATCAAATAGCTATGAGATTCTAAATCAATCTGATTCGGAGGTGGAAGAGGTTGAGAATGTCTTTGATGAAGCTGCATACTTATATCATGACAAGAGGGATAAAGCTAAATGAAGACAAGAATAAATCTCTGATTTTATTTTTGATCTATTTTTAGGTGTGTATATGTATATGGCATGTCATATACATAGTTGTAGGCGTTTATCAAGCGTTTAGCTTGAGGTTAATGTTGTATTTCAGCCACATTCCATTTACACTTCAATGTTTTTTGGTGTAATATATTTTACCGGGGATAGTCCCTTTTACCCAAAAAAAGATAGGTTTGAGTACCTCGTTAGGCAAATTGGTATGAGATGTTTGACTCCATCAGACCGGGAGATTCTGGCAAAGGTGCCTGCTTGATTCATTTATCAAATATATACTTGTAAATATCATTGAAAAAGCAAAATACAAAAATATAAAACATATAAAAACAAAACACAAAATAAAAAATCTTTGAAAATCCAAAAATATTCTTCTCGACATGTCTTTCAGTATCGATAATATGGGCGTACCTAAAAATGTCGATCCATAACGACACGGGTGTGTACATAAAGCTCGAATGAAAGTTATGAATATTTTATAAAACATGTCATTTCTATTTTTAATAAAGGAAAATGTCTATTTTGGAAAATATTTCCAACAATGGGTAGAGCAATCTATCTTGGGTTGAGCTTGTCACAAAACATTCAATGTTTTGAACTCAACACAATGGCTTGTAATCACTTTCAAATTACAACCCGAATCTATATTTACGGGGGAGTGTACGATTTAGTACCCTTACCCTCAACAAAAGAAGACCAATATTCTTACACTTGAGTGGATTCGTCAAGACATTCAAAGTCTATGATGTCAAGTTTATGCTTTTCAAAAACCATTTCTTCAAAAAATTTGGATTGTTGTTATTATTTAGAAAGCGTTGAACATAATTTTTTCAAGAATTTTTTAATGATTATTCAAGATCTTTACAAAATTGTGTGTTCAACAACTCTTATCCTCAAAAAGCGGAATGTGGATCACATCCTCATAATGACAATTCAATTGGATCAATTTTTGAGGAGGAGCTTTCCAAAATCAAAGTTTTAATGCTGTTGGATATGTTATGTGCAAACAGTTTTATGTATCCAACACATTATGTGTAATTATCATTTGGTATTATTCATATGAAAAATCTTTGATGTTCGTGAGCACATTCTTCATCAAAAATCTTTTATGTGTTCATGAACATGTAGTGTGCGAGTACAATTTTTTCAAGAAGTTTTCAATGAGTATTCAATGTCTTTCAATAATTGTGTGCTCGACACTACATAAATTGGTCCAATAATTCATGCAAGTAAGACACATATTTCTCCTAAAAGATTTTCAAGAATATTTTTCGTGATATATTTTAATCAAATTTGGTATCTCTAATATCAAACAATTTTATATATTAAAGATAGGGTAGAAAATGTGATTAAAATGTGATCTAATATATGAAACGAACGTATAAGACTCAAGCACTTTAACTCTTACCCACATGTACGAAACAATTTCGATTATCGATATACTTTGAAGGGGGAGCTTTTCTGAAATGAAAAAACTATAAAGGTGTTAAATGTTTTTCAAACGCTTTGATTGACTTTCAAGTGGTTTTATGGTTACGGTCTAATACCCACAACCTCTTTAATTCGCGACGTTATTGGTGTCAAAAGGTGGTTTGGTATAAGTCCTATGATCCGACCAGAACCGGAGGGATCTTCCTAGGGACAATCCATTAGATTATTAGAAGTCCTTAGGAAACATGGAGTAAATTGTGAACGTAGTTGAATGTCGACTAGTACTTAAGCTAACACTGGAACAATCGCAACAAAGTGCTAGTGTTGACGTCTTGGTAAGCATTGAAGGGGTTGAAGAATGAAAAAGAAATGTAAGGATAAAAAGGGTGAAAAGAAATAGCCCTCCATAGAACTTAGGCAGAAACCGGGTCAACAGATCATGAAGACAACACATCATGGACCTAATGTAATGCACAACCTTTCCCCAGCTGACTCAGGCTTCTCTAAAAAGAATTTTGTTTAATTGTCACGGAGAACAACATGACTTCTATTGACATTCTCACTCTGAGATAGTTGATATTAAATAGGTAGTATTTGCTCCAGACTCCGACCACTAAAAGTGCACAAATTGAGTCTAGAGCCTAGAGATCAATCAAATCTCGTTAGGACACACTACATGAAGAAAAAGAGGGTCCTACGCTATATCCTTGTGGTATTGCTAGAACACTCATAGTGATACTACTTAGTATTCACAATGATGAGTGGAGATCCTTTTAGTGTCAAGATCAAACAGCGATGTGGTAGGTCATGTGTAAGATTCTTTAGGAACTAAACATGTGCAAAACTGAAAAGCAACAGTGGTTTAGTTCTTAAATGATTCAAACTCGTTTTAGGTTTCTACGCAATATCTTAATGGTCTTGCCAAAACATTCAAAGTGATACTCATTAGTATTCACAGTGATGAATGGATATCCTTCTAGCGTCAACCTCAAACAGCGCTACGGTAGGTAACTTGCGAGGTTCTTTATGATTCAAGCTTTTAGTCAACTGGAAAGCAACAATGGTAAGATTCTTTATGAATCAAACTTGTTCCAAGAATTTGAATTAACGACATTAATCAAGCAGATCTTTATCCAACTGATTCACTCTTTATGTTCGTAGTCTTGCTTTGAGACGGTCGAGTAAAGAGAACGGCTAATACAGCCGCGAAACCCTGTCAAGGAGATTCTTTATTGAATCTACCTAGTACGGTAATTGATATCGTCTAATGGTCTTTACCAGCCGGAGGTAAAACGCTACCAATTAAGGACAAATGTTAAATCCATTTGTTCGTGTCTATGTTTTGTCTCGAGAAGGTGACGTTACGGTGTACTCAACAAAGTCGAAGATTCAAAGCCACATACTCATGCCCAAAGACATATTCAACAATAAAGAAACAAAAAGTCTTCCGCAACTATGATGTCCAGAATCCTTCTTAACAATTAATGTAGAGGAATGACCTTTTTTCAAAGGAGATTGTCAGCAAGCTTTCAAGATGGTGTATAGTGTGAGAATGTGGATGAATACACATGATCGCAAGATGGCAAAGACAAGTCAAGGATGGTGACCAGCAAGAATGAACCAGTCATTTTAAAGATCTTAATATTAAAGATTAATTATCTCCATAAATACTCGCATATCATAGAGGAGAGACCTCTTAGTGAGTGGGACGTTAGTCTCAAATTATTTTATCATCAAGAATGATTCGGTCACAGATTTGAAGATCTCAAGATTAAAGACAAAGTCGAAAGACAATGACAAAGGCTCAAAGATCACAGCATGAAGGAACAAGACTACTATTACACGTTCGTGACTCATTTATGACGAGATTAGTAATCTCTATAAATCTTCAAATTTTGTAGAGGAATGACCTTTCATTGGGGGAGATTGTTAGCCTCAAAATATTGAGTCAAACAAGAATGTTCGGTCATAGGTTTATTATGTATTGTAACACTTCCAAATTTCGGTTAGCAGCGGAAGGGTCATTAGGAGTATTACTTAATAGCACAACACACAAGTTACAGAAAACGACTCAAAACGAGACGTTTGAAAAGTTTATTCCATTCGATTAATAAATCATTCGAGTTTACAGCAGGTCCCGACTATAATGTAAATATAAACAGTTTAAAAATGTTTATCGAATGGTAATAAGTATTTTATTGCCTTTAAAATGTCCATTGCGACTCCATGCTCCAGCTGCTCTTAAACCTGAGTACTTGAGAAATACATGCTAAAACGTCAACACAACGGTTGAGTGAATTCATATGTTTACAAGTAGAAGTAGTGGACCACAAGATTTCAAGTATTCAGTTTAGAAAAGTCAGACAACATCAATTATCGCACTAAGCTCATTAAACCGATACGTTAACAGAGTTCAGATAAGTTTGCCCTTAGTAGGTAATTTGCCATATTACCTAGAGTTCTCAAATACAATGTGTCCGTTTGACCAGTTCGGACGGTCAACTAAGAGCGACTTACTCGGACAGGGATGTCAATCCCAATAGATCTATTCAAAGCATTCGTGTTTACTCGACCAGTACAGTCGGCCCAAGTAATTAACGGTTCATGACTAAAAGGGACTTGTTGTAGGCAATAGTGTTCCTTAGTGTAAATGATAATGACATGATAAGCATACAGTTCAAGCACTTGCGTCCATTCGTAAAAAGTAGCATGTATCCCCCTCGCGGGTTTAATAAAATAATTAAAGTTGTAAAAGCGAGGCTATGAACTCACCTTAGCGATAGCGATATCAAACGAGGATAACGATATTGATAATAGTGACGCGAGTGATATGATGAAATAAGATAAGCCGAGAAACCGCGAGCTTCTAACGATGACCTAAAATAAAGTGGCGCGTCTTAGAATTAAAATGATATTTCTAAACATAATTACATTGTTGATAAAGTAACTAAATTATTATTTTAGGACTATTTTTGAAAAACATAAAATATATGAGGGACAAAAGTGTTGTTTTGAAAATATATATTATTTATTTTTATATAGCTTAATAATTGAAGGACCAAAAGTTTGAAATGTGTAATTCTTTGCATGGTAGTGACGTGAAGATATTACATCTTCATTGTTAACATATTTCGCTTAAAAAAACGGCAAGAATACACATTCTTCGTGCAAGTATTTCATTCCAATCAGTCAACCGTTAATAAATCATAATATTGCGTCCATGTCGAGTGATACCTGAGCTTTTCGCGGATATATGAGTGACTCGGAGTAGTGGTGCACGAGTTAAATACCGAGACTCGAACAAAACCACGGACTCCACCCGCGGTTACGGAACCAAATAGGAACGACTAGGAAACCAACTTCGAACAATACCGACTTGAACCAAGATCGTGATTCAATCCGTACCAAAATACAAACTTCGAACCTTGAAGAATCAATCCATAGCATGAACTTGAATGTAAAATAACCCGAACGAATAGGAAGCGGTCATCCTAATCGAAGCTTAGTATTCAAGCGTTCATGTGGGTCCATTCATTGTCATCTTCACCGAGACCCTTCCTTAACTTGACCGATGTGATCGTGATGGATGGTGGCGCATGAACGCGAGAAAGCTTAGTATTGTGAGACGTGCTACCAACTACTGAGAAAGTTCACTAGTTCACTATATGAATTGCAAAGTTTGTAGCAACCATTTGTAGCAACCATATATAAACGGGGTATTCATTAGCAAGCTATCATCTCTTGAGGTTTATAGAAGTAAACTTGAGTTTAGCATCGTTTCATCATTTGTTATGACCATGTGTTGGCGACCCTAGCAACTCGAGCAAAGCTTAGCTAGTGTACGTGGAGAGTTAACAATAATAAATTGATCCTTGAAGATGAGAGCATATAGCTACGTTGTAAAGCTTAAGCCAAATACGTGGCAATAACGTTGACATGCAGGTAGCTGCGTGTTGAGTAGAAGAAAAATGACATTGTGTATAGTACTAGTAAGAACGTCCAAGACATTGCAAATGCACCGACCAAAATGTATGTATAGCAGTTTCATAAAAGTTAAAACTGTAAATAATTATATAAGACAATTGGGACATTTGCATATCCATTTTGTCAGAATTTCAAACAAATGTGGTTGTCATTTGTAAAAGTGAGTAGGAGTTCATTTTGTTTAAGTTTATATATATTTTTATTTTGTTCTATTATTGATAAATCGGGTATTATCGAAACCTGATATTTTAAAAGTTACGCGATTTGAAAATTATATGTTAACCACGAAAAATAATCACTCAATATGAAATGAGAACGACGGCACTTGGATACCATTGATATTTTGATATAAAATGAGTTATATTTAATAAACGTTAACGTGTTATATAAGCGAACGACACTTGAAGTTTTATCATAAATTTATGAAGAACGCACTAAAAATGAAAAATCATTAAGACGATAACAGAAAATATTTCCATTATTTATGGTCGATGACGGACATAGACTTTGCAGATAAAAATTAATTATATTTTATTTAAAGTTTCAGTTTTGTCGGTTAACCGAGAATTCAATATATATATATATATATATATATATATATATTTATAAAACAAACATGTTAAATAAAATCCGGGTTATAAATATTGATCCAAAAATTAAGAATTACTACAGTCTATCCACCTTAAAAGAACTCTGTCCCAGAGTTCGGTTGTTTTACATGTTCATGATACGTTCGACAAATGGTGAGAGTAATTTTAAGTTCACAAGAGTCGATACACGCTCGGAATAATCCATATAAATGTATAAAAAATATAAAAAAAATTTAAAGAGTCATTCGTACAAGATAATAACGATACGAGTTAGAATAGCGATAGACAACGGATGAGCCGTTCAATTGAACGATGAGTCGAAAAGAAACAATGTGTGAATGCCACATGCTTAAGCCCACTCATTTAGAAATCATTAATTACATGGGTTCGTCAGGTCCATCTAATTAAGATTTAAAAACTAATGGTTAAGTAATTTATAATTTTCTTGTTCAAGCGAGTGACGAGGTCGTTTCAACAAGATTATTATAAATTATCCTACCTAAGCATTGTTGCACAAATCACGAAATCAAGACCAAATTACATGTTTCATAGAAAAAGAAATAATCTCTTTTACGGCTTGATTCTTCAAAATCAATCGGAATGATAAAATTATCAAGAAACACAATAAATCGTGTTTCAAAAGAAATAGGTTCCTCAAATTGGCACATCACGAGGTGATAAGTCAAAGTCGCACTCCAATCAACTGGAAGACTTTACAAGGGAGGTCTATAAAACAACGTATACGATTCTAAAGCACAAGATGAGTATTCAAACTCGCAATTAGAAGGTAAATACACAGTTGAATCGGCACTTGGCGGTGAGTTTACGTTTATATAAATAAGTGTCATAAAAGACGTGAAAACGTTGCAAAAACCATTGCTTCACTCGCAATGTCTTGAAAGAGCTCAATATTTATATAAATAATCCCTTCATATAAACATACTAACGAGAAAGAAATATATAGCAGTATACATATTTTACAAGCTTTCGGGCAGCATGAGCGCGCACGGATGATCTTCAAGGCAATAAAACGGTTTTAGCGAAAAAGCTGTTATAGTCTAGGTTTTGAAAACGACCTAGTTCTCTATAACAAGTGCTCTGATACCAATCTGTAACACTCCCAAATTTCGGTTAGCAGCGGAAGGGTCATTAGGAGTATTACTTAATAGCACAACACACAAGTTACAGAAAACGACTCAAAACGATACGTTTGAAAAGTTTAATCCATTCGATTAATAAAACATTCGAGTATACAGCAGGTCCCAACTATAATGTAAATATAAACAGTTTTAAAATGTTTATCGAATGGTAATCAGTATTTTATTGCCTTTAAAATGTCAAGTGCGACTCCATGCTCCAGCTGCTCTTAAACCTGAGTATTTGAGAAATACATGATAAAGAGTCAACACAACGGTTGAGTGAATTCATAGGTTTGCAAGTAGAAGTAGTGGACCACAAGATTTCAAGTATTCAGTTCACAAAAGTCATGCAGCATCAATTATCGCACTAAGCTCATGAAACCGATACGTTAACAGAGTTCAGATAAGTTTGCCCTTAGTAGGTAATTTGCCATATTACCTAGAGTTCTCAAATACAATGTGTCTGTTTGACCAGTTCGGTCGGTCAAGTAAGCGCGACTTACCCGGACAGGGATGTCAATCCTAATAGATCTATTCAAAGCATTCGTGTTTACTCGACCAGTACAGTCGACCCAAGTAATTAACAGTTCATGAGTAAAAGGGACTTGTTGTAGGCAATAGTGTTCCTTAGTGTAAATGATAATGACATGATAAGCATACAGTTCAAGCACTTGAGTCCATTCGTAAAAAGTAGCATGTATCCCCCTCGCGGGTTTAATAAAATAATTAAAGTTGTAAAAGCGAGGCTATGAACTCACCTTAGCGATAGCGATATCAAACGAGGATAACGATCTCGATAATAGTGACACGAGTGATATGATGAAATAAGATAAGCCGAGAAAACGCGATCTTCTAACGATGACCTAAAATAAAGTGGCGCGTCTTAGAATTAAAATGATATTTCAAAACATAATTACTTTGTTGACAAAGTAACTAAATTATTATTTTAGGACTATTTTTGAAAAACATAAAATATATGATGGCCAAAAGTGTTGTTTTGAAAATATATACTATTTATTTGTATATAGCTTAATAATTGAAGGACCAAAAGTTTGAAATGTGTAATTCTTTGCATGGTAGTGACGTGAAGATATTACATCTTCATTGTTGACATATTTCGCTTAAAAAAACGGCAAGAATACACATTCTTCGTGCAAGTATTTCATTCCAATCAGTCAACCGTTAATAAATCATAATATTGTGTCCATGTCGAGTGATACCTGAGCTTCTCATGGATATATGCGTGACTCGGAGTTGTGGTGCACGAGTTAAATATCGAGACTCGAACAAAACCAC
Source organism: Glebionis coronaria (assembly GCA_025667525.1). Taxonomy (NCBI): domain Eukaryota; kingdom Viridiplantae; phylum Streptophyta; class Magnoliopsida; order Asterales; family Asteraceae; genus Glebionis; species Glebionis coronaria. The sequence continues at coordinate 98,253 of JANFOE010000503.1, read as the reverse complement.
GGACTCCACCCGCGGTTACGGAACCAAATAGGAACGACTAGGAAACCAACTTCGAACAATCCGACTTGAACCAAGATCGTGATTCAATCCGTACCAAAATACAAACTTCGAACCTTGAAGAATCAATCCATAGCATGAACTTGAATGTAAAATAACCCGAACGAATAGGAAGCGGTCATCCTAATCGAAGCTTAGTATTCAAGCGTTCATGTCGGTCCATTCATTGTCATCTTCACCAAGACCCTTCCTTAACTTGACCGATGTGATCGTGATGGATGGTGGCGCATGAACGCGAGAAAGCTTAGTATTGTGAGACGTGCTACCAACTGCTGAGAAAGTTCACTAGTTCACTATATGAATTGCAAAGTTTGTAGCAACCATTTGTAGCAACCATATATAAACGGGGTATTCATTAGCAAGCTATCATCTCTTGAGGTTTATAGAAGTAAACTTGAGTTTAGCATCGTTTCATCATTTGTTATGACCATGTGTTGGCGACTCTAGCAACTCGAGCAAAGCTTAGCTAGTGTACGTGGAGAGTTAACAATAATAAATTGATCCTTGAAGATGAGAGCATATAGCTACGTTGTAAAGCTTAAGCCAAATACGTGGCAATAACGTTGACATGCAGGTAGCTGCGTGTTGAGTAGAAGAAAAATGACATTGTGTATAGTACTAGTAGGAACGTCCAAGACAATGCAAATGCACCGACCAAAATGTATGTATAGCAGTTTCTTAAAAGTTAAAACTGTAAATAATTATATAAGACAATTGGGACATTTGCATATCCATTTTGTCAGAATTTCAAACAAATGTGGTTGTCATTTGTAGTGAGTAGGAGTTCATTTTGTTTAAGTTTATATATATTTTTATTTTGTTCTATTATTGATAAATCGGGTATTATCGAAACCTGATATTTTAAAATTACGCGATTTGAAAATTATATGTTAACCACGAAAAATAATCACTCAATATGAAATGAGAACGACGGCACTTGGATACCATTGATATTTTGATATAAAATGAGTGTTTATATTTAATAAACGTTAACGTGTTATATAAGCGAACGACACTTGAAGTTTTATCATAAATTTATGAAGAACGCACTAAAAATGAAAAATCATTAAGACGATAACAGAAAATATTTCCATTATTTATGGTCGATGACTGACATAGACTTTGCAGATAAAAATTAATTATATTTTATTAAAAGTTTTAGTTTTGTCGGTTAACCGAGAATTCAATATATATATATATATATATATATATATATATATATATATATATATATATATATATATATATATATATATATATATATATATATATATATATTTATAAAAACAAACATGTTAAATAAAATCCGGGTTATAAATATTGATCCGAAAATTAAGGATTACGACATGTATCATTTCTTAGAACTTTGTAATAAGTAGTAAAATAGTCAGGAATCACGGGCTTGACTTTAAGGTATAAAGTTCATGTTTAAGGAACAAAAGCCTAAAAGGAAAGCACGACCCATTAAGATATAGTCCATAAAAACCCACATGCGGGTGGACTATATAAATACCCTCCTAGCATGTTAGGAGGGTTGGCTCATTTCATTTCTCTCTCTTAATCTAATGTCACCCAAGTTGCACATACTTTCTCTCTCTAAATTTTATCTATTTTATTTACTTATTTCATAGATCTACTATGGTGAAGTGATAATATTATGGGTACAACACATTACCATGCATGTTAATTTTAAACACATCATTCACAGAAATTGCTTTGAAATAGAAAATACCATCTTTGAAAACAGAAATTCTATTACTATCAATCGTATGAATAAATCCAAGATCCAACAAACAAGAAAAAGAAATAACACCTCTAACAATAGAAGATACATAATGACAATTGTTTAAGATGAGTACTAAACCCGAAGGTAAAACTAAATTAAACACTCCTATAGCTTCAACAGCTGCTTGTGTTCCATTGCTCATTTGCAGATATTGCTCTCCATAGGATAGCTTCCTTTCCAGCTTAAACCCCTGAAGCATATTAAAAATGTTAGTACCACATCTCGTATCATATACCAAGGAATTTTATTTTCATGTTAATTAAATAATACAATCATAAATAATTACCTAAAGCTGCATCACTTAACTCGGACTTCTTTTTCTTAACTTCTCACAACTCATCGAGGTACAGAGGGCAGTTCCTCTTCCAGTGACCATTAGTCCTGCAATGGTGACAAGTTTCATTCTTTTGAGATTGATTCTTCTTAGCAATTAGGCTTTTGATTAGTCGCAACTTGCTTGCCTTTATCACCTTTGCCTTTGCCTTTCATCTTTTTGTTCGCTTGCGGTTTTGGCTTACTTACTCTACCCTTTTGTATGTTAAGTACTTGAGGAGTAGAGGTTGACGCCTTGTCCTTTAAACGTTTTTCATAGTTAATGAGCATTGCGTGCAAATCATTAATTGTCTTCCCGGCGCAATAAATATTGAAGTTCGTACCAAAATTGTTAAAGTCCTTGTTAAGAGACCTACTGATTAAGTTAATCGCCATATCATTGTCATAGGGTTTCCCATGTGCAGTGAGTTGTTCCATGTAACCTCTCATTTCCAAATAGTGTGTACCTACGGATTTCCCAATGGTCTGCCTTTAGCTATGCAAAGCATCTATTAAATCGTAGATCTCTACAGCTTGAGGCTTCTCAAACATTTCCTTGAGCTCTTCAAGCATGCGCATGGGAGGATAAACTCATACTTCTTTTGTAGAGAAGGTGACATTTTCCCAAGCATTAAGCAAGCCATATCAGTGTGCTTCTTAATTTCAGTATTGTAAATGAGCCTTTCGGCATCAGAAGCCCCTTCAACAAGGTCGGCTGGCACGGCCATGGACAAGTAATCAATAGTACCCGCTACTCTCAAGACAATTCTCAAGGAGCGATACCAATCATTGAAGTTTTGGCCAGTCAGTTCTTGATGTTCAAAGAATGTTTTGAACGCCGAACTTAAAGCGTTGTTATCGGATTGAGCCATTTCTATAGAAATAAGTTCAAATATTAGTATTTTTGATAATACTTTCAAGAAAATAAAATTACCCAGGTAAATATATTAACCATAGTATTTTACTTGAAACTAGAACCTATATTGACATAGATCCATTACATCAGTTGATCTGCTAGTAATGAATGTATTCAACATAGTAACTTGTCGAACAATTTGATTGACAAACAAGTTGCAATTTCTAGATATTTTAGGGACTTACATTGCCAAAAGAACGTTTTGCATTGTAAACATGTTTCATCCCCCTCTAATGCCTTAAGTTTATAGATCTCACTAAATTAAGCGTCTAATCTAAAGAACGGAAAACTATTCATGTGATTCTCATTCAATGAAAGTATTCTTTCCATCACAATAACATCCAAGATCTCACATGACGACATTGTAACTTCAAGTGTCCGTCAATTAGATGGAATTTGACTTAAATTTTAAGGGTATGAAATTTTGATGTCAAAATCAATGTATGGAGAAGCATGCATATATCTCCATAACATAAGTTTAATAAAACATTCAGTAAAAATTTGCAGTGAGACTAAATATACATAAATTATTGTTGAGGTACTGGTTAAACCAATTGAAGAATTACTCATAACAAAATTCACAATGTAGTTTTTCTATAACTCGGCTAAAGCACAAAGCATTAACCTTATTCATTGTGTTTCGGATGTGAAGATGCGGTACATCAACCTTAAAGTAAAGTGCAAATAATAATCGTAGGTGATGAGATGACATTTATACATGATCTCATCGTTCTTTTCGGGCTTTAAATGTATAAAAATGTCATAAAATACCATATATATATGCTTGTGTTTGTTTACTTGTGTATTTTAGGTATGGATATCGTGAAAAAGACAAAATATCACAAGTTACAAGGAAAAACGGACACGAGAAACGAAGCCGTACAAAGAACCGGGCCCTAATTCATGAAGAATTCAACAAATACCCTTGAAGACTTGAAGACATACAAGATTGATCCTCATTTATTGAACAAATGACACTTAAAACCCTTGTATATTGATAATTACAAGTTTGGTCCCTTAAGTTTGTCAAAATTTCACAAAAGGTTCTTTAACTTTGAAGAAATGGCAAGATTAGTCCCTCAACAATTGCAAATTGTCAATTATGGTCCCTCATCAAGCCAAAGATACATTGAAGACCTTTGAAGGTCAAGAATGTCCAAGATCAGCCCTTGAAATATCTCAAAATGACAAAAACAATCCTTGTAATCCTTTTTCAAAAAGTTTGTGCCAAAAGTGTCAAAGGCTGAAAGTTATTTACAAAAATCGTTTTTAGGGCTGAATTACTTGATTTACCAAGAATCCCAAAATACAAGGGCCAAAAGTGTGCTATTGAAACATTCAAACATGAAATTGCGCCAAACAACTTCCAATCCCCCAAAATCGGATCAAAAGTTACCACTGTTCACCTTTTCACACCCAGATTTTACATCAACTTGAACAAAGGGTAAATCTAAATTACCTTGACACACGTTTGATTCACACACTCTAAATACCATCCCAACCTCAAAACCCTCACTCCCACTCACCAAGAGACCCCACCATTCAACACGTCACCCAATCAGAATGCAACTTACCCTCCAAGTAATCCTATGTGGCAAAATCAACAGCCAAGACTCTTTGCTTGATCAGAAAGCTAAAATGAACGCTTGGGATCACTTTGGACAGCTCATCAACAACAAACTGCCTCAAGGACTTAAGGGCATTTTAGAGAATTCACTTCTAGGGTTTGTGAATAGTGTAGCCTGGCATTTGCCTATAAAAGGAGACCTCAAAATGTGAGAGTCCCTTTGTTCCAGTCTTACTCTTTAAACATTGTATTTCCTTTTTAAAATTTATAAAAGTTGGTATTTTGAGAAAATTGTAATTCCTTTTTATGTTTTTGAAAGTTGGTGTTGTTTAAAGGGTGATTCTGAGTTCCATTGATTGTTATAAGTGTGCTTGAACCTTTTGGATCAAGGACGTTTATGTTTGGTAAGTTTTTTCAAGTTTGAAAAAGCTTGAAAGAAGGTTCTGATTTTGCTTATTTTTGTGTACTAACCCTTAACCATAAGCTATAAGCTCTTGCAAGCTTGTTGACACCAAGCTTGTGAAGGGATTAGATCCCTTGGTTGAGTTGTTTGCTGCTTGTGTTGAAGACATCAAGTCCTTCAGTTTCTGCTTTGAAACATCAACCAAGGCATTCATCATCTTTCTTATTGAAGTACCTTGGTCTTGTTCTAGTTGTTGAACAAGGTCCAAGGAGCATAGCTGGCCTTCCTAGGATGTCCAAGGAACAAACCTTCTGTTTCCCAGTAAAGTTCCGAACCAAAAAGTTCCGGATCAAAAAGTTCCGGATCAACAAAAGTTCTGGATCAAAAAGTTCCGAACCAAAAGTTCCGGATCAAGGAAAGTTCCGGATCAAGGATAGTTCCGGATCAAGAAAAAGTTCCGGATCAAAAAGTTCCGAACCAAAAGTTCCGGATCAAGGAAAGTTCCGGATCAAAGAAAAGTTCCGGATCAAAGGAAAGTTCCGGATCAAGGGAAAGTTCGGGATCAAGGGAAAGTTCCGGATCAAGGGAAAGTTCCGGATAAAGGGAAAGTTCCGGATCAAGGGAAAGTTCCGGATCAAGGAAAGTTCCAGATCAAATCTTCCGAATCAACACTTCCGAATCAACAAAAGTTCCGAATCAAGGGATATTTTACTTGTTTTTTCGACGATTTTTTAGAGGATTTAATCTTGGTTTCTTACAACAAAAACTCAACACAATTCACAAACTTTACTTCACTGCTCGATCAACCGATAATATTTGTCTCTTTGAAGTGAACAAAATGAATCCGAATTCAATAATGCCTCAGATGACATCCCTTACGGATATTTCCGTCATTACGGGAACGGATAATCGCCCTCCAATGCTCATCAAAGAAGTTTTTGAAGCATGGCAAGGCCGGATGATGTCATACATTAAGGGAAAACCGACATATGGGAGGCTTATGGTCAAGTCAATTCTTAATGGTCCACTTGATTATGGTACCATCGTGGTTAACAATGTGACTCGACCACGAGAATTTGAAGAACTTACACCAGCTCAACAACTCGTTGCCGATGCAGACGAAAAGGCTCTTCAAACCATTCTCCAAGCTCTTCCACATGACATCTATCGAATGGTAAGTCAGTATACGGTGGCAAAGGATTTATGGGAACGTCTAAAGGTGTTGCTACAAGGTACGTCTCTTACCAAACAGGAAAGGGAATGTCAGTTGTATGATCTGTTTGATAGATTCACGTACAACCCAGGGGAAACGCTTCACGACTATTACTTCAGATTCACTACTCTCATGAATGATCTGAATGTATACAATCTCGTGATTGCTCCATTCCAGGTTAACACCAAGTTTTTGAATACTTTACCTCAAGTTGAATGGGGTGAGTACATTACCGATGTTAAGTTAACCAGGGATTTTCATAAGTGCAATTTGGATCAACTCTATGCTTTTCTTCAGCAGCATGAGAAACACGTGATCATGCACCGTTCACCTCGAGGTATGTACCCTGATTCTTTAGCTTTAATGGCGAATCAACCAAGCTTGTCACACAACAACACTCCTTATATCTTGGGACACCAAGCCTATCATCCATCACCTTACATGACACCAAGCTTCCCCCAATATTCGATTCTACCGCAACCACCCACCTCACATCAGCAACAATATCGGTTTAATGCACCTTCATCACACTATGCTTCACAACCTCACCCAGCAAGCATTGCACCTTATGCTCAGTCTTCATATTCTTCTTATCAAGAGAATGCAGCATATCCATCAAGCTACTCTGACCACATGAGTGTTCCTTCTAGTGCTTACGCAGCTCAACAAGACCAAGCACTGTATTGTGATGATGATGAAGTCCCCATTCCTGAATTCAAACAAGGAACTGACCCAGTTGAAGTGTTAGCCATTATGTCTGCTTATCTCACAAGGACTTTAAGCAAACGAGGATTTAGAGGACCCGCTCCTACTAACAATCAGCTGAGGAATTCATCCAATTCTCGCCAACAAGCTACTATTGAGAATGGCAGGGTAATGGTTCAACCTATTCAACCTTATCAGGGGAGACCTACTACATCAACCACCAATGCACGCACGGTCAATCCTGCTCCAATGGTCAACACTCCTCCACGGGCTAATTCCACAGGCAAGTTGAGAATGATTACATGCTACAACTACAAGGAAGAAGGTCACATGTCCAGGGATTGCAAGAAACCCAAGAGGAGAAGGGATGGTCAATGGTTTGCAGAGAAGATTTATCTGGTGAACGCTCAGGCACAAGGAAGGGAACTTGATGAATAGGAGCTTGCATTTCTTGCTGATCCAGGGATTGCTGAACAAGACGTTGTCACCACACAGAATGCAGCATACCAAGCAGATGATCTTGATGCGTATGATTCAGACTGTGATGAACTTCAATCTGCACAGGCAGCTCTTATGGCAACTATCTCCAGCTTAGGGCCAGAAAAAAGATCTGAGGTACTTATTAATACCACTGATAATACCACTGATAGTAGTATTCAACCACATCAAGTTGTGCAAGAGCGTGCTGATTCGAATGAGTCTTCGGTGGTGGGTCATTCAAATGAGGAGACAATCAATGATAGTAATATCAATGTAAGTCCCCAGACTTTGAGTGAATCACATCCGGGAGCCATTTCGCATACGCATACTCCTGCTCAACAAGATTTGGTCATGGTTCCTGCTACATTACTTAGCCAAATGAATGCTGCACTCTTAGAAACCCTAGTTAAGAATAAGAATTTGTCTGATGAGCTTGCCTTATGTAGTGAGAAAGTTCAAACATTAGAATTAGTTCCTTCGTCTAGTGTTCTCACTAATCCTGAATATGATCATTTTCGACACAAACAAATGGGTCATTTGCAAGAAATTGAAACCTTAAGAGCAAATCTTTCTAACGAACATAAAGAAAAAGAGTTAGTGGTCACTAATTTTCAAAAACTTCAAACGGATTTTGAATTACTCGAGTCTAAGAAGAATGAAATGGAAATTAATGCGGCTAATAAGATTAGAAGTCTAGATTATTTGCTTTTAAGACAATACGCTGCTTCTCAACTAGTGCACTTATTTGATGCTTCGTTTAGAGAATTTAACTTATCACGTCAAAAAGGCCTCCCCCCTAACCCACGGTATGCAAAACAAGCTCTTATCCATAGTCCTAGACTTTATAATGCAACCCAATTAGGATTGGTCTTAGACCCGATTGTTATTTTCGATGATCGCACAAGTAAGGATCTAGTTGATGAGGATCGGTCATACAACTTTGCAAAATATCCCGAGTGTGATTATTTTAAAATGAATCAGGAGCTTGCAAAAACGGATTTTAGAATTCGCTTCCATATGGATAAAGATCTCATCACAGCACCAACCTACATGTTAAATGAAGAAAACCCTAGTACACTTCCTACACTTGTCAAAATGGAAGGACCTAAGGAAATTCCAAAGGATCTTCCACCTGTTAGCACTGTATGGTTAAACTTGCAAGAGATTAATCAATACTTTGCTAGTTTTGACAAGGTCATTTTGGAATGTACGACTTCAAATGGCCTAAACACCGGAGAATGGGCTTTCGAACACATGAACGAGGTGTTTAAGAATGAGATCAATCCGTTTGTCGAGAGTCTAAAAGGAAGTTTTGCATCTCTTAAGGAAAATCTTGAGTTTGAAATTGGAGAAGTTCAAAAAGTGTTTTATGAAATGGACACCGCTTATGAACTACAATTAATTGAAAAGGAAAAGATTTTATCCGAATATGACCGATTCTTGTCCCAAGTAATTTCGTGTGATGTGCTTACTACTGTAAATGTCAATTATTCGAATGAGCTTACATCCGCTATGATTAAATGTGATGATGTGAATATTTGTGATGATGTGTGTGATCTCTCTGTAAATGTTGCTGATATTGTAAATGAGGTAGATAATCATTCTTGTCACGAATCTAACGCTGAATTTTTAAAGCTACAAGATTCTTACAATTTACTTTCAAAACGCTTTAATCAACTTGAACAACATTGTATATCTTTAGAATTAAAACAACAAACTCAAAATGAGGATCTTTTGATAACAAATGGTTGTGAAAACGGTGTTGAGACGAGTGACAAGATGATTGCAATTGTTAAGGCATTAGAGGAAGAGATTATGAGATTGAAGAGAGATGTGTCATCAAATGAAACACTAAAATTGGAACTAGAGGCTGCAGAGTCTAAAAACCAGGACTTAGAAATTAGACTTTCGTCTCTTCTAGGGGAGATGGATCGGGCAAGACAGGGACTATCCGCTCTGTATGGTTCAATAGAAGAACGCTTAGCTTTTAATGCAGCACAAGAACAATCTTATGTTGAACAACTGAACCAAAAGTGTGAGGAAATCTCTGACTTAAACATCCTGCTCATTGACAAAAACATGGTTTTGGCCGAGTTAAAGGAGACACTTCTTCTCACCCGACAAGAAGCTGTTAATAACTTAGCTACCAACTATGCACCATCCTCTAGTGCTCCAACAACCAAGTCAGTAGTGCTTTATAAGAACCCACTCCATAAGAAAAACCCGGTTACCTACGATGATTATATGAGGAATGCAATTAAGCATGTAGATCTTGTTAGGGATATTTTAGACGATCTTTATGCCTTAGATCCCTCAAGTAGCTACTATTATTCCGCTCATGAATATATTAAGCGAGTTCAATATGCTTAGCATATTTGCAATACATAGGTAAACTAGGTTCTGCACTTCTCACTAATCGACCCATTGCTGTAACACCATTCAATAAGACTCCAGGAGCAAAACCGTCATTGGCACCATCAACTAAGGCACCTTTAAAATCTGTTACTAATGTTCCCACTTTGACTTCTACAGGATTAAAAGAGTCTACTAAGGCTAAAGGATCGCCACTCAAAAAAGATAAGATCAAGCCCTTCACTAGTAGAACCAACAAGAAGAAAGTAGAAGCTCACCATAGGACTGTTATTTCAGATTTAAATAAAAAGAATCATGTTGCTAAGACTAAAAGCTCTGCGCCTGTGAAGAAGCCCAAGCCATTCGTGAATTCTAATTTGAATTGTTGGAATTGTAATGAGTGCATGTTTTCCCAACGTCATGATTTATGTCTTATTGATCATGTGAATGAAATGAATGCCATTAGGAATAATCTTGAATGGAAGCCCACTGGGAGAACTCGTACCCAAGTTGGATGGCAATGGCGTCCCACTGGTAGGACCTTTACATTAGATGGAAAAATGTGCCCTTTAACTAGAAATGCATCCATTGAGGTTAGGTCTCAGCGTCCTTTAGTTAGGAACACTAGCACTAAAGTATGGAAACAGCGCCCTTTAGTTAGGTCAGCCCCCACTATAGTGCCTATCAGTGAAGAAATACCTCAGGATTTAAGCCAACTAGAATCTACACCACCAACTAGGAAGAAGAAGGCTAGGAAATCTAAGAAACCTAAAATTAGCAAATCTAAGATTATTAAATCTGTACCTGCTAATAACAAGGAACATTCAGATTCCGACACCTCTACATTGTCCTCGTCTGGTGATATTTTCAGGTGGTCCAAATCATCCTCTGGTATTTGGACTCTGGTTGTTCAAAGCATATGACCGGAGATCGCTCGATGCTCCGAAATTTCGTCAGCAAGTTTCTTGGAACGGTTAAATTCGGTAATGATCATATTGCAAAGATAATGGGGTATGGTGAATATCAGATTGGAAACGTTACGATTTCAAGGGTATACTATGTAGAAGGTCTTGGTCATAATTTATTTTCAGTAGGACAGTTTTGTGATTCCAACCTAGAGGTTGCTTTTCGACAACATACTTGTTTCATCCGCAACTTGGAAGGAAAAGACTTGTTGAAGGGTTCTCGTGGTGCAAATCTTTATACGTTGTCCCTACAAGACATGATGGCCGCCTCTCCAGTATGTCTTCTCTCTAAAGCATCTAAGACCAAGTCATGGTTATGGCATCGCAGATTATCTCATCTCAACTTTGATGCTATTAATCATCTGGCTAAAAACGAATTAGTTCGTGGTCTTCCAAAGCTCAAATTTCACAAGGACCATTTATGTTCCGCGTGTTCAAGGGGGAAAAGTACCAAGAAATCATACGAGCCCAAAGCTGAAGACACCAATCAAGAAAAACTTCATCTTTTGCATATGGATCTTTGTGGGCCAATGAGAACTGAAAGTGTGAGCGGTAAGAAATTCATTCTTGTTATTGTGGATGATTTCTCCAGGTTTACATGGGTTAGATTTCTACGTACAAAGGATGAATCACCGAAGGCTATCATCACTTTTCTGAAATTCATTCAGGTACGTTTAAATACTACTGTCCGCCGTATTCTTACAGACAATGGAACAGAGTTCGTCAACCAGACTCTTCGTGATTACTATTAAGGAGTTGGTATCTCACATGAAACATCCGCTGCACGTACTCCACAACAAAACGGTGTCGTTGAAAGACGGAATCGTACGCTTATGGAAGCTGCTAGGACTATGCTGATTTATGCGAACGCTCCATTGTTCTTGTGGGCAGAAGCTATATCTACTGCATGTTTCACCCAAAACCGTTCTATCATTCGGAAACGCCATGGAAAAAGACCTTACGAGCTTCTACAGGATCGTAAACCCGATGTTTCATTCTTTCATGTGTTTGGTGCTCTTTGTTATCCAAACATTAATAGTGAGAACTTGGGCAAGCTTCAACCGAAAGCCGATATAGGTATTTTCATTGGTTACTCACCCTCCAAGAAAGCATACCGAATTTACAACCGTCGTCTTGGTAAGATTGTAGAAACTATGGACGCAGATTTCGATGAGCTGACATTGATGGCTTCTGAGCAACGCATCTCTGAACCCGTGCTTCATGAGATGGGAACCCGTGCTATTAGTTCCGGATTAGTTCCCAATAATCCTACTTCTACATCATTTTTACCACCTACAAGGCCCGAGTGGGATAAACTGTTTCAACCGTTGTTTGATGAATTCTTTGATCCCCCAAATGATGAAGTTCCAGCACCTGTAGTGATCGCTCCAATCCCTGAAGTGGTTGCTCAAGCTAATGAAGCTTTATCAAATGCATCTTCAATTAACATTGAACCGGATGCACCTCTACCAAGTGATTCTCAAACTACACCTGAATCATCACCCTTACTTGTGCCTAATGATGTTGAAGAGGATTCTATTGATCACGATTTGGAATATGCTCACCTACAAGAGCTTCCTTTCTTTGGTGTACCGATACCTGAAAACCCTTCAGCCGCGTCTACGTCAGAAGAAGCTCCTTCAATTGTTCACTCCAGACCACCATGGATTGAAAATCATAGCACCAAATGGACAAAAGATCACCCAATTAGGAATGTCATTGGAGATCTAGATCGACCAGTCTCTACACGCCATCAATTACAAGAGAGTGCACTCTATTGCTACTTTGATGCATTTCTCTCCGAAGTTGAACCTAAAAATTGGCAACAGGCTATGACTCAATCATCTTGGATTGAAGCCATGAAGGAGGAACTAAATGAATTCCAAAGACTTGAAGTATGGGAATTAGTTCCTCTCCCTGACAAGGTTAACATCCTTACTTTGTTGTGGGTTTATAAGGTTAAACTCGATAAGATGGGTGCAGTATTGAAGAATAAGGCTAGATTGGTTGCTAGAGGATATAAACAAGCCTTGGGTATAGAGTTTGAAGAATCTTTTGCTCCTGTTGCAAGATTGGAGGCTATTAGACTATTCCTTGCGTATGCTGCTCATATGAACATGATCGTCTATCAAATGGATGTGAAGACGGCATTTTTGAACGGTGAACTAAGGGAAGAAGTCTATGTTAGTCAGCCGGATGAGTTCGTTAGCACGGAGTTTCCTAATCATGTGTACAAGCTTAAGAAGGCTCTCTATGGGTTGAAACAAGCTCCACGCGCGTTGTATGATCTCCTTTCAACATATCTCATCTCGGAAGGCTTCTCCAAAGGCAAGGTGGACCCCACTCTATTCACTCTCAAGGAGGACGACGACATGATTCTGGTACAAATTTATGTTGATGATATAATATTTGCTGCCTCTACCATAGAATTGTCCAAACGCTTTGAGAAGATAATGTCCACACGCTTTCAGATGTCAATGATGGGAAAATTTTCATTTTTCTTAGGATTACAAATTTCTCAGAATCCCAGAGGCATCTTTATTAATCAATCCAAATATGCTCTAGAATCTTTAAAGAAATATAACTTTGAAAATTGTGACCCCGTGGACACTCCAATGGTGGAGAAATCCAAGTTAGATGAAGATAGGAATGGGACTATTGTCGATCCAAAACTTTACCGTGGGATGATCGGCACCCTTCTCTATCTGACTGCTAGCAGGCCTGATTTACAATTTGCCGTATGCATGTGTGCCCGGTATCAGGCTCGGCCTACCGAAAAGAACCTACATGTTGTTAAAAGGATCTTTCGGTATCTCAAAGGAACACTTCATCGTGGTCTATGGTATCCGAAAGATTCCTCTATTGCTTTAATATCATACGCAGATGCCGATCATGCTGGGTGTCAAGACACGAGGCGTAGCACTTCTGGATCTGTGCAACTCCTTGGAGACAGATTGATCAGTTGGTCTTCAAAAAGGCAGAAAAGCGCTGCAATTTCTAGCACGGAGGCTGAATACATCGCCATGTCCGGTTGTTGTGCTCAAGTCCTTTGGATGAGATCACAATTAACTGACTACGGTTTGGGATTCAACAAAATCCTGATGTATTGTGACAACAAGAGCGCCATTGCCCTTTGCTGCAACTATGTTCAACACTCCCAGGCCAAGCACATAGACATTCGCTACCATTTCATTAAAGAGCAGGTGGAGAACAGAGTGATCGAGCTGTATTTTGTCACTACTGAGTATCAGCTGGCAGATATGTTCACCAAAGCCTTAGATCGAGGACGAATCGAGTTTTTGATCGACAAGCTTGGCATGAAATCATTCACTCCAGCGACTCTCAAAGAATTGGCAGAAGAATCAGCTGAATAGTGGTGGTAAACTATTCAGGCGTATCCTTTGTTCGTGATCATGTATATTATCGTATATATATATAAACCACAAAAAGAAAAATACAAAAATATAAAACCAAGAAAAACCATAAAAAATATAAAACCTATAAAAACCATAAAAATTATAAAAGCAAGAAAAACCAAAAATATTTTTCGTTTTTTAAAAAACGGGCATGTCTTTTAGTACGGTAATATTTACGGCTTTAGAAATGTCGATCAATATTGACACGACGCCATAAATAGAGTCCTTATAAAAGTTGTACATTTTTAAAACATGCCCATTATGGCTTGTAGTTATTTCTGACTGCAACTCGGTTTTCATATTAAAGTCACGTATTTCCTTGGAAAACGTTGGCTCACAACGGGAATTAATTTTCTCGGGCATGATTTACAAGCCAAATCATGCAAAGGGATCAAGTTTACATTACAACTTGGTCTAACACGAGTTAGTGTACGTCTCAGTGCATTATTTTGTCAAAATAAGAGAAATCTTATTGCCACCACGAATCAATCTCTTTCAAGATACTAATTGGAAATGCTTTCATTAATATATGACTCTTTAAACAATGACTACAGCTCTTTAAATAGAAAACGGGTCATCGTTTAAGGGGGAGAAAATATTAAAATCATCTTCGTCATCAAAACGATTTTCAAAAGTGTTTGTGGTAAATTAATTGGCTAATGAGTGGTCTTGCTTTAGAATACGACTTGTGCTCGCTCAATGAGTGAACTTCCGAATGAAGAAGTTCCGAACGAACTTCCGAATGAAGAAGTTCCGAACGAACTTCCGAATGAAGAAGTTCCGAGTGAACTTCCGAATGAAGAAGTTCCGAATGAACTTCCGAATGAAGAAGTTCCGAATGAAGGACTTCCGAATGAAGAAGTTCCGGATGAAGGACTTCCGAATGAAGAAGTTCCGAATGAAGGACTTCCGAATGAAGAAGTTCCGAATGAAGGACTTCCGAATGAAGAAGTTCCGAATGAAGGACTTCCGAATGAACTTCCGAATGAAGAAGTTCCGAGTGAACTTCCGAATGAAGAAGTTCCGAGTGAACTTCCGAATGAAGAAGTTCCGAGTGAACTTCCGAATGAAGAGTTCCGAATGAAGGACTTCCGGATGAAGAGTTCCGAATGAAGAGTTCCGGATGAAGAGTTCCGAATGAAGAGTTCCGAATGAAGAGTTCCGAATGAAGAGTTCCGAATGAAGAGTTCCGAATGAAGGAGTTCCGGATGAAGAGTTCTGAATTGAGAGTTCCGGATGAAGAGTTCCGAATGAAGAGTTCCGAATGAAGAAGTTCCGAATGAAGGAGTTCCGGATGAAAGTTCCAAATGAAGAGTTCCGAATCAAGAGCTGTTGGATTGATAGTTGTTTGCTTGTTATGATTACTTGTTGAAATGTGTTATGCTTAGAAGTTATAATGATATATATCTATATATTTTTGTGCATCAACCTTTTATGTCTTATCTTAAGCAGATACGATGACTAATCCAACAGTACAAGCACTCTAAGATTCTAGAGCAGCCGCAATTGCCAAAGCACGAACCCTCAAGTTCATACCTAAAAGATTGATCAAAAGCTCCGTGAACGTAGATTGATGAGGAGCTTAGAAAGATTCGTTAGTGGTAGACCATATCTAGTGCACCACAAGTTACTGCAACGATCCATCTAATGGGTCGTACATCTCAGGTCCACTTTATATTGGTTTTTAATTGTGAATATGTAAATTTGTGAATATTGTGCTTTTATGGCTTGATGTAGTGTTAAGGTATGATAATTTTTCAAGAATTTCTCACGAGATTCTAAATCTTTCAAAATATATCATACTAAAGCACTACAACTATCCCTTATTAACTTAAGGGGGAGCATTAACATGTTCTATGGCCAAACATCGATTTCATTTTTACCTAAAGACCGGTTAATCCATTCAATACCCAAATATTAATGGTTAACATTTTGGATAAGGGGAGAAAATGGGATTAAGGAGACTTAAATGATACTTGGCTAAAAGATGAAAAAGACTTAACGATAATCCAACTTAATATGTGTAAAGCACGTGTTAAGGGGGAGCGTTTTTGACGAACAAAACACCTAAGGTACAAAACTTTTGATTTCAATATCACAAGTACCTTAGGTGATTTTCAAGGATTTTTCATGGTGGATATATTTTCCCAAAACACGCTTAATTCACGACGGATGTGGTGACAAAAGGGTGGTAGGAATAAGTTTTAGTCCAATGATTCATCAGAGCCGATGGAATCTTCCCAAGGAAAATTCCCTAGATAGAATTAGAAGTCCTAGGAAAGATGGAGAAAGATTGTGAACGTAGCTGAGTACCGACCAATTACTGATGCTAGCACTGGAACAACCACAACAAGGTGCTAGTGATGATGTATTGGTAAGTACTGAAGGGGTTGAAGAATGAAAAAGAAATGTAAAGATAAAGGGTGTAAAGAAAGAAGCCCTCCTTACAACTTTAGGCAGAAACTGGGTCAATACATATGCTATTGAGGTCATTTTTGTTAATGATTCTCGATATTGAAGAAACACATCATGGACCCAGTGATGCAATGCACCACCCTTCCCAGCTAACTCAAATATCTCTCAATAGGTATTTGTTTTAATCACACGGAGATCAACACGTTATCTATTGGTTTATTCACTCCGAATAGACTGATATTGAAAAAGGTGGCACTCCTCTCCAGCCATCGCTCACTAAATCAAAACACACTATCGAGTCTAGAGCCACGAGATCATCAAAAGTCTCATTAGGACACTTTCCATTTATTCCTTGCTTTCTCACACACTGTGAAAAGTAAGAGATCTTTTATGAGTCCTACGCAGTATTCTTGTAATATTGCCAGAACATCCGAGTAATACGCAAGTATTACAATGAAAATGGAAATCCTGCTTGAGCCAACATCAAACAAGCTCATGGTAGGTTACACGTGCGGTTCTTTTAGAACCAATCTTGTGAAAAACTGGAAAAAACAGTGGTTTAATTCTTAATTGAACTTAAACTCGTTCCAGGCCTCTACGCATTATCATACGATCTTGCCAGAACACTCAGAGTGACTCTTTATTGATCACAGTGACGAGTGGAAATCCTTCTAGTGTTAACATCAAATAGCACTTGGTAGGTGACGTGCAAGATTCTTTATGAATTGAGCTCGTGATAACTGGAAAGCAACGATGGTGAAAATCTTAATTGAAATTCACTTGTTCCAGTTTTCATGAATTGACGGCTTCAATCATAAGGATTTTTAATCCAAATGATTCACTCTTTATGTTCGTAGTCAGCTTTGGACGGTCGAATAAAGAGAACGGGTTTACCCGCGAAATCCTGTCAAGAAGTTACTTAATTGAAACTATCCGTCACGGGTACGATATCTAATATCGTCCAACGGTCTTCACCGACCGGAGGTAAAATGCTACCGAATTAGAATAAAATGTCAAAGCCATTTTATTCGTGTCGTTGCTGTGTACCTGTTGAAGACGGTGGCGTTGCTGTGTACCTGTTGAAGACGGTGGGTTGCTGTGTACCAGTTGAAGACGGTGGCGTTGCGGTGAACCAGTTGAAGTCGTTCCCACATGCTTATGTTTTTCTGCATCAAAGTTCAGCAAAAATTCAAGAAAGTACAAAATGAAGTCTTCCGTTGTACCAAACTCTGAAGCTTTCAAGAATTTAACAAAAGACATAAGTGTGTGGAACATGGAGTCACGAGGAGGCAAGATTCACAAAAAGGCAAAGATCGCACGTGATTGGTCAAAAGAACAATGCTCTCAAGCCAAAGCCTAAAAGATCAAATAAACATATTCACAACAAAAAGATAGAAGAAAAGACTACGAGCTGAAGAACGAAGACTTAGTATAGTATGCTAGGTTTAGAACTTTGTAAACATGGAGTGACCTCCCTTAGGGGGAGATTGTTAGAAATACGTTTTAACGTATATTAGAAGTATCGGTCACTCCACAATATTATTTATATTGCAATAGCTCGTAGTTAATGTTGCTTATTAAGTTAAGTAAGAAACCAACCCATAGGCTTGTCATGGGTCGGCCCAAGCCCAAATAAAGGCCTTGGATATAAATACCCCTTTCCACCATGGAAAAGGGGTTGGTTGTTGATCATTCTACACTTTCATTTGAATAAAATACACATAGTTTCTCTCTCACTTTCTCTCTCTAGTTTCTCTCTCTAGAAATCTTCAACCCACTTCATAGATTCATAGGTTATCAAGATTCTACAGATTCCTCTCAAAATTTCATGTTTCTGCTTATTTTGTACTTTGGTATATGATTTGGTGTTCTTGTGTTTGTGCTTTGTGTTTTATGGCTGGTATCTGTTAGTTGTCACCTAGTATAGCTATTTGATCATTAAAATCAGTAGGTTGTTTGAAGGATTAAGAAGTTTGTTTGAAAAGTGCTTGATAAAGGATTGTTTGGGATTACTGGTTCACAAGGCCTTGTGGCCTTGTGCCCTTGGTTCTTAGGGTTTGGGAAGTCTAAACAAGTCTTAATATACAAGTTTTAGTCATTGGTTAAGTTTCTAAAAGTTTGGAAAAGGGATTTGAAGTTTTGCAAAAATCTGTTAAAATTGGTTTTGAAATTGGTCAAACACATCAGATCCACTAACTTCTTTATTTGTTGGATCTAAGGTCTGAAATCTGGTTTGTGAATAGTTTAGGTGATAAGCTATCTATTGGTTGTCTGGTTGTTGAATTTGGTGGCTTATTGTGGATTTTATAGCTTATCAAAAGTTGCTGAAGTGGTCATTTGCATCAGCAAAGTGACCACCTCAATTTGTGCTTGCATTTGTTATCCTAGTGTATGCCTTGTGATTTTGCTGCTTGGAACTTGTTTATGTGCTGCTTGTGATTGGATTTTGCTATTTGGATTGCTTTGTATCAGGCTTATAAGCTAACT
Organism: Glebionis coronaria; assembly: GCA_025667525.1. Taxonomy (NCBI): domain Eukaryota; kingdom Viridiplantae; phylum Streptophyta; class Magnoliopsida; order Asterales; family Asteraceae; genus Glebionis; species Glebionis coronaria. The sequence goes on along the minus strand of JANFOE010000503.1, from coordinate 79,179 downwards.
GGCTTATTAAGCCCTTATTGCCAAAATCTGTCATCAAAAGGTCAACTGACCTCTTGATTCACAAGGCCTCCTCCTTGAGTCCTTTATAAAATTTGCTTATAACAAGCCCTTGTATCATTCCTGATCATTTGGTGCATTTTGGAGTACTTTGACTTTTGGTCAAATAAGCACTTATTGGCTTATTTTTGAACACTGATTATTGGCACATGTAACAACTTCGCTTTTGTAATAGAGATCATTTTTCTTAGCTTAATATCATATTTGGAAGTTTACAAGTCTTTTGGTTAAGCTTTTGCTAGAAAACTAGCTTATTTGGCTTTTTCAGGCAGCTTATTTGCTCTTACAGCTTATTCTACTTGGCTTTTTGTGATTTTCTTGATTGATTATTCTTAGTTAAGCTATTTGTGAGCTTTTGCAACAAACTAGAGCTTCTGAGGTGCCCTTAATCTCAAACCCGACTATTTTGTCTTTTAGTGAATTTTTACTTAACTTATTTCTGGCTTATTGATTGTGCTTTTTGAAAATTTCTTTTTACAGATCTCATAAGCATCCCAAAAGAAGGTTGTGTGTCAAATTAGAGCTTATGGCATTGGCTTATTTCTTAATGGGCTGAAAAGCCTAATAAGAATAAGTTGTGTGCTTAATAAGCTGTGATAAGCTCATATTCAGCAATTGGGCCTTTAGAGTTTTGTTCTTAGAATTAAATTTTGAGTCAGATAAGGCTTTTCCAAGTCAATTGGGCCAAGTTTGACTTTTTGGGCCCAAAAGCCCATTAAGGTTGACTGTTTTTTTATATTGGCCCATTTGAGGGCCCAATAGGGGTATTCTGGTCATTTCACTTTGATTTTCTGATTATTTAGGTTAAAATAAACTAGTTTGCAAGTTTTTAGAATTTTTTATAATTTTTGGATTTTTAATATTATTTTAATATTATTTTTCAAATTTCACATTTTCCAACTTTTTACATTTTTCTTAGCTTTAATACATTAAAATAGGAATTTAGCAACTTTTAGAATAATTTTATCTCTTTTAGATTAATTTTTATAATTATTTTAAGTTTTAATAGTTTTTAAATCATTTTAAATAGTTTTTATTAGTTTTAAAATTTCTAAAAATAGTTTTTAATCTTTTTAAGTCATTTTAGAGGTCTACCAATTGAAAAATCTTTATTTGAGGTTTTTGATAATTTATTTGATTTTTAGGGCTTTAATTAGCATTTAAAAATTGAATATTTAATTATTTAAAAAGTTTGAAAAAGTTTTGATCATTGGTAAACTCTTAGTTTATTTATTTTGATTTTTGGTGAATTTTTGGTAATTTTTGAATTAATTTTTATTTTTGTAGTCTTCACGGTTTTACGTTTTAACTTTCTAGTAGTAATTTTTACGTCTTCGTCATCTTCTTTTCTCATCCCCTTCTAAACCAATCATTAATCACAAACATTTAACAAGTTTTTCACACACATATACCTCCTTGGGAAACGAACTTTCACACCATAAGGGTCATTAGTGTTTACGTTTTCCTAAACGTACACTTAATACTTACCGCTTTTACGCACCTTTTCCTAAAGGTCGTATTTTTACCACAATCATTTTTGGCGCCGCTGCCGGGGAGGTGTGTCGTGATTAATTTGTATTGTTGTTTTTAATATTAACCATAAATAGTATTTGTATTAGTAGAACTCTACTAATACGTATTATCGGTTTTCTTGGTTTTTCTTGTAAAAATATTATTACTATATTGTATTAAGTATCACAACAAATAAACAATATCTCCAAAAATGTGAAAACACAACCTTAATTGGGATTTCATCACTCAATTATTGTATTCAAATCTCAAACAAAAAGAAAAAGGCAAAAATAGATAAATACTTTCGTGAAGCTCGATTTTGAAAAATACAAACTATAAGGTGGGTATAAGGCGGGTATTATAAAATATACCCTAAGGAAAAAGGCTCTTAAGTGCTTCGCGCCGCCTCGTTTCCCCGCTTGCTTGTGAGTATTTTGAGATTGAAGGCTAATCGAGGGTTTTGCCGCCCAAAGTATTATTACGTATAATATATTTGCTTGGTTTCTTTGTGATTAAAACCTCTTGAACAATTTGGTTTTCACCAAAGTTCTAAAGTCATTCGAAGGCGTTCACTCCACGTGATCGTTTTCATTCCTTTGAGGCTTCTTTAATCAAGAGTTTGATTCGAGGAGAGATTTTGTAGATTGTTGTCTACAAAGATACACCAAAATCCAAAAAAAAAATATCATCAAAAACACAAAACAATTGAAAATTCACAAAACACCCAAAAAGAATCTTCTTTGCTCACCTCCCATTCTTCGTGAAGTTTATGATCACTCGTAATCAAGCAAAACGAGCTCGTAAACGTCTTCAAAAGCAAGCCAATCAAGAGACGTTGATTGAAGAACAACCTCCAATTGTTGAACCTATTGTAGAACAAGAAGTCGTCATGGCTAATCGTACTATGATGGAGTTGCTACAAGCACCCACCGAGGGTTTTGGAGAGGCCATTGTGATTCCCGCCATCCTTGCGGAGAATTTCGAGATTAAGACGGTTTAATGTCGATGTTGCAAGCAAATAAGTTTAGAGGTCATGAGAAAGACAACCCGCACTATCACATTAGGAATTTTAACCGTCTCACCGCTACTAGCAAGTTTAAGGATGTTCCACATGACGCCATTAAGATGATGTTGTTTCCATACTCTTTAGATGGACCTGCAAAAATTTGGATTGAGAAAGAACCGCCAAATTCGATTTTGACATGGGCCGATCTCGTTTCTAAGTTTGTGAACAAGTTTTTTCCACCATCTAAAACAACACATTTGAAAAATGAGATTTCACGATTTGTGCAAAGAAATAATGAAAGTTTTTCAATGGCATGGGAACGCTTTAAAGAAATGTTACATGAATGTCCACAGCATGATTTTACGGAATTACATCAAGTTGATACTTTTTATAATGGGCTTAATGATCATGAACGAGATTATTTGAATGCCACCGCGGGTGGTAATTTTTTGTGCAAGACGACAAATGAGGCTTTACAAATCATCGAGAATAGATCTAAGGTTTATAGCCCTCGTAACACACCGAGTGTTGCCAATTTAGGTTCGTCTTCATCGTCATCGTCTCGTAGCATTAATGCCTTACATGATGAAGCTAATGAGGAAAATCGGTTTTTTGATAAATTTGCTAATCTTATGTCCCATTGGAAAGCTCAAGAAGCTTCGAATTCCGCTTCGGTTAAAGCGGTTGCTAAGAGTTGTTTGTCTTGTGGTGGAGCTCATGATCTTTCCGAGTGCATTACCGCGGATGGTAACACTTCGAGTGCTTATGTAGCAACGGGAACTTACAACCAAAACGGTCAAGGTTCCCGCCAAAATCAAGCTCCACCAAATCAAAATGCTAATAATTATCGAAACAACAACCAAGGTGGTAATTACCAAGGCGATTCACGTAACTACAACAAGGGGAATTATCAAAATTGGAATGGACAAGTCACTAATCAAAACCAAAACCGTGATTTTCAAAACACTACACAAGGTTTTCAAAATGCTCACACTAAAAATCTTCAAGGAGAATTTTTGGATTATGCTAAAGCAAATGATGCTAAATTTGATAACATGCAACGTGAGATGATTAGCTTAAGATCCGAGTTGAAAAACGAGCTTAAAAATGAACTTGCTAATGAACTTAAAACTCATGCAAACAAAATGGAAGGAAATGTCCAACGTCTTCAACAAAATCAACAAAAGATGGAATTAGGACAACATGAGATTAAGCAAGAGTTATTAAAAGCGGATGCTAGGCAATCAAAATTTTAGGACCGAATGGCTAAGATGTTTGAAGCAATCATGTGTAAACCCTCTTCCTCGGGTGGTCTTCCTAGTGATACCATTACAAACCCGAAGGGAGAAATGAAGGTCATTACTACACGAAGTGGTAAAACTTTCAAGGAACCAATCTCTCGTCCAAGTACTTCTACGGAGAAGGGAATCGAGAAAGAACCCGAGGTGATGGTAGAAAAGGAGCACATTACAATCCCACGAAGTACCGCTCAAACCACACCTACGGTTGAACCAATACCAATTGTGGAACCCGAGTTTCCAAGGCCGTTGCCTAATGACCAACCCACACCACCTTTACCCTACCCTTCGAGACGAAACAAAGAGAAATTGCAAGAACGTAACAAACAACAAATCGAGCTTTTTATAAAGATGTTTCAACAAGTGCATTTTGATGTGAGTTTAGCCGACACGTTGTTGTATATGCCTCGTTTCGCTTCCACTTTTAAAAGTATGATGAGCGATAAGGAAAAGCTTTCAAAGCTTGCTAATTGTTCTTCGGTTTATCTTAACCGCATACCGGAAAACGTTGGTGATCCCGGAAAGTTTCTCATTCCTTGTGACATACAAGATATGAAAGAATGTCTCGCCTTGGCCGATCTTGGTGCGAGCATTAATTTGATGCCATTTTCCATTTGGAAATCGCTTTCGCTTCCGGCTCTTATTCCTTCGAACATGTCTATCGAGATGGCCGATCATTCTACGATTTTAGCATATGGAGTAGCCGAAGATGTTTTCGTGAAAGTGGGGAAGTTCTACTATCCCGTTGATTTTATAGTAGTTGACATCCCCGCGGATCCTCAAGTTCCACTAATTTTAGGACGTTCATTTTTAGACACTTCGAGATCACTTATCGATGTTCATGCGAGAACTATCACTTTGAGATTAAACGAAGAGGAACTTGTTATAAACGCTACTCAAAACTCGAAACCTTCTCATGTTTATGCAATCACTACCATCAACCACATTGACATCGTTGATGTGGTTTGCGATGAGTTTTCACAAGAAGTGTTAGGTTTTTCCGATAGCTCGTCAAGTGGCAATCCCACTATTTTGGATCCGATTCTTGCTAATTCTACACCAAATCTCACTCCATTCCAAGGAGGCGATCTCACTTCAAATGAAATCGACAATGAAGAAGAGGTGTTGATTAGTGATGATACTTCTATTCCACCATTTCTTCCGCCGATGGAAGTTATGAGTGTTGAACCAAAATCTTCAATCGAGGAACCACCTATCCTTGAATTGAAAGATCTTCCTTCTCACCTTGAATACGCATTCTTGGAAGGTGATGACAAGTTGCCGGTTATTATTGCAAAAGGTCTTGCCAATGATGAAAAAATCGAGCTCTTGAAAGTTCTTAAGGCTCATAAAGGGGCAATTGCGTGGAAAATATCCGACATTAAGGGTATTGACCCAAAATTTTGTACTCACAAGATTTTAATGGAGGAGGACTACAAACCCGCAATTCAAAGTCAAAGAAGGGTGAATCCCAAAATTCACGATGTCATTAAAAAGGAGGTCCTTAAACTCCTTGACGCGGGAATGATTTATCCTATATCCGATAGCCCATGGGTGAGCCCAATCCATTGAGTCCCTAAAAAGGGAGGAATGACCGTTGTGCCTAATGAAAACAACGAGTTAATTCCCACTCGTGTTGTGACCGGTTGGAGGGTGTGTATTGACTACCGAAAGTTAAATAACGCCACTCGTAAAGACCACTTTCCTTTGCCCTTCATGCATCAAATGTTGGAGCGACTTGCGGGAAATGATTTCTATTGCTTTTTAGATGGTTTTTCCAGTTACTTTCAAATCCCTATCGACCCTCGTGATCAAGAGAAGACTACGTTTACGTGTCCTTATGGAACGTTCGCTTATCGTAGGATGCCTTTCGGACTTTGTAATGCACCGGGTACATTTCAACGATGTATGATGGCAATTTTTCACGATATGATCGAGAAGTCGATGGAAGTGTTTATGGATGACTTCTCGGTGTTTGGCAATTCGTTCATGTCGTGTTTATCTAATCTCGAGCAAATGTTAAAACGTTGTGAAGAAACAAATCTTGTGCTTAATTAGGAAAAATGTCATTTTATGTATAAACAAGGAATCGTCTTAGGACATAAGGTGTCGAAGGCGGGGATTGAGGTCGATAAAGCTAAGATAGACGTCATCGCCAAGTTACCTCATCCCAAAACCGTTAAGGGAGTTAGGAGTTTCCAAGGCCACGCGGGCTTTTATCGTCGTTTCATCAAGGACTTTTCAAAAATCTCTCGACCTATGACACACCTTCTCGAGAAGGATGCTCCTTTTAACTTCAATGAGGATTGTGTTAGAGCTTTCGAAACTCTCAAAAGGAAACTTACCGAAGCTCCCATTCTTGTTGCTCCTAATTGGGAATTACCCTTTGAAATCATGTGCGATGCAAGTGATTATGCTATAGGGGCCGTCTTAGGGCAACGTTATGACAAGCATTTCCGTCCTATCCATTATTCTAGTAAGACGATGACCGAGGCTCAATTAAAGTACACCACAACGGAAAAGGAATTCCTTGCCGTGGTCTATGCTTTTGAGAAATTCCGACCTTATCTCGTCTTGACTAAAAGCATCGTGTATACCGACCATTCGGCTATCAAGTATCTCTTAGCTAAGCAAGATGCTAAGCCGAGATTGCTTCGTTGGATGCTCCTCCTCCAAGAATTTGATGTCACCGTGCTTGACAAAAAAGGAGCCGAGAATCTAGCGGCCGATCATCTCTCTCGTCTAGAAGATCCTCACAAAGATGTTTTCGAGAACAAGGAAATCACCGAAACATTTCCTCTCAAGACTCTCGGTGTAGTGAATTCTAAAGACACCACCCCATGGTTTGCCGGCATTGCAAATTACCATGCGGGCAATTTCATAATCAAGGGTATGACAACACAACAAAAGCGAAAATTCTTTCGTGACGTCAAGTTCTATTTTTGGGACGACCCTTATCTCTTTCGGGTTTGTGTGGATCAACTCGTTCGACGTTGTGTTTTTGGTGCCGAAGCTTCTAATATCCTTAGAGCTTGTCACGAGGGACCCACGGGTGGTCACCACGGTGCTAATCTCACGGCTAAGAAAGTGTTCGATGCCGGCTTCTTTTGGCCTTCTATCTATCGTGATGCACACGCACTTGTGAAGTCGTGTGATTCGTGCCAACGTCAAGGAAAATCGTCTCAACGTGATGAAATGCCGCAAAACATAATTCAAGTATGTGAGATTTTCGACATATGGGGAATAGACTTTATGGGGCCGTTCCCATCGTCTCATGGCAACAAATATATCCTCGTCGCGGTGGACTACCTTTCTAAGTGGGTGGAAGCTAAGGCTTTACCTACTAATGATGCTCGTGTGGTAGTGAAGTTTTTGAAGCAACTATTCTCTCGGTTCGGAACCCCTCGTGCTATTATAAGCGAACGTGGAACGCATTTTTGTAATGACCAATTCGAAAATGTTCTAAAGAAATATGGAGTTACTCATCGTCTTTCTACGGCTTATTACCCGCAAACGAGTGGGCAAGTCGAGGTTTCGAACCGAGCTTTAAAGAGGATTTTAGAGAGGTCAATTGGAGAAAACCGTGCTTCATGGTCCGACAAACTTAATGACGCTTTATGGGCCTTTAGGACCGCTTATAAGACACCTATTGGTTGCACTCCTTATAAGTTAGTCTATGGGAAGAATTGTCATTTGCCCATTGAGTTGGAGCACAAGGCATATTGGGCCCTTAAGCATGCAAACTTTGACTTGAAGACCGCGGGAGATCACCGGAAAATACAATTGAATGAATTGGATGAATTAAGAGATAATGCTTATGAAAATTCATTAATTTTTAAAGAAAAGACTTAAAAGTTTCATGATTGAAAGATTAAAAACCGGGTTTTTAACGTTGGTGATCAAGTGTTGCTTTTTAACTCTCGTCTTAAGATATTTTCCGGGAAATTGAAATCTCGTTGGTCGGGTCCGTTCACCATAACACAAGTGTTTCCGTATGGGACCATCGAGCTAGCTCAATATGATGGTCCTAATTTCAAGTTGAATGGAAATAGGCTTAAGCACTACTTTGGTGGGGAAATTCCTTCAATGGTTGCCCTCGACCAAGTCACCTTCCCCAATGATAATTAGCATTGAGGGGATCGATTCGAGCTCATGACTCGGTAATCAAAAACGAGGTGCCTCGTAAGGGATATCCCATGCTTATCCTTTATGCTTACTATTCACTAATAAGGGGATTTGTACCCTTTCAACTCGTTGTCTCGTGGTTGTTTGTGATTGTGTTATCTAGATCATCATCATCTACGATTGAAGACTCTCGTGTTCGTTTACGTGAGCCTCCATCGTTTGCTTGAAGAAGTTTTTTACGAATCCATGACATATCCTTTATTGTTCTAACAATTATCTTTTAGCATACTTAATAAACGGCTTTAGATATATTGTTGATCACCCTTTCCATGCTAGATCCTAAGCATTCGACTCTTCGTCTCTAGTATGGGGGTGCTCCACCTTTAGACTCGAAACATTGAGGACAATGTTTACTTTTAGTATAGGGGGTGAATAGGTACTTGCTTTGCTACGCCCTCTCGCTTTCCAACTTTCAATGTTTTGTTTTGGTTGCTAATAAGGCTAAAAATGGCCAAATTTTAAAAATTTTCTTAGTTTTCGTAAGTGTTTTTAAGACACGAATGTATATTTTACGTTGGGTAGGATAAGAGTAAATTTTTTACTTGATGGGCATTTGGATCCATTTACATTCCTTAACCCGCTCAATTCAAGTTTTGCTAGACTTTTATATAGGGAGCTTTAAAACGCGAAAGTCTTAGCTCATTCGGGTTAAGAACAAGAACTTTTCGCAAGTTCCTATAATTGATCCTAGAAAGTCACTTATCAAGGGAACTATAAAACGCATTCTCTAAACTTGAAAAAGTCCAAGAAAGTGCAAGATCCTATAGGTGGCTTGAAAACCCAAAACTTTGATTTGATATAGTCTTAATGAAAGCTAATCCAAATTTGGCTTAATTTTGACTTGCATGGCTAAGTATTCACGAGTCTCTTTAATTAGAGGTCTTTATATAGTGAAGAACGAGAAATGATAGAGTTAGACAAGTGATCATGCTAAACGTAGAACATGAAAATGTTCTTTCGAAAACTCATATGTTTTTAATTGTGGCATTTTCTTCCCATAAGATCAATGCATTAGGAACAAATCATAATTGCAATAAGTAAGGTCGTACGATTTGAAAGGTTACTTAGCCTCTAGCGCAAGATCGTTTAAAAGATGCTCGGGGTTGAATAGAGTTTATAGCCAAGGCATAACTTATTGAAGCGGGACGTGAAGATTGGCGATCATCTAAAAAGGCCCTAACAAGGCATGAGGAGCTCTATTTTTGCTAAAGATCCAAAGATGATGTGAAGTATCAATATTCCTAAATCAATATAAAGGATCGAGACACACGACGAAAAGAAATTACTCCCCTAAAGATCATGGGGAAAGTCTATCCAAAAAGACCCTAACAAGGTATGAGGATAAATATATCCAAGTCCGAAAAGGAAGCGGATCGTTGTATATCAAAATCCAAAATAAAGATTGAAGAAAAATGATGAAGTCGTGGTCCAATATGAAGATCTCTCAAAAACGTCAAGTGAAGAAATTCCAAATATGAGAAGAGAAGACCATAATTTCGAGAACGTCTTCCCAAGATTTAAAGTATGAAGTACATGCCAAATATCGGTCCGAGAAACGTCTCAAATCGTGAAACGAGTTATGCCAAGATATGAACTTAAGGAGATACACGAGAAGCCGTTTTAAAATATTTTGTCCTTCAGCTAAATATTGATCAAATCGTGTTACTTTGCTTTCGGAGTAATAACTACTCAAATAAGTCAATATGAATCACTTGTGATCCATGACAAATAGTTAAAAAATGCTAGTAACCCATTTCCTTTTATAATAACTAGGATTGCGGGGAGAAAAAGTATTACACAATTTGGACGTATGAGTAGTGTTAGCATTGTGACTTGTACCAACAATGATCTCGTTTTTGCACTTAGCATGGAATGTATGACAATCAAGGATGACGAAGTTTACTCTAAGGGACATTTACTTGTTTCTATTCTTTGACCCTAAAAGTCACTTTCGTGATGAAAATCATATGTTATGTCTTTACACATCTTCGTAGTATGTTGCAAGTCTTTTACTCTTCAATAAAGGTTAATAAAATTGAACTTTGGTGATGCTTAGATACTTTATTCTAGCATTGCGTGAGGACACGGCAATGGCTTAGTATGGGGGAGTGATGAGATGGCATTTATACATGATCTCATCGTTCTTTTCAGGCTTTAAATGCATAAAAATGTCATAAAATACCATATATATGCTTGTGTTTGTTTACTTGTGTATTTTAGGTATGGATATCGTGAAAAAGACAAAAGATCACAAGTTACAAGGAAAAGCGGACACGAGAAACGAAGCTGTACAAAGAACCGGGCCCTAATTCATGAAGAATTCAACAAATACCCTTGAAGACTTGAAGACATACAAGATTGATCCTCATTTATTGAAGAAATGACACTTAAAACCCTTGTATATTGATAATTACAAGTTTGGTCCCTTAAGTTTGTCAAAATTTCACAAAAGGTCCTTCAACTTTGAAGAAATGGCAAGATTAGTCCCTCAACAATTCCAAATTGTCAATTATGGTCCCTCATCAAGCCAAAGATACATTGAAGACCTTTGATGATCAAGAATGTCCAAGATCATCCCTTGAAATATCTCAAAATGACAAAAACAATCCTTGTAATCCTTTTTCCAAAAGTTTGTGCCAAAAGTGTCAAAGGCTGAAAGTTATTTACAAAGGAAAATCGTTTTTAGGGCTGAATTACTTGATTTACCAAAAATCCCAAAATACAAGGGCCAAAAGTGTGCTATTGAAACATTCAAACATGAAATTGCGCCAAACAACTTCCAATCCCCCAAAATCGGATCAAAAGTTACCACTGTTCACCTTTTCACACCCAGATTTTACATCAACTTTAACAAAGGGTAAATCTAAATTACCTTGACACACGTTTGATTCACACACTCTAAATCCCATCCCAACCTCAAAACCCTCACTCCCACTCACCAAAAGACCCCACCATTCAACACGTCACCCAATCAGAATGCAACTTACCCTCCAAATAATCCTATGTGGCAAAATCAACAACCAAGACTCTTTGCTTGATCACAAAGCTAAAATGAACGTTTGGTATCACTTTGGACAGCTCATCAACAACAAACTGCCTCAAGGACTTAAGGGCGTTTTAGAGAATTCACTTCTAGGGTTTGTGAATAGTGTAGCCTGGCATTTAGGAGACCTCAACATGTGAGAGTCCCTTTGTTCCAGTCTTACTCTTTAAACATTGTAATTCCTTTTTAAAATTTATAAAAGTTGGTATTTTGAGAAAATTGTAATTCCTTTTTATGTTTTTGAAAGTTGGTGTTGTTTAAAGGGTGATTCTGAGTTCAATTGATTGTTATAAGTGTGCTTGAACCTTTTGGATCAAGGACGTTTATGTTTGGTAAGTTTTTTCAAGTTTGAAAAAGCTTGAAAGAAGGTTCTGATTTTGCTTATTTTTGTGTACTAACCCTTAACCATAAGCTATAAGCTCTTGCAAGCTTGTTGACACCAAGCTTGTGAAGGGATTAGAGCCCTTGGTTGAGTTGTTTGCTGCTTGTGTTAAAGACATCAAGTCCTTGAGTTTCTGCTTTGAAACATCAACCAAGGCATTCATCATCTTTCTTATTGAAGTACCTCGGTCTTGTTCTAGTTGTTGAACAAGGTCCAAGGAGCATAGCTGGCCTTCCTAGGATGTTGTGGAAGGCAGGTATAACCTCTTGGTAAGATTCCTCACAAAATTTCATGTTTCTGCTTATTTTGTACTTTGGTATATGATTTGGTGTTCTTGTGTTTGTGCTTTGTGTTTTATGGCTGGTATCTGTTAGTTGTCACCTAGTATAGCTATTTGATCATTAAAATCAGTAGGTTGTTTGAAGGATTAAGAAGTTTGTTTGAAAAGTGCTTGATAAAGTATTGTTTGGGATTACTGGTTCATAAGGCCTTGTGGCCTTGTGCCCTTGGTTCTTAGGATTTGGGAAGTCTAAACAAGTCTTAATATACAAGTTTTAGTCATTGGTTAAGTTTCTTAAAGTTTGGAAAAGGGATTTGAAGTTTTACAAAAATCTGATAAAAGTGGTTTTGAAATAGGTCAAACACATCATATCCACTAACTTCTTTGTTTGTTGGATCTAAGGTCTGAAATCTGGTTTGGGAATAGTTTAGGTGATAAGCTATCTATTGGTTGTCTGGTTGTTGAATTTGGTGGCTTATTGTGGATTTTATAGCTTATCAAAAGTTGCTGAAGTGGTCATTTGCATCAGCAAAGTGACCACCTCAATTTGTGCTTGTATTTGTTATCCTAGTGTATGCCTTGTGATTTTGCTGCTTGGAACTTGTTTATGTGCTGCTTGTGATTGGATTTTGCTATTTGGATTGCTTTGTATCAGGCTTATAAGCTAACTGGCTTATTAAGCCCTTATTGCCAAAATCTGTCATCAAAAGGTCAACTGACCTCTTGATTCACAAGGCCTCCTCCTTGAGTCCTTCACAAAATTTGCTTATAACAAGCCCTTGTATCATTACTGATCATTTGGTGCATTTTGGAGTACTTTGACTTTTGGTCAAATAAGCACTTATTGGCTTATTTTTGAACACTGCTTATTGGCACATGCAACAACTTGGCTTTTGTAATAGAGATCATTTTTCTTAGCTTAATATCATATCTGGAAGTTTACAAGTCTTTTGGTTAAGCTTTTGCTAGAAAACTAGCTTATTTGGCTTTTTCAGCCAGCTTATTTGCTCTTACAGCTTATTCTACTTGGCTTTTTGTGATTTTCTTGATTGATTATTCTTAGTTAAGCTATTTGTGAGCTTTTGCAACAAACTAGAGCTTCTGAGGTGCCCTTAATCTCAAACCCGACTATTTTGTCTTTAGTGAATTTTTACTTTGCTTATTTCTGGCTTATTGAGTGTGCTTTTTCAAAATTTCTTTTTACAGATCTCATAAGCATCCCAAAAGAAGGTTGTGTGCCCAATAAGAATAAGCTGTGTGCATAATAAGCTGTGATAAGCTCATATTTAGCAATTGGGCCTTTAGAGTTTTGTTCTTAGAATTAAATTTTGAGTCAGATAGAGCTTTTCCAAGTCAATTGGGCCAAGTTTGACTTTTTGGGCCCAAAAGCCCATTAAGGTTGACTGTTTTTGATTTTGGCCCATTTGAGGGCCCAATAGGGGTATTCTGGTCATTTTCTCTTTGATTTTCTGATTATTTAGGTTAAAATAAACTAGTTTGCAAGTTTTTATAATTTTTTATAATTTTTGGATTTTTAATATTATTTTAATATTATTTTATTATTATTTTTCAAATTTCACATTATTCAACTTTTTACATTTTTCTTAGCTTTAATACATTAAAATAGGAATTTAGCAACTTTTAGAATAATTTTATCTCTTTTAGATTAATTTTTATAATTATTTTAAGTTTTAATAGTTTTTAAATCATTTTAGATAGTTTTTATTAGTTTAAAAATTTCTAAAAATAGTTTTTAATCTTTTTAAGTCATTTTAGAGGTTTACCAATTGAAAAATATTTATTTGGGCTTTTTGATAATTTATTTGATTTTTAGGGCTTTAATTAGCATTTAAAAATTGAATATTTAATTATTTAAAAAGTTTGAAAAAGTTTTTATCATTGGTAAACTCTTAGTTTATTTATTTTGATTTTTTTGGTGAATTTTTGGTAATTTTTAGAATTAATTTTTATTTTTGTAGTCTTCACGGTTTTACGTTTTAACTTTCTAGTAGTAATTTTTACGTCTTCGTCATCTTCTTTTCTCATCCCCTTCTAAACCAATCATTAATCACAAACATTTAACAAGTTTTTCACACACATATACCTCCTTGGGAAACGAACTTTCACACCATAAGGGTCATTAGTGTTTACGTTTTCCTAAACGTACACTTAATACTTACCGCTTTTACGCACCTTTTCCTAAAGGTCGTATTTTTACCACAATCAGTAGGTAATTCCAATATGACGCACATGAAAGCTAGGAATGTGGTTAGTGACAATGGCATAACCTCCTTCCTTAGTCGGGTATATGACCAGCAACGCGTTATACCCACTTTATAGTTTGTCATATTGAGTAGGCCTTTCTAATTATTATTGTAAATTACCAAGCAACGCAATTTAATGTAATTTAAATCTCAAAACAAATCTTAATTTTAATATGATTTAGTCCATATTATTTTTCTTAAAAAAATTACCCTTGTTTAATACAATTCATGTAGTTTAAATAAAAAGCTAGGCAAACAAAAAAAACTAAATCATAAACACATAATACCAATTTATATGTGCAATAAATAAATCAAATAGCCACATGCATACGACTTTATTCAATAAGTTTAAAATCTAGAGTTTTATGTTCATATAAAAGTCTTCCCTGATTCTAGATTTATTGAATCAAAATAAATATGTAGCACATGCGTAACAATTACTTCATACAAATCATGATCCATGAAAAACATGCATGTTCATCATGGATCCACCCAAATCACTTAACAATTAAATCTCTACGGATCGTAACCTTAATTTACATGACATAATAATTAATCATGCAATTTATCTAAAGATCATACAACATGGAATTTTAGGGTTTCAAATTGTTTTTCTATAAAAAATCGGCTAAAAACGATTTAAAAAACAAAACCCTAAAAACATGTAGTTTTAACTCAAAACAATTATTAGTTAAAATAAAACTTTAGATCTCGATAATTATAACCTGTTAAAAAGGCTCTCGATACCACTGAAAGTTTATGAAGTTCATAACAATTATTAAAACATATGCAAAGTGTTAATGCAATGATGCATAAAAACGTTACTTTATTTTTAAGAAAATGTTTTATTAAATTATATATTTGAAAATTTGAAAATGGCATATTCCATACGGTTTAGGAATATCCTTTCGGGATAAATATTCCACCAGATGTGATTGCACCACTAAAAGAAAAAAGGGGAGTGGAGTCTACTCTGGCGGTTCCTCAAATAGGTGTGCGGTTGCTTATTGATAAGGAAGCGCGGGCACCTTTAAGGAACCGCGCCCAGAAGAGCCGTTAGAGCTTTGTCTTATTAATAGTTGACCATTCTTAGATTTTCTCTTCACCTCTTTTGCACACAAATTTCCATATTAAATCAATCTTCCTAAATCATTCAAATTCTTGGTTATTTGGTTGATTACTACTTGTTTAGAAGTGAATCTTTCTCCTCCCATCTCCTCCTCTTAAGTGAAAAGCGAAGAACACTTTCATCCTTGAAGTGTTATGTCTACCTCAAAGATCCATTAAAGATCAAATATTTATTTTTCATTCTTGTGTTGTTGTGAATATCCAAGTAGTTATGTCTATTTGGAAGTTGTGTATGTTGTGTGGTTAATACTTAGTCCTTAAAGTATATTGGTGTAGATTGGTCCAAGCTAAGATTAGGGCTTGACTTTTAGCTTAGAGTCGGAAATTAGTTAAGTGACGTGTATGGTTTCTCCACCTTAAGGAGCTTTTTGATTAGTGAACTCTCGAGTAAGGAGTACTCGAGGATTGGAGTAGGAACAAGGAGTGAGCTTCGTTGCTGAACCACTATAAATCCTTGGTGTCTGTTACTTATCTCTTTACATTCTTTAATCATTACTTGCATATACTTGTGATTATTAGTTCAGTTGCACAATCCCTTATCCATATTGTGTATAAGAAGATTTCACATATTTGCTTAAGTCTAAGTTTTTGAAAAGGATTTTTGAAAACCCTTATTTAAAAAGTAAATTTAAGAAACTATTCAACCCTCCCCCCCCCCCCTTTACTTTCTACAATTGGTATCAGAGCGAGGTTTCTCAATCGTTTTTAAAAATATATTATGTTTTAAAACTTTAATTAATCTATGGATTCCAATAAGTACCTAGAAGGGCTTTATTGAAAGACCACCTCTTTTTGAAACCGATAGTTTTATTTATTGGAAAAATAGTTTTGAGACTTATGTGAAATCAAAAGATTTAGATGTTTGGCATGTTATTACCAATGGTGACTTTTTACCTTATCAATATAATGAAGTTTATAAAAATAAAGAACTAGTTACTTTTGATAATTCTAATAATGACACTAAGAAGAAACTTACTAAAAATAATGAGGCTAAAATGGTGATTTATAATGATTTACCTAAGAAAGAGTATAAAAGGATTTTTATGTGTAAAACCACTAAAGATATTTAGAACAATCTTTTAGTAACCCACCAAGGTAATGGCCAAGTCAAAGAAAGCAAAATCGATCTTCTTGTTCAATAATATGAACAATTTGTCAACTTAGAGATGAAACTATAGATAATGCATTTGCTAGGTTTAATACTATTATGATTAGTCAAAAAGCACTTGATGAAGGTTTTTCTAGCAAGAAAAATGTTAGGAAGTTTCTTAGAGCGTTGCATCCAAAGTGGAGAGCTAAAGTCACGGAGATTGAAGAATCAAACGAACTTACTACGTTATCACTTGATGAACTTGTTGGTAACTTAAAATTTCATGACATGATAATTTTGAAGGACTCAGAAATGGTGAAAACCAAGAATGAAAAAAAGTCTCTAGCACTAAAGGCCAAGAAAGTGCAAAGTGACCATGATAATCGGATAGTGATGATGAGGAATATGCTATGGCTGTTAGAGACTTCAAGAAGGTCTTCAAAAGGCAAGGTCAACACGTAAGACAACCAAGCAACGAAAAGAAAGCCTTCTACAAAAACCGATTTGTCAAGAATGACAAAGGTGATAGGAAATGCTTTAGATGTGGTGAACCAAATCATTTCATCGGTGAATGTCCTAAGCCATCTCGCGACAAGAATCACACGACATTCGTTAGAGGTTCATGGAGCGATAGTGGTGAAGAATGTGATGACGATGCTAAACACGAAAAGTGTCTCATGGCTCATTCTTCCAAAGAGGTACATTCCAAAACTGAATACTATGGCAATAATAGTTACTCTCAAGATGATTTAGAATTATAAGAACAATATAATAACCTATACAAACTAAGTCTAAAATTCATTGAAAATAACAAATTGCTAAAATCAACTAGGACCAAGTTTGAAAATGATATTAGTGAACTAAGAGATAAATTAGCTAAGCTTGAGAAAAATAAAGAATTTTATTTAGGTTGTCTAAGTTGTGAAAGTCATAGAAAAAAGAAGGAAGATCTCAAGAGCACCTCCAATAACTTGGAAAAGTTCATGAAAAGTACTAGTTCTCTTGACGATATGTTAAGTAGACAAATTCATTCTAAGGAAAGACTTGATTGGGATTTAACACTAATGAAGCATCTACTAGTGAACCAAAACAAGTCAGGTTTTCAGAAAAACGTCCCATTGCCCGCGGTTCGCCAATGTATGGGGCAGTTGTTGGGAATAAAATGTAGCCAGTACACTTGAACGCTGACAAGAAGAAAACAAGCGTTGAAAAGAAGAAAACAAGCGTTGACAGATCAAGCGTTGACAGGAAGAAGTCAAGCGTTGATAGGTTGAAGACAAGCATTGATAGAAAGATATGGTCTACGCGTATTATGTTTCTAGTTTGTTTCTAATAAAGATAGGATCAACAATGTATTTTCTATAATTATATTTACCTAGAATAGCTGATACATAGACTCTTGTACAAGGCTTCTTGTGTCTTGAAAAGAAGACCTTTAGGTTTGTTTCATATAAGTTTTTTTCATACGTTTAACACTTTCATTGTAAGCAAGTTTGTTATTATCAATCAAGTGAAAGTTTGTTTTACAATTGTTTGTGTGTTCTTGTTTAAGTATTAATTCCGCATAATACTTAAATTGTTTTATACACAACAAAGTTTCTCTACGTGTTTAACTTGATTTAATCTCGTTTACATAAGCTAAATCGATCTAAGTTTGGGATCAACAAGTGGTATCATAGCTTGTTGAGAAACTTTGATCTAAAGAACACAAGAACCCTAAACTGCCAAAAAAAAAACCCTAATTTTCACAAAACCCTAAAAACACCATGTCTACCCCAGAAACAAACTCCTCCTCCTCCTCAAACCACAACATTAAGATTCCCATGCTAGATGCAGACAATTTTGAGATGTAGAAGTTCAACTTTGAGCAATATCTACAAAACCATGATTACACCCTATGGGAAATCATTGAATATAGAAACACATTCGATAAAGCTCAAAATATTGCAGCTGCCATAGCTACAAGAACAGCTGTTCAAGGCTCTACTGAAGAAGATAGAAAAGAAAAACCTGAAGATGGTAGAGCTGTGTCTGTTGAGGACATAGCAAAGAGAAGGGTTGATATGAAAACCCTAAGCATTCCGAAACTCTCTTTGGGTAAAGAAAATCAGCACAAATACAGAGGCTATGAGTCTGCAAAAGATCTTTGGGCAGCTCTTGAAGTTGCTTATGGTGGTAATGCTGATACTGTGCAAGAGAAAAAGAAGCAACTCTTACATGAGTATGCTGTTTTTAAGGCTCAACCTAATGAGAAGCTAAGTAGTGTGAGAAGCAGACTTCTTGACATCACAAGCAAGCTATCCTTCATGGGAACAATGATTGGTGATGTTGATATTATCGCCACTTTTCTTAAAAGCCTTGGTGATGCATGGAAGATTGAAGCAAGATCTATAATTGCCAATAACACTCACAAAAGTTCTACTTTTGATAATGTTTACAACAAACTGAGGCTGTTGGAGAATGAAACTCTTTTGGATCATGGAAGTAAGACTACCAATGGAAACATGGCCTTCTTCTCACATAGTGAAGGTCAATTTGATCAAAAGGAGTCATACATGCACCCCGTTACTGGATCAACTTGTGTCAACGCTGGATCATATCCTGTCAACGCCTCACATTCAGACGTTGACACATACAACATTGACTCACCAACATTTAAGCCTGCTGGTATTGATCTGGATACTGTGTGTGCATACATTGCTTCATTGCCCAATGGTTCAGTGATTACATATGAGGACCTTGAGCAAATAGTGATGATCATTTGGAGGAGATGGACATAAAGTGGAATATGGCTCTTGCAAGTATAAGAGCAAACAGATGGAATAGAAGATTCAAGAAGAAGATGACTTTTAATGCCAAGGACACTGCTGGATCTGATAAATCCAAGGTTGAGTGCTACAATTGTCATCGTATAGGACACTTTATGAGAGAATGCAGATCTCCAAGAAGATCTGATGCTGGAAAACCTTCAAGGCAAATTGTTAAGGCTCAGGATCCCAAGGCCATGGTTGCAATGCAAGAAATTGATGGTGTTGGATGGGATTGGGGCTATTTGGCTAAGGATGAGGAAGAGAATAAAGCTTTGGTTGCTGAGATGGAAGAAGAAGAGCATGTTCACTATGCTCTCATGGCACACTCCTCATCTTCATCAAACAATGAGGTATATGATGATGGTTTTTGTAGTAAGGGTTGTCGTTTAAATACTGAAAGACTTAACAAAGAGGTTTTAAAATTGTCAACAGATGTGAGTAGTGAGAGATGCAAGTTGTCTAACTATCAACTTTCTCTTACTCAAACTGAAAAGACTGTAGTTGAGTATAAGAAAATGGAGCTTGACCTAAAAGATAAAATTAATATCTTAAAACATGACTTAAATGCTAGTACTGATATTAGAAATATCATGGAGAGGGTCAATGCTGAACTACAGGTTAAGTTAGATGAGGCTATCAAGAATAAGGACAATGTAGATCTTAAAATTCAGAGATTTGATAAAGCCACACAAACCCTAGGAGAATGTGTTAGTAAACAAAAGGATTCTAGGGATATGACTGGGATTGGAATGAAAGAGTATGCTGGTGTTCCACCACCAGCTGGGGACTTCTATGGTGTCCAAAGATAGGACTTATCTTGGACTGGTTTACCAGAACTCCAAGAAGAGGAATTTATTTCTCCACCAAGAGTCCTTACCCCAGTAGAAGAATATAGGCAGAAGCTGACTGATTTAGACCAATGGAAGAAAGCCAACCCTACATTGTTTGTCAAGGGTGGCATTCTTAGTGATAGTCCAAATGAGCCTACCCCTATCAAAATAACAAACCCAATCACTAGCAAGACTGTTGACCTTGGCTCAAACGTTGTTAGAAAACCTAGCATTAAATATGCAGAAATGTATAGAAATACTAGGTCACCAAAAAGCCAAGTTAGTGATAATGGGACAAGTTTCTTTTCTTCTAGACCTAGAATTATGTCTAGAAAAGCCTGTTATACTTGTGGTAGCTTTTCACATTTAGCCTATAAGTGTGTCAACGCTTCCAAGGTCAACACTAACAAAAGGTCAAACACTGTCAGACCCAAAACTTTTGTGGAGCAAAGTCCACAAGTAGTTAGACCAGCCCCATTCTTTACTAAAGGGTCTAACACTTATGGTCAAAGACCTTTTCAGAAGACCAATACATGGTCTAATAGGCAATGGGTTCCTGTAGCAAACCCTAGGTTCAATGCTTATAAGGGTAATTTAAGCGTTGACAAGACCAAATCAAACGCTGACGGAAACGTTGCCAGACCAAATAATGGTAAATATTTGCAACCACAGGGAAATGGGCCTAAAGCTTTTTCTAGCTTGACATGGAGACCTAAGCAAGATCAAAACCCTAATTTTAATGGGATTTCTATGACCTGTAACAGATTTAATTATATTTCAAAGGTCATCACAAAACCAATTGGGGTTAACTGGGTGTTCAATCCAAAAAGGGATGAACAAGGGGTTGTTATGAGGACTAAGTCTGTTCTTGTTGAACAACCAAATGAATCCATGTCTTCTCAGGCTTGGGTTCCCAAAGAAAACTAATTTGTTTTCTTTATGTGTAGGGCATTCAAAAGCAGGAAAATGATTATGGCTATTGGGATAGTGGATGCTCTAGGCACACGACTGGGAAGGAAGATTATCTCACAAACTTCACTCCCATTAAGGATGGTGATAAAGTTTACTTTGGAGGCGGATATGGAACTATCACAGGCAAAGGAACTCTTCTCACCAACAATTTGCGTTTTGAAAACGTGTTTCTGGTAAAAGAACTTGACTATAATCTTTTTAGTGTATCACAAGTTTGTGATAACAAAAATAAGGATCTTTTCACTGATACTGAATGCTTGGTGTTGAGCAAGGATTTTAAATACCAGATGAGAAATTCATTTATTATAGGACACCTAGGCATAAGGACAATTATAATGTGAATCTTAATGGGATTAGGATGAATAATAACTTGTCATCTCTTTATGCTAAGGCTTCAGTTGATGAGAGTAATCTATGGCACAGGAGACTAGGGCACATTAACTTTAAAAATATAAACAGAATTGTGAGACATGTCTTGGTTGACGGTTTGCCTGAAAAGGCTTTCCACAATAACCACTCTTGTGTTGCATGTCTTAAAGGCAAACATCACAAGGTCTCATTTAAGTCTAAACAGATGCACTCTAGTTCTAAACCACTTCACTTGCTGCATATGGACCTATTTGGTCCTACTAATATAGAAAGCTTGAATGGTAAATATTACTGTTTTGTCATCACTGATGACTTTTCTAGGTTTACTTAGACTTTCTTTTTAGCCTTGAAAAGTGACACTGCTGATACTTTAATTAACTTTATTAACCAAATTGAAAAGAAAACTAGTAATGAAGTTAAGATGCTTAGAAGTGATAATGGTGGTGAGTTTAGAAATAAACTGTTGGATGATTTTTGTGCCAAGAAAGGGATTACTAGACAGTTTAGTGTTGCCAGAACCCTACATCAAAATGGGGTTGCTGAGAGAAAGAATAGAACCCTAATTGAAGCAGCCAGGACTATGTTGGCTGATGCTCACTTTCCTATTGCTTTTTGGGCTGAGGCTGGGAATACAGCTTGTTATGTTCAGAATAGAGCATTAGTCAATAAGATACATAACAAAACACCTTATGAGTTACTTTGGGGAAGGAAACCTAATATTGGTTTTCTTAAACCTTTTGGCTATCATGTAGTTGTGCTGGACACTAGTGACGCCTTAGATAAATTTAGTGCTAAAGGTGATGAAGGCTACTTCATGGGTTATTCAGTGCAGACTAAAGGATATAGAGTTTACATTAAGAAAGAAAAACGTATACTTGAAAAGGTACATGTTAGGTTTTTAGAAAGTAAACCTAGTGATCCTGAAAGTGGTCCAAATTGGTTATTTGACTTGGAACCTCTATCTAAGACTTTGAATTATATGCCTGTTACTAATCCAAACATTGTGAAGGTAACTTCAAGTGTTGTGGAAGAACCAGTTGTTGATGTTTCAGGTACACAAGTTAATGTAGAGGTTGGATCACAAGCAGACAAGTCATCACCCATACTTGAGTATGTTACTATTCCCATATGGACAGATGCTTTTGCTGCTGGAAAGGAAAATGATGGTCCCCAAGTATCACCAGTTAACAACATGCATGGTCTTTCAGGCGCTGACAAAGGAAAATCTGGCGCTGGCAAGACAAATTCTGGCGTTGATGGCCCAAACGCTGACAACCTTGGTTCAGGCGTTGACAACTCCTTTGACCATATTTTCACTTCCAATTTTGAACAAGGTGAACCTTCAAGCAGAAATGGAGAGGTTCATACAGATATTGATGGAAGAGAGTCTGAATAAGATATTGTTAACTTGGAAGATGAGATTGAAGACAACAGACTTTTTGAGGGAGGAGTTCTTACTTCTACAATGAAGGATCATCCCTCTTCTCTAATTATTGGAGATGTGATGTCTCTTGTTCAAACTAGAAGATCTCATCAGAATCTTGGAGGATTTATTGCCAATATACACAAGAAGGTTGATACCCATCTTGTTCAAGCATGTTTGTTTGCCTGTTTTCTGTCACAACATGAACCCAAGAAGATTTTTGATGCTCTCAAAGAACCAAGTTAGGTGGAAGCAATGCAGGATGAGCTTCACCAAATTTGCTATTCAGGATGTTTGGGAGTTAGTTGATTGTCCCAGATATGTCAGACCTATTGGCACAAGATGGGTTCTTAGAAACAAGAAAGATGAAAGAGGCATTGTGGTCAGAAACAAGGCACGTTTAGTGGTCAAGGATATACATAAGAGGAAGGGATAGACTATGAGGAGGTCTTTGCACCTGTTGCAAGGATTGAGGCAATGAGGATATTTCTAGCCTATGCTTCCTGCATGGGCTTTACTGTTTATCAAATGGATGTGAAGAGTGCTTTCCTTTATGGCACAATTGTTGAGGAGGTTTATGTAATGCAACCTCCTGGTTTTGAAGATCTAGAGCATCCAGACAAGGTGTATAGAGTCAAGAAAGCTATGTATGGACTTCATCAAGCCCCAAGAGCATGGTATAGCACATTGTCCACCTATCTGGTGGAAAATGGATTCAAAAGGGGCACCATAGACCAGACCTTATTTACAAAGAAGACTGGTAAGGATGTCTTACTTGTTCAAGTTTATGTGGATGATATCATCTTTGGCTCATCAAACCCAAAGATGAGTGAAGACTTTTCCAAGCTTATGACAGACAAGTTCAAAATGAGTGCAATGGGGGAGATGAACTTCTTTCTAGGGTTACAAGTTCAGCAGAAAGAAGATGGTATCTTCATCTCTCAGGATAAATATATAGCTGAAATCTTGAAGAAGTGTGGCTTTTCTCCACGTGAGAAAAGGGCTAGTACTCCTATGGATAGAGAACACCCTTGGGGAAAGTTGGAGATGGAAAAGATGTGAATGTCAGGCACTATAGATCAATGATTGGTTCATTGATGTATCTCACAGCCTCAAGACCTGACATTATGTTTGCTGTGTGTGCATGTTCACGCCATTAAGTGACTCCTAAAGAGTGTCACCTTCATGCTGTCAAGAGAATCTTTAGGTACCTTAGATGTTATCCAGATTTGGGATTATGGTATCCAAAAGATTCACCATTGGACCTTATTGCCTATTTAGACAGTGATTATGGTGGTGAAAAATTTGATATAAAATCCACAACTGGTGGATGTCAGTTTCTTGGGAGTAGGTTGATATCTTGGCAATGCAAGATGTAACACCCCCAAATTTATACAACTCAATACAGCGGAAGACTCGTTGGTGTTACGGGATAGCACATTACTCACATCATAGACAACGCTTAAAAATCGCGTCGTTTATTAATAAAGCATTTCCATTCATAAATATCAAAATACATAGGTCCCAAGTCATTGAATTTAATACAGATTTTACAAACATTTGAATGGAAATTATTATTTAAGTGCGGGCTATGAATTCTTGTCGTCTTCCCGAGAATTACCTTCAAGTACCTGAGATAAAACATGTTAAAATAAAAAGGTCAGCGATAACGCCGAGTGAATTCATAGAGTTTAATAAAATCCATCAATATAATATCAGTATAAAATTATTACTGAAAATCATTTTGTACAAATCATTTTAATAGGCCATAAAATAGCCAAAGTCATTTTATACAAATCTTCATCAAAATCATAATATAGGCGTTTGCTTTAAAAATCATTATACGAGCCAATGTCGTAAAAACATCATACAATACGTCTTATGACGTTGTATGAAAATAAAAACCGTTATATGAATATGATTATGAAAACCAAAACACGAACATAATATCAATAGTATGACCCTGTATTGCTAGTCAGGCAGTACAACGTAATTCGGTGCGTCTAGTAGTATTTCGTTAGTTGGATTATTATAAGCCGCATGACATTGTTACCTTACTAAACCAAACAACGGGTAGCTAACCCGATACTCAATTTGCCCATCTAAATTAGCGTGTCGTCACAAAGGTCATGCTATGGAAGTCTTCTCATACATAGATTCGCTTACCAATCAATGTGGCACGACGGGGATCAACCGTCAAGGCGCGAACTGGGGTGATTGTCCCCAAATAGTACTATTATATGCATAAGCGTCTTCCAAATCCCGGTAGTTCATAATTCATGCTAATGGGACTTTTAGTGACATAATCTAACTTTAATAATCCATTTAATTTCATCTATCGGGTCCTTTAATAATTTATCAGGTCATACAATCGGGTCATACAATCATTCGAGTCCAAATCAATAAACAAACATTCGGGACAAATGGTGTCCTATTTTATAAAAAAAACTAACATGTTATCTCCCTCGCGGGTTTATAAAACATTTCTAAAAACATTTAAAAGAGTGCGAGGCTATGAACTCACGTTGGTGTGGGAAGGCGGGTTGTCGGCAATTCGGACGTACGGTACGTGCTTCAATCACGGAAACCTAGACAAATAATACTCGTCTTAGACTCATGTCCGATGACTTTATAAGTGTTTTAGTCCATTTTGTTGTATTATTAGTCCAATAACGTTAACTTAGTCCGTTAATGTCCGTATGTTATATAGTTCAGGTTTTATCGGTTTTTACTTGTAATACATGTTTATATATCAGTATATGAGTTTTATAAAGTTCACATTAGACGGGTCCAACCGTCTAAGTTTTGTTTAACAAAAACGTTAATTTTACGGTAATAGCCGAAAAAGTCGTAAAAATCATGTTTATAGTTTTATAACTTATAAAACTTAACAAGTTACCATTTTTATAAAATGTCCACTTATTTATCCTTATACATATTTATATAAATGTATTATATAAGTTAGTGGGTTTTAATTTACATTTTATACTATTTTTACTTGAGTGCTTATATAATATACTTTAATTTTCAAAATCTTGTTTTTATTTTCATCTTCACCAAAACTGGCATATCTAGAGTTCTATATGGAGATAGAAGCTCAAATTTTTATGACATAAACTACATGATATGTGCTCCATTTAACTCTCCTATAGCTACTGTTGAATCATCTTCTAAGTATTTTATAAAAATCGTCCAAAACAGTGAACTCAGATTTGTACTTTAAACTTGTTTTAATCATATCTCACTCATTACAATGGTTCCATTGCATGGCCAACTCTCACATGTGTACAAGACTCATAGCTTACTGTATATCCATTAATCTATACCATTGTATCAGTTCATGACTTGGTTCTTTACTGTTTTATACAGCCATCATTTTTAAGCATGATTTTAACCTTTTTACATATAGTTTTTCATCTTTTTAAGCATGTTTATCAACACCAAATCCCCACACAATATTTTTAATCATCATTCATCATCATATACATATACATAAGTAAAAGAAATACAAGATTACATAATCAAAAATAACAAGAGGATGAGGAGGACAATCTTTATACCACCAAGTTGATGTAGGTTGTGATTTGGACATGGATTTTGATGGAGAAACTTATGAATAACCAAGACCATCTTCAAGACCACCATCCTTTATGAACACCTTGTAGAAAATCAGCCCTAATACTCCATAGAAACTCCTCCTTGGATGTTAAAACTTGCACCAATCTTCCTCTTTTTGAATGGAGATTAACATATGTAAGTTATAACATATGTTTGTGGTTAAAATTGATTAAGTGATGGTGGTTTGGAGGTGTAAATAGGACGGCATAAGGAAGAGGGTGAGAGAGTTTGTAGCTAGTTTTGCATGTATGAATGGAGTGAATGGTAAAAGGTTTAGTGGTTTTGTGTAAGTGAAAGCTTACTTTGTAAGTTAGCTTACATGTGTAGGCAACTAGTCACATTTTTGCCACATCTTATGATGTGGTGGCACACTTGGACGTCCCATGCTAGTGGGGTGGGGCAAGATTTATCTTGTCTCATCCCACTAATTTACGGCTATTCCTCGATTCTAATTTCCTTGATTTGCGTACCCTCGGGTCGTTTTACGAAAAATATTTTTATAAATTATGAATCAACGACACAAAACGAATTTAATAAAAATTGTTTCATCAAAAACGGAGTTCGAAAACGTGAATACGTAATCCTAAGGTTTCCGGTTTGGTCGTAAAGGACGTTAAATTAAAATCGTAAGTCCTAATCTCTTCTCGTAAATTTGTGAGTTTAAGAACTAACACAAATTTAAAACTCCAAATTAATATTCACGGATAAATTTATTTTCTGAAATGTCGGACTGTCACCAAAGACGGTGTATGTAAACGTGAGCACGTAACGTTGAATCCTCCGGTTTAGACGTAGTCGATGCCACTTCAAGACGTAAATCCAAATTTCTTCCCAAAAATAAGTGAGTTCATATTATAACATTAAAATAATGTTTTTAAATAATATTTGAGAATAAAATATCAACCATAAATTGACTTTCCTCTATCATCTTACTACTCGCTTCTTATAGAGTTAAAGACATGTGGATATTTCCTCCACATTCGGTATTTTCTCACAAGTGTAATTTATTACAATACGCGAGTTTCAACAAACATAACTACGGGAATAAGATCAGGCTTAATGTTGACTTACTTTCTCTATCCATGATGTTCACGGGTTTTTGATGAATGCAACTTTTTGGATCTAAGCTTTACTAAGAAACAATCAGACTCTCACTTGATAGACATTCCATCAAGTTCGATATACGAAACATAATTCACGCAGCTCTTGAAGTCCTAGGATAGATCCAGCTTATATGCTTTTTAATCCCAACTTTTACATCAACTCAATGGTCCCATATAACGGGGACTTATATCCCATGATCTTTCAGATCGTCAATTAATTTTTCCATAGTTAAAATTTTTGGCATAACTTCGCTACTCATCTGGCACTTCAAGATCTATATTTCATATTCACATAACCTCCTGCCCACTACTGGCAGTCAATAATCAAATCCTAATTTCAACAATCCTTTCAGTTCTCGCGGGTTGAGTATTTTGTAAGGTTAGGTTCGCCATCATAGGAAACCTCAAACCTAAAAGACATGTCCAACTCACAGTGGGTGTATGTCGGGTGTCTTCATCTCAACTCCTGCTTACAGATGCTCTAATAATTAGATCCTAACAAGATTCGATCTCGATCCTAATACGATAATTATCAATGATAATCCTTCCAAAGGAAAACGATTATATGGTTTATTACCAAAGGTCAATCATTCAAACATGAAACAACACTTATAGTATTTTGTATCGTTACTTTACCTCGTCCCTTCGATTGGGGTGGTACATAGTACTCTCATCAAGGTTCGTTCTCAATGATTTCTGAGCAAATCTCTAGAAATTCGTTGCGAAGCGAGGATCTTTGATAAAGATGTTTGATACAGGCACACTGTGTTTACGTAACTCTTTTGCATTTATCATTAACGGGAATGATATTAGCAGATTTGGTCAATATGTCGACGATGACCCACATCGAATCTAATTCAGATGATGACCTTTGCAATAGTTAGACGTTTACTAATGTATGAGGCGATGTCGGCCTTCATAATTTGCCATCAGTACAACTTCTTCTGATAATGATACATTAAATCAGAAATGACAGGAATAGAATACTTATAATTACAAGTTTCCAATATAACTATATCTCACTATCTCCATATTTAGACAACCACAAGTGGCCTTTAAAACATTCAACACTATTGGCTTCTCAATTTTTAATGGTTCACATTAGCCGCGAATCCCTTTTTATTATCTATATTATCCTTTTTACAAACATTAGTTATTTTTAAATTGTTCGGCAATCTATTTTGCACCGTCATTACTAAGGAACACATCCTAGTTGGTTCTTTATATTTTCTACATAATGTGTCAGTAATTACGTTCACCTTTCTTCATATTTTCCTAAGTTTCAGTTTCTTCTTAACTATCATTTTTATCAGTTTTGCTTAATCCGACGTTTAAAGCGTCGATAATTATTACAGCTAATTAAATAATAAACATTTAAATTTTATGAAACATGACGTAAAAAATTTTAATTTTCTTAGTTCGACCAGTTATAAAAATGTTCAAAATAAATTTGAATTTAATTAACAAGATTTTTGTTGATTTATCGAAAATAATTAATAGGATTCGTAAATGTTTGAAAAATCTCTGGTTATACTTTGGTCAAAATTTTCTTAGTTGAAAAGCGAAAATTGTCATTTAAATTTCAAGTCATGGTATAAATAGTTTCTCTCAATCCTTCTTAAGTTGTCTTAAGGTATCCAAAAACATTTACCCCTAAACAGGAGTTTAGTTAAATGTTTTGTGTATAAGGGAATAATGCCTTTGAAATCCTTTGTTAAAACATTTGTCAAAACATATTTTCACTTTCTTTTTGGTAAAACCCAAAGTCTTAAATGACTTCTAATTTTTCAAGAGTCAATTTATATTCCATTATCTATTAATCACACGGTCAAATTATGTAAAGGATTAAGTTTTAAATCACATGTTAAATATTCAAGGTACAGGTTTTAATTGTTCGGCCAATTTAGGGCAATCTATAAATAATTATTAACTCATTCTTATAAATAAACAAATAGTCCTTAATGATCACGAGCATGAATTTATCAAATTACAGCCTACACACGTGTTTCACAAAATTTATGAATACTACATGTGTACTAGTCAATCCAAACGACATCACGTGAAACTCATAATGTTCATTACAAGTACCGGATGTAGTGATTGGAATAGATAATCTTCTTCGCGGTCGCGAAGTTGATAATAACCATGCCGTCGATCAAATCTTTAAAACATACGCTAGAACGTTGTAAATGATCGAACAAATCTTCCATTTCGAGTTATAGATATCGTTTCCGATTGTCAATTTACTCAGTTCACAGTAATATATAAATATAAGGAATGATAACACCATAGCTCTTCATGATGACGAGCTTGGTAGAATACAATCTTTCTCCGACAACTCTCTCAGTTGTACGGTAATTCCTTTAATTTTGATGGTGCTGACATACAGTGCACACGCCACAAGTGCAGCACCGGGAATATAATCAATACCAATTTCAACTTGCATTAATGGTAAAAGTCTAGTTAATTCATCAACAAATACCTCCTAAAGTTTCAGATAACGGAAACATCTTTTAATAAATTCATATTAGGTTCTTTCTAGATTATAATATCTATGACTAATTCACAACCATTCACGGTATAATTTCAAGTCTAAATGCAGGATATGGTCATCCATCAAGAATTATTTAGATCACTTTTGATAATCAACATCTTATCATTTAGAGGAATTCTATTCGAGTTCCCATCAATTAAGACAATGTTGTCATGTCAAAATCAATCAATCCATTCTAATGGCACTATCAACTTTCCAGTTTCATTGCCGTTGATAAGATGTGAACTTCTCAAAGACTAATAATAACTCATAATCCTTCACTAGTTCAAGGATATCCGGAGACACAACTACTTATTAAAAGAGTAAGGTCAACGCATAATCTATGCGAGAGAATTTCAAATCAGATACAGACGAAAACATTTAACGAATATGAATATATCCCATGTTTTCATAATTTGAGTACGCATTCGAAAGCTCCTCGGACCGTTACCCATGTCATTCAAATGAAATCAAATCAAAAGAAATGATAGGAACGTCGATACATCCAGTCGGGTATCAACACTCGGTAATCAAATACTTTTCTTAAGAATCTTACTACGGGAATATTGGACAAGAAAGAATTGTCACTTGTCAAATAAGAAAATTTCCACAGATGAGTAAATTCGACTCAGAAGAATAGATGCTACAGGCACATATGTAGGTGTCCCTAACACTATGTCCTTATTTTTCACTTCTTGCAGATCTCATAAAATATAATCTTTCACAATCTTCAAAGAAAATGTAGTGTTTATTAATCAGTTTTATGGTGACTACTAATCAGCCTTGCATGGTCCATTCCAAATTGTATGTAGGCGCGCAACTATATATAATTTCAAGATTAACGATGCAATACTCAGTTCGTCGAAATTTTATCATCATGTTTATAATAAAAACATTTTCATTCTTAATTCTTAAATAAGAATCAAAAATAAATTTACAAAGATTTTCTTTGTTATGAAAACAATTAAGTTTTCCCAACATGTTTTATAAACAACTTCATTTCAATAATGACCACTTATAAATCTCACTTTGAATAATCCTTATAGTGATGAAAATTCAATTTTTCTCAAGAGATACTGTTTTATCTTATAAAAACAATGAGTGATCTGCAAAGGAGTGATGAAAAGTTGTTCACCAAGAACTAATTACAATATG
Source organism: Glebionis coronaria (assembly GCA_025667525.1). NCBI lineage: Eukaryota > Viridiplantae > Streptophyta > Magnoliopsida > Asterales > Asteraceae > Glebionis > Glebionis coronaria. The sequence goes on along the minus strand of JANFOE010000503.1, from coordinate 48,121 downwards.
ATAGGAAATGAGCTTAGCCAATTAATCATGAGGTTCATGACCTCGATGGCACTCACGAAGAATGATTCACAACATAACTCAAATTAAGATGAGTACTTGTTCAATGGTTGCATCACTAATGCGAGCATTAGGAAGAAGCAAGAAAAGATAGATAACATCGATACATGTAGGATTTAGCAATCAAAGGTAGTCTTTTTCATTAATCACAAACAAGTCAAAATTGTACCGTAACACATTACGTGTCACTATGTCATACAATTCTCAGAACTCATCCTACCAACTGATGTCACAGTTAAGTTAGGGATTATTTTTAAAAGATACCACAATGAATACTAATCTACAAGAGTCATTAGGTATCCTACCTGTCCCGGAAGATCCATCGGTCCCAATTTCAGAAGAAGATTTCTTCAATTTATTTGTTGGATACTGGGCATCCTCATTAGTGGACAATGGCCTAGGAACAACCCTTAACACAAACTAACAATCATTTAAAACCTTATAATTCAATTACAGGACTTAATGACTTCCTCTTAACAATTTCATATTCCATATGGGTTAAAATTTACTTTATTCAAGTTTCAATCAGTTTATACTCAATGCGACATCCTACTTCATTCTCCAATACTTTCAACCTTATTCTTAGACCTTCAAAGTGCAATAAAAGCTCGATATGAACAACACTTAATTTCCAATCCTATAGTTCTTACAACAACAATTATCAAATGAGTCACTAGCATGAGATGACTCACACATTCAATCAGATTCCTCGGAAAGGTATTAGTGGCATGGGGCTTTTGGGTAATGGTTCCAATGACAGCCTCAAGTGCAACATTCACCCTTTCGATTTCAATTTAAGAATTGGATGACAACAAATCAGATGACATCTTTCCAGGTGATAACGTTTTGTCAAACTCCACTCTATAAGGAAAGATCGTCATGACATCGATATCAGATTTAATCTCGCCAATTCTTCTTCAATGTCACAATCAACTAATATCTACATTTCTACGAATATCAACAATTTGTTGGGATCATAAATATCCACAACTTGGTTTAGATCTAGGATAGCTAGCATTCCTACGAGAATAGCTTCGATTAATTTACTAGGGGATTTAGGGTTTCTTGTGACAATCGACGTCGTATAAATACCTCGTATAAATATCAAAATAATCATCAAACAATCATGTAATCAAATTACATCATATATATATATATATATATATATATATATATATATATAATTCAAGTTATATATATATATATTAAAATAACACTTCTCAGTCTGGCCTTGTCGGTAACTCGGGAATTCTTCGGCACCGTTATAGTCAAAAGATTTTTAGACATTTTTAGAAAAATGTATATAATTAAAAGATTTTGAAATGTTTTATTCAAAACCTTGGTTTTAAAAATCTTTCGTTCTCTATAACGAGAGCTCTGGTACCAAACCCTAACACCCCCAAATTTATACAACTCAATACAGCGGAAGACTCGTTGGTGTTACGGGATAGCACATTACTCACATCATAGACAACGCTTAAAAATCGCGTCGTTTATTAATAAAGCATTTCCATTCATAAATATCAAAATACATAGGTCCCAAGTCATTGAATTTAATACAGGTTTTACAAACATTTGAATGGAAATTATAATTTAAGTGCGGGCCATGAATTCTTGTCGTCTTCCCGAGAATTACCTTCAAGTACCTGAGATAAAACATATTAAAAGAAAAGGTCAGCGATAACGCCGAGTGAATTCATAGAGTTTAATAAAATCCATCAATATAATATCAGTATAAAATTATTACTGAAAATCATTTTGTACAAATCATTTTAATAGGCCATAAAATAGCCAAAGTCATTTTATACAAATCGTCATCAAAATCATAATATAGGCGTTTGCCTTAAAAATCATTATACGAGCCAATGTCGTAAAAACATCATACAATACGTCTTATGACGTTGTATGAAAATAAAAACCGTTATATGAATATGATTATGAAAACCAAAACACGAACATAATATCAATAGTATGACCCTGTATTGCTAGTCAGGCAATACAACGTAATTCGGTGCGTCTAGTAGTATTTCGTTAGTTGGATTATTATAAGCCGCATTACATTGTTACCTTACTAAACCAAACAACGGGTAGCTAACCCGATACTCAATTTGCTCATCTAAATTAGCGTGTCGTCACAAAGGTCACGCTATGGAAATCTTCTCATACATAGATTCGCTTACCAATCAATGTGGCACGACGGGGATCAACCGTCAAGGCGCGAACTGGGGTGATCGTCCCCAAATAGTACTATTATATGCATAAGCGTCTACCAAATCCCGGTAGTTCACAATTCATGCTAATGGGACTTTTAGTGACATAACCTAACTTTAATAATCCATTTAATTTCATCTATCGGGTCCTTTAATCATTTATCGGGTCATACAATCGGGTCATACAATCATTCGGGTCCAAATCAATAAACAAACATTCGGGACAAATGGTGTCTTATTTTATAAAAAAAACTAACATGTTATCTCCCTCGCGGGTTTATAAAACATTTCTATAAACATTTAAAAGAGTGCGAGGCTATTAACTCACGTTGGTGTGGGAAGGCGGGTTGTCGGCAATTCAGACATACGGTACGTGCTTCAATCACGGAAACCTAGACAAATAATACTCGTCTTAGACTCATGACCAATGACTTTATAAAAATAACAATTATGTATACATATGATGATTATGTAAATATGATGATCAAGTGGGTTTACATATTCCCTTTTACTCATTTTAGTGTTTACGTATTGGTATCTTCTTACTAGTTTACTAGTTTTACGTATTTACGCGTTTTAAGTCCAATAAACTTATTATAAGTTTTTAACTTGTATTAATCCATTTTATACTTATATTATAAGTATCTACACTTTACAAGTTGGGCCTAAATGGGTTAAGCCCAATAAATAAGTTTATAAGTGTTTTAGTCCATTTTGTTGTATTATTAGTCCAATAACGTTAACTTAGTCCGTTAATGTCCGTATGTTATATAGTTCGGGTTTTATCGGTTTTTACTTGTTATACATGTTTATATATCAGTGTATGAGTTTTATAAAGTTCACATTAGACGGGTCCAACCGTCTAAGTTTTGTTTAACAAAAACGTTAATTTTATGGTAATAGCCGAAAAAGTCGTAAAAATCATGTTTATTGTTTTATAACTTATAAAACTTAACAAGTTACCATTTTTATAAAATGTCCACTTATTTATCCTTATACATATTTATATAAATGTATTATATAAGTTAGTGGGTTTTAACTTACATTTTATACTATTTTTACTTGAGTGCTTATATAATACTATTATACTTTAATTTCCAAAATCTGATTTTTATTTTCATCTTCACCAAAACTGCCATATCTAGAGTTCTATATGGAGATAGAAGCTCAAATTTTTATGACATAGACTACATGATATGTTCTCCATTTAACTCTACTATAGATACTGTTTAATCATCCTCTAAGTATTTTATAAAAATCGTCCAAAACAGTGAACCCAGATTTGTACTTTAAACTTGTTTTGATCATATCTCACTCATTACAATGATTCCATTGCATGGCCAACTCTCACATGTGTACAAGACTCATAGCTTACTGTATATCCATTAATCTATACCATTTTATCAGTTCATGACTTGGTTCTTTACTGTTTTATACAGCCATCATTTTTAAGCATGATTTTAACCTTTTTACATATAGTTTTTCATCTTTTTAAGCATGTTTATCAATACCAAATCCCCACACAATATTTTTAATCATCATTAATCATCATATACATATACATAAGTAAAAGAAATACAAGATTACATAATCAAAAATAACAAGAGGATGAGGAGGACAATCTTTATACCACCAAGTTGATGTAGGTTGTGATTTGGACATGGATTTTGATGGAGAAACTTATGAATAACCAAGACCATCTACAAGACCGCCATGCTTCATGAACACCTTGTAGAAAATCAGCCCTAATACTCCATAGAAACTCCTCCTTGGATGTTAAAACTTGCACTAATCTTCCTCTTTTTGAATGGAGATTAACATATGTAAGTTATAACATATGTTTGTGGTTAAAATTGATCAAGTGATGGTGGTTTGGAGGTGTAAATGGGAAGGCATAAGGAAGAGGGTGAGAGAGTTTGTAGCTAGTTTTGCATGTATGAATGGAGTGAATGGTAAAAGGTTTAGTGGTTTTGTGTAAGTGAAAGCTTACTTTGTAAGTTAGCTTACATGTGTAGGTAACTAGTCACATTTTTGCCACATCTTATGATGTGGTGGCACACTTGGCCGTCCCATGCTAGTGGGGTGGGGAAAGATTTATCTTGTCTCATCCAACTAATTTACGGGTATTCCTCGATTCTAGTTTCCTCGATTTGCGTACCCTCGGGTCCTTTTTACGAAAAACGTTTTTATAAATTATGAATCAACGACACAAAACGAATCTAATAAAAATTGTTTCCTCAAAAACGGAGTTCGAAAACGTAAATACGTAATCCTAAGGTTTCCGGTTTGGTCGTAAAGGACGTTAAATTAAAATCGTAAGTCCTAATCTCTTCTAGTAAATTTGTGAGTTTATGAACTAACACAAATTTAAAACTCCAAAATAATATTCACGGATAAATTTATTTTCTGAAATGTTGGACTGTCACCAAAGACGGTGTATGTAAACGTGAGCACGTAACGTTGAATCCTCTTGTTTAGACGTAGTCGATGCCACTTCAAGACGTAAATCCAAATTTCTTCCCAAAAATAAGTGAGTTCATATTATAACATTAAAATAATGTTTTTAAATAATATTTGAGAATAAAATATCAACCATAAATTGACGGATTGTCACACAAGAAACAAACAGTGGTTGCCAATTCTACAACTGAAGCAGAGTATGTTGCAGCAGCTGCTTGTTGTGGACAAGTCTTATGGATTCAGAACCAGCTGTTGGATTATGGGTATAATTTCATGCATACCAAGATTTTTGTAGACAATAACAGTACTTTATGCATTATTAAAAATCCTGTACATCATTCTAACACAAAACACATAGAAACTAGACATCATTTTATAAGAGATTGTTTTGAAAAAGGTTTAATACAACCAGATAGGGTTGACACAGAAGAAAATGTGTCTAATTTATTAACTAAACCTTTTGATACTGGAAGGTTTCAATACTTGGTAACAAGTATTGGAATGATCAATCTTACCTAATATGTGTTTTGGGGTCATATTGTAGAAGTATGTACATGATATGCATTGTTATTGGTCTTTTTAAAAGTTAGATTTTCCACTATATTTGTCTAACGCTGATAAAGGTTATCTTAACGCTGATAAGTGTTATCATGACGTTGTCAGCAACATGTTAGTTTTGTGGTTTTTGATCTAAGTGTGCAGGCGTTGTTAGCATTATACCATTGGATACAGAGTTGCTTATGGATCCTTGGAGAATCATTGGAACATGTTTCAATTTATGGATGATGGTTGGAATATTTATATTCCTATCTAGACATAAATTTTTATATCCATGCATATTATTGGGAAACATGTGTATCACAGTTTAAGGGGAGGTTTTAGGAACCTTTAGAACTTTTGGGTATTCTTATAGTACTCTTATCACAATTCTAGATTGTGTCCACTGGTGAGTATGAGTTAGTTTACTAAATCATGAGGCACTGTAGCATGCAAAGTTGACCTACTATGCATTATGCCAAGACCTTTTTGGCCTAGAATTGGATGTGGTCTGTTGGGAGACTTGGGAATGATTTATATTGGGTTTACCTAGGAGTTACAAGTGATTTTATGAGATAACTTAATTGTTAAGACTTTTGGTTAGCAAGGGACACTAGAGGAATGTTATGTCTATCTTGCATAAGCAAGTGTGCATAACTGGACAGTACTTGCCGCCCTATAATAATTATCAATTTATATGTTATCTTCACTAGGATAAATTACTTTGTTAAGATCCTTTTTCATTTTTATCACTTTTCTTTTTGGACGCTGACAAATATTTTTCCAAGCGTTGTTATGACCAATTTAGACGCTGACATGGCTTTGGCAAACATTGACAAGAATATAGCCGTTGGGCGTTGATGGGTTATTTTTTACCGTTGACACTCATTGGGACCTACCCAGTTGTTACTTTTGACAAATATTGGGGCCGTAATTTTGGGAGTAGATCACTTTTCATTAATGCACAAGATAACTTATTTTCTTTTCAATATTTTCATCATTATATTTTGAAAATACTTGCCTTATTTTTGACCAATCACATATGCCTATCTCTCATATATATTTGGCTCCTATTTTTAAACAGGGTACTATCTTATTCTTGTCTAACACTTTTTCTCCTATATATCATCTTTCATCAATAATTCACAAACAACTTTCTTCAACAATGGCACCAAAATTTAAACCAAGTGACTTGGTATTGGGATTCAGAAGTCAGCACAACATGATTGCTTATTTGGAGGCTGATGATACTTTGTTTCCACAATACACTCAGATGGTGGCGTATTTGAATGCATCTCCTCTTAGGTATGCACTTTCTCATGCTCCTCTCATCCCCGTCACTCATATTAAACAGTTTTGGAACACCGTTAGTTCCTCAACAATTAATAATGTGACTACATTAACAGCTATTGTTCATGGGCGTACTTGGGTGGTTACTGAAGCCTTGGTTCGCTAGGCTTTGCATCTTAATGATGCAGATGGTATAACCACTCTCCCCATTAATGAAATAGAAAAAGGACTTTAGGCTTTGGGGTATCCTTTCTGTAACACCCCCAAATTTATACAACCCAATACAGCGGAAGACTAGTTGGTGTTACGGGATAACACATTACTCACATCATAGACAACGCTTAAAAGTCGCGTCGTTTTAATAATAAAGCATTTCCATTCATAAATATCAAATTTACAAAGGTCCCAAGTCATTGTATTTAATAAAGGTTTTACAAAGCATTTGAATGGAAATAAGTATTTAGGTGCGGGCCATGAATTCTTGTTGTCTTCCCGAGAATTACCTTCAAGTACCTGAGATAAAACATGTTAAAAGAAAAGGTCAGCGATAACGCCGAGTGAATTCATAGAGTTTAATAAATTCCATCAATATAACGTTGGTATAAAATTATTACCAAAAATCATTTCGTACAAATCATTGTAATAGGTCATAAAATAGCCAAATTCATTTTTATACAAGTCCTTATCGAAAATCATAATATAGGCATTTGCCTTAAAAATCATTATACGAGCCAATGTCGTAAAAACATCATACAATACGTTTTATAACGTTGTATAGATTAAATAAAAACCGTTATATGAATATGGTTATATAAAACCAAAACACGAACATAATATCAATAGTATGACCCCGTATTGCTAGTCAGGCAATACATCGTAATTCGGTGCGTATAGTAGTATTTCGTTAATTTGGATTATTATAAGCCGCATGACATTGTTACCTTACTACAACAAACAATGGGTAGCTAGCCCGAAACTCATTTGCCCATCTAAATTAGCGTGTCGTCACAAAGGTCACGCTATGTAAATATTCTCATACATAAATTCGCTTACCAATCAATGTGGCACGACGGTGATCAACCGTCAAGGCGCGAACTGGGGTGATCGTCCCCAAATAGTACTATTATATGCATAAGCGTCTACCAAATTCTTGTAGTTCACAATTCATGCTAATGGGACTTTTAGTGACATAACCTAACTTTAATAATCTATTTAATTTCATCTATCGGGTCATTTAATCATTTATCGGGTCATACAATCGGGTCATACAATCATTCGGGTCCAAATCAATTAACAAACAATCAGGACAAATGGTGTCCTATTTTATAAAAACTAACATGTTATCTCCCTCGCAGGTTTATAAAACGTTTCATAAAAACATTTAAAAGAGTGCGAGGCTATGAACTCACGTTGATGTGGGAAAGCGGGTTATCGGCAACTCGGGCGTACGGTACGTGCTTCAATCACGGAAACCTTGACAAATAATACTCGTCTTAGATTCTTGTCCAATAACTTTATAAAAATAACAATTATCTATACATATGATGATTTTATATATACGATGATCAAGTGGGTTTACATATTCTCATTTACTCATTTTAGTGTTATGTTTTGATAACTTTTTACTAGTTTACTAGTTTTACCTATTTACGTGTTTTAGGTCCAATAAGCCTAGTGTAAGTTTATTAACTTGTATTAATCCATTTCATACTTGTATTATAAGTATTTATACTTTACATGTTGGGCCCAAATGGGTTAAGCCCAGTAAATAAGTTTATAAGTGTTTTAACCCATTTTTTTGTATTGTTAGTCCAATAACGTTAACTTAGCCCTTAATGTCCGTATGTTTTATAGTTCGGGTTTTATCGGTTTTTACTTGTTATATATGTTTATATATCAGTATATGAGTTTATAAAAGTTTACATTAGACGGGTCCAACCGTCTAAGTTTTATTTAACAAAAAAGTTAATTTTACGGTAATAGCGGAAAAAGTCGTAAAAATCATGTTTATAGTTTTATAACTTATAAAACTTATCAAACTACCATTTTTATAAAATGTCCATTTATTTATCCTTATAAATATTTATATAAATGTATTATATAAGTTAGTGGGTTTTAATTCACATTTTATACTATTTTTATTTGAGTGCTTATATAATACTATTATACTTTAATTTCCCAAAATCTGATTTTTATTTTCATGTTCACCAAAACTTCCATATCTAGAGTTCTATATGGAGATAGAAGCTCAAATTTTTATGACATAAACTAAACGATATGTGCTCCATTTAACTCAACTATAGCTACTGTTGAATCAGCTTCTAAGTATTTTCTAAAAATCGTCCAAAACAGTGAACTAAGATTTGTACTCTAAACTTATTTTGATCATATCTCACTCATTATAATGATTTCATTGCATGGCCAACTCTCACATGTGTACAAGACATATTACTTACTGTATATCCATTAATCTATGCCATTTTATCAGTTCATGACATGGTTCTTTACTGTTTTATATTCATTTTTAAGCAAGATTTTAGCCTTATTTCTTATAGTTTTTCATCTTTTTAATCATATTTATCAATACCAAATCCCCACACAATACTTTTATCATCATATAATCATAATATACATATACAATAGGAAATAAAATACATGATTACATAATCAAAATAACAAGACGATGGGAAGAACTATCTTTATACCACCATGATGATGTAGGTTGTGGTTTGGACATAGATTTTGATGGAGAAACTTATGATAACCAAGACCATCTTCAAGACCACCATTCTTCATGAACACCTTGTGGAAAATCAGCCCCAAGACTCCATATAAAATCTTCCTTGGATGTTATAATCACCACCAATCAATAGGGTTTCAAAAGGGCATCATCTTGTGCAAGAATAACATAGGATTTCATGGATAAATTTAGATCAAATGGGGTGTTTATGGGGGAGAAGTGGACGGCAAAATGGAGAGAGTGAGAGGATTTGAGAGTGGTTTTGCATGTATGAAATGGTGGAAAGGAGGAAGCTAGTGGTTTTTGAGGTTAAGTGGAGTAGCTTTTAAGCTAAGCTAACAAGTGTTAGCTTAGTTGCTACAATGTTGACACATCATGAGATGTGTTGGCTTACTCTTGCCGTCCAAGAGTGGGGGTGGGGCAAGATTTATCTTGTCTCATCCCCATTTAAATACGGGTAATCCTCGATTCTAGTTTCCTTGATTTGCGTGCCCTCGGTTTGTTTTACGAAAAACGTTTTTATAAATTATGAATCAACGGCACAAAACGAATCTAATAAACATTGTCTCATCAAAAACGAAGTTTGAAAACGTAAATACGTAATCCTAAGGTTTCCGGTTTGGTCGTAAAGGACGTTAAATTAAAATCGAGTCCTAATCTCTTCTCGTAAATTTGTGAGTTTATGAACCAATACAAATTTAAAATCTCAAAATAATATTCACGGACAAATTTATTTTCTGAAAATGTCAGACTTTCACCAAAGACGGTGTATGCAAACGTAAGCACCTAACGTAAAATCCTCCGGTTTAGACGTAGTCGATGCTACTTCAAGACGTAAATCAAAATTTTTTCCCAAAAATAAGTGAGTTCATATTATAACATTAAAAAAATATTTTCAAATAAATATTGAGAAAAAAATATCAACCATAAATTGACGGATTGTCACAGCATTTACCCCTAAACAGGATCTTTGTCCTCAAAGATCATCTTACTACTCGCTTCTTATAGAGTTAAAGCCATGTGGGTATTTCCTCCACATTCGGTCTTTTCTCACAAGTGTAATTCATTACAATACGCGAGTTTCATCAAACATAACTACGGGAATAAGATCAGGCTTATTGTTGACTTACTTTCTCTATCCATCATGTTCACGGGTTTTTGATGAATACAACTTTTCGCCGATCTAAACATTACTAAGAAACAATCAGATTTTCACTTGATAGACATTTTATCAAGTTCGATATACGAACATAATTCACGAAGCTCTTGAAGTCCTAGGGTAGATCCAGCTTATATGCCTTTCAAACCAATTTTTACATCATCTCAATGGTCCCATATAACGGGGACTTATATCCCATGATCTTTCAGATCATCAATTCATTTTTCCATAGTTAAAATTTTTGGCATAACTTCGCTACCCATCTGGCACTTCTAGATCTACATTTCATATTCACATAACCTCTTGCCCACTACCGACAGTCAATAATCAGATCCTAATTTCAATAATCATTTCAGGTCTCGCGGGTTGGATATTTTGCAAGGATAGGTTCGCCATCATAGGAAACCTTAAACCTAAAAGACATGTCCAACTCACAATGGGTGTTTGTCGGGTGTCTTCATCCCAACTCCTGCTTACAGATGCTCTAATATATAAATCTTAACAAGATTCAATCTCAATCCTAATACGATAATTATCAATGATAATCCTTCTAAAGGAAAACGATTATACGGTTCATTACCAAAGGTCAGTCATTCAAAAATAAAACAAGACTTCTAGTGTTTTGTATTGTTACTTTACCTCGTCCCTTCGATTTGGGGTGGTAAACAGTACTCTCATCAGGGTTCGTACCCAATGACTTTTGAGCAAATCTCTAGAAATTCGATGCGAAGCGAGGATCTTGATAAAGATGCTCGATACAGGCACACTAGGTTTACATAACTCCTTTAAATACAAAAAGAGTCAATTTCTTCATCGAGAATCTATCATTAACAGGAATGATATTATCAGGTTTGGTTAGTCTGTCGACGATCACCCAAATCGAATCAAATTCAGATGATGACCTTTGCGATAGCTAGACGTTTACTAATGTATGAGGCGATGTCTGCCTTCATAATTTTCCATTTGTACAACTTCTTCAGATAGGGATACATTAAATCATAAATGACAAGAAATAGAATACTTATACTTACAAGATTTCAACATAACTACATCTCACAATCTCCATATTTAGGCAACCACAAGTGGCCTTTAAAACATTTAACGCCATCGGTTTCGCAATTCTAATGGTTCACATTAGCCGCGAACCCCTTTTTATTATCTATATTATTCTTTTTTTTTACAAACTGTTTATTTTTATATCGTTCGGCAATTTATTTTGCACCTTCATTATTAAGGAACATGTCCTAATTGGTTCTTTATCTTTTCTACATAATGCGTCGGTATCTACATTCACCTTTCCATATAAAATAATTATCATGACCGTATTCATTCAAAATTTCTTTCTTCGTATCTTCTATGTCTTAGTTCTATCTCAACTATTATTTTTATCAGTTTGCTTGATCCGACGTTTTAAAGCGTCGATAATTATTACACGTAAATTAACAATAAATATTAAGTTTTTATGTAACGTAAATGTTAAAAGTTTAAATTTCTTAGTCCGACCAATTATAATAAAATGTTCAAAACAAATTTGAATTTAATTAACACGATTTTTGTTGATTTATCGAAAATATTTAATAAGATTCGTAAATGTTTGAAAAATCTTTGTTTATACTTTGGTCAAAATTTTCTTAGTTGAAAAGAAAAAATTGTCGTTTTAAATTTTTAATTCATGGTTTAACGGTTTCCTCAATCTCTCTTAGGTTGTCTTGAGGTATACACAAACATTTACCCCTAAACAGAAGTTTAGTTAAATGGTTTGTGTATAAGGGAGTAATCCTTTAAAAATTCCTTTGTTAAAACATTTGTCAAAACATAATTGCATTTTTCTTTTTAGTAATACTCAAAGTCTTAAAAGGGCTCTTAATTTTTTGAAGAGTCAATATATTCCATTATCTATTATTCACACGGTCAATTAATATAAAGGATTTAGTCTTTAGATAATTATTAACTCATTCTTATTCTTATAAATAAACAAATGGTCCTTAATGATCACAAGTATGAATTTATCAATTTACGGCCTTCACACGTGATTCACCAAATTTATGAATGCTACATGTGTATTAGTCAATCCAAACGACATCACGTGAAACTCATAATGTTCATTACAAGTACCGGATGTAGTGATTGGAATACATAATCTTTTTCGCAGATGCGAAATTGATGATAACCATGCCATGGATCAAATCTTTAGAACATACGCTGGAACCTTGTAAATGATCGAACAAATATTCCATTTCGAGTCATGGATATTGTTTTCGATTGTCAATTTACGCAGTTCACAGTAATCTATAAATATAAGGAATGATAATACCATAGCTCTTCATAATGACGAGCTTGGTAGAATAAAATCTTGCTCCGACAACTCTCTTAGTTGTACGGTAATTCCTTTAAATATAGATGGTGCTGACGTACAGTGCACGAGCCACGGGTGCAACACCGGAAATATAATCAATTCAAATTTCAATCTGCCTTAATGGCAAAAGTCTAGGTAATTCACCAATAAATACCTCCTAAAGTTTCAGATAACAGAAACATCTTTTAATAAATTCATATTAGGTTCTTTCTAGATAATAATATCTATGACTAATTCACAGCCGTTCACGGTATAATTTCAAGTCTAAATGTAGGATATGGACATCCATCAAGAATTGTTTAGATCACTTTTGGTAATCAACATGTTATCATTTAGGGGAATTCTACTCGAGTTCCCATCAATTAAGACAATGTCGTCATGTCATAATCAATCAATCCATTCTACTGGCACTATCAACTTTCTAGTTTCATTGCCGTCGATAAGATGTGAACTTCTCAAAAGACTAATAATAACTCATAATCCTTCACAAATTCAAGGATATATGGAGACATAACTAACCTTAAAAGAGTAAGGTCAACGCATAATCTACGCGAGAGAATTTCAAATCAGATACAGACGAAAACACTTAATGAATATGAATATATCCCATGTTTTCATAATTTGAGTACGCATTCGAAAGCTCCTCGGATCGTTACCCAGGTCATTCAAATGAAATCAAATCATAAGAAATGATAAGAACGTCAATACATCCAGTCGGGTATCAACACTCGGTAATCAGATACTTTTCCTAAGAATCTCACTACGGGAGAATTGGACAAGAAAGAATTGTCAATTGTCAAATAAGACAATTTCCACAAATGAGTAAATTCGACTCAGAAGAATAAATTGTACGGGCACATATGTAGATGTCCCTAACACTATGTCCCTATTTTTCACTTCTTGCAGATCTCATAAATTTAATCTTTCACAATCTTCAAAGAAAATGTAGTGTTTATTCATTAGTTTTATGGTGACTACTAATCAGTCTTGCATGGTTTATTACAAATTGTATGTACGCGCGCAACTATATACAATTTCAAGATTAACGATGCAATACTCAGTTCGTCAAAATTTTATCATCATGTTTATAATAAAAACATTTTCATGCTTAATTCTTAAATAAGAATCAAAAATAAATTTACAATGATTTTCTTTGTTATGAAAACAATTAAGTTTTCCAAGGCGTTTTATAAATAACTTCATTTCGATAACAATCACTTATAAATCTCACTTTGAATAATCCTTTTAGTGATGAAAATTCAATTTTTCTCAAGGAATACTGTTTTATCTTTATAAAAATAATGAGTGATCTGCAGAAGAGTGATGAAGAGTTGTTCACCAAGAAATAACTACAATATGATAGGAAATGATTTTTAGCCAAATAATCATGAGGTTCATGATCTCGATGGCACTCAAAATAATAATCCACAACGTAACTCAAATCAATATGAGTGTTTGTTCAATGGTTGCATCACTAATGCGAGCTTTAGGATGAAGCAAGAAAAGATAGATATCATCGATACATGTATAATTTAGTAATCAAAGGTAGTCTTTTCATTAATCACAAACAAGTCAAATTGTATTGTAACACATTACGTGTCACTATGTCATACAATTCTCAGAACTCATCCTACTAACTGATGTCTCAGTTAAGTTAGGGATTTTTAAAAGATACCACAATGAATACTAGTCTACAAGAGTCATGGGGGTTCCACCTGTCACGGAAGATCCATCGGTCCCAATTCAGAAGAAGATTTCTTCACTTTATTTCTTGGACACTGGGCATCCTCGTTAGTGGATAATGGCCTAGGAACAACCCTTAATACAAACTAACAATCATTTAAAACCTTATAATTCAGTTACAGGACTTAACGACTTCCTCTTAACAATCTCATATTCCATACAGGTTGAATTTTACTTTATTCAAGTATCAACCAACTTATACTCAATGCAACATCCTACCTCATTTCCAATACTTTCAACCTTATTCATAAACGTTAATAGGGCAATAAAAGCTCGATATGAACAACACTTAATTTCCAATCCTATAACTCCTTTATCTATAATTATCAAATGAGTCACTAGTATGAAATGACTTAATCATTCAACTATACTTCTCGGAAAGGTACTAGTGGCATGAGGCTTTTGGGTAATGGTTCCAATGACAGCCTCAAGTGCAATATTCACCCTTTCGATTTCAAATTTAAGAATTGGGTGACAACGAATCAGATGACACCTTTCCAGGTGGTAACGTTTTGTTAAACTACACTCTATAAGGAAAGATCGTCATGACATCGATATCAGATTTAATTTCGCCAATTCTTCATCAACATCACAATCAACTAATATCTACATTTCTACGAATATCAACCATCTTGTCGGGATCATAAATATCCGTAACTTGGTTTAGATCTAGAATAGCTAGAATTCCTACGAGAATAGCTTCGATTAATTTACTAGGGGATTTAGGGTTCCTTGTGATAATCTACGTCGTATAAATACCTCGCATAAATATCAAAATAATGATCAAACAATCAGGTAATAAAATTACATCATGTATATATATAATTCAAGTTGTATATATATTAAAATAACACTTCTCAGTCTGGCCTTGTCGGTAACTCGGGAATTCTTTGGCACCGTTATAGTCAAAAGATTTTTAGACATTTTTAGAAAAATGTTTATAGTTAAAATATTTTGAAATGTTTTATTCAAAACCATGGTTTTAAAAATCTTTCGTTCTCGATAACGAGAGCTATGGTACCAAACTATAACACCCCCAAATTTATACAACTCAATACAGCGGAAGACTAGTTGGTGTTACGGGATAGCACATTACTCACATCATAGACAACGCTTAAAAGTCGCGTCGTTTTAATAATAAAGCATTTCCATTCATAAATGTCAAATTTACAAAGGTCCCAAGTCATTGTATTTAATACAGGTTTTACAAAGCATTTGAATGGAAATAAGTATTTAGGAGCGGGCCATGAATTCTTGTTGTCTTCCCGAGAATTACCTTCAAGTACCTAAGATAAAACATGTTAAAAGAAAAGGTCAGCGATAACGCCGAGTGAATTCATAGAGTTTATAAAATTCCATCAATATAACGTTGGTATAAAATTATTACCAAAAATCATTTCGTACAAATCATTGTAATAGGCCATAAAATAGCCAAATTCATTTTTATACAAGTCCTTATCCAAAATCATAATATAGGCATTTGCCTTAAAAATCATTATACGAGCCAATGTCGTAAAAACATCATACAATACGTTTTATAACGTTGTATAGATTAAATAAAAACCGTTATATGAATATGGTTATATAAAACCAAAACACGAACATAATATCAATAGTATGACCCCGTATTGCTAGTCAGGCAATACATCGTAATTCGGTGCGTATAGTAGTATTTCGTTAATTTGGATTATTATAAGCCGCATGACATTGTTACCTTACTACAACAAACAACGGGTAGCTAGCCCGAAACTCATTTTCCCATCTAAATTAGCGTGTCGTCACAAAGGTCACGCTATGTAAATCTTCTCATACATAAATTCGCTTACCAATCAATGTGGCACGACGGGAATCAACCGTCAAGGAGCGAACTGGGGTGATCGTCCCCAAATAGTACTATTATATGCATAAGCGTCTACCAAATCCCGGTAGTTCACAATTCATGCTAATGGGACTTTTAGTGACATAACCTAACTTTAATAATCCATTTAATTTCATCTATCTGGTCATTTAATCATTTATCAGGTCATACAATCGGGTCATACAATCATTCGGGTCCAAATCAATACACAAACAATCGGGACAAATGGTGTCCTATTTTATAGGAACTAACATGTTATCTCCCTCGCGGGTTTATAAAACGTTTAATAAAAACATTTAAAAGAGTGCGAGGCTATGAACTCACGTTGATGTGGGAAAGCGGGTTATCGGCAACTCGGATGTACGGTACGTGCTTCAATCACGGAAACCTAGACAAATAATACTCGTCTTAGACTCTTGTCCAATGACTTTATAAAAATAACAATTATGTATACATATGATGATTTTATATATACGATGATCAAGTGGGTTTACATATTCTCATTTACTCATTTTAGTGTTATGTGTTGATAACTTTTTACTAGTTTACTAATTTTACCTATTTACGTGTTTTAGGTCCAATAAGCCTAGTGTAAGTTTATTAACTTGTATTAATCCATTTCATACTTGTACTATCAGTATTTATACTTTACATGTTGGGCCCAAATTGGTTAAGCCCAGTAAATAAGTTTATAAGTGTTTTAGCCCATTTTGTTGTATTGTTAGTCCAATAACGTTAACTTAGCCCGTTAATGTTCGTATGTTTTATAGTTCGGGTTTTAACGGTTTTTACTTGTTATATATGTTTATATATCAGTATATGAGTTTATAAAATTTTACATTAGACGGGTCCAACCGTCTAAGTTTTATTTAACAAAAAAGTTAATTTTACGGTAATAGCCGAAAAAGTCGTAAAAATCATGTTTATAGTTTTATAACTTATAAAACTTATCAAACTACCATTTTTATAAAATGTCTATTTATTTATCCTTATACATATTTATATAAATGTATTATATAAGTTAGTGGGTTTTAATTCACATTTTATACTATTTTTATTTGAGTGCTTATATAATACTATTATACTTTAATTTCCCAAAATCTGATTTTTATTTTCATGTTCACCAAAACTGCCATATCTAGAGTTATATATGGAGATAGAAGCTCAAATTTTTTATGACATAAACTACATGATATGTGCTCCATTTAACTCTTCTATAGCTACTGTTGAATCAGCCTCTAAGTATTTTCTAAAAATCGTCCAAAACAGTGAACTCAGATTTGTACTCTAAACTTGTTTTGATCATATCTCACTCATTATAATGATTCCATTGCATGGCCAACTCTCACATGTGTACAAGACATATTACTTACTGTATATCCATTAATCTATGCCATTTTATCAGTTCATGACATGGTTCTTTACTGTTTTATACAGACATCATTTTTAAGCAAGATTTTAGCCTTGTTTCTTATAGTTTTTCATCTTTTTAATCATATTTATCAACACCAAATCCCCACACAATACTTTTATCATCATATAATCATCATATACATATACAATAGGAAATAAAATACATGATTACATAATCAAAATAACAAGAGGATGGGAAGAACTATCTTTATACCACCATGATGATGTAGGTTGTGATTTGGACATGGATTTTGATGGAGAAACTTGTGATAACCAAGACCATCTTCAAGACCACCATTCTTCATGAACACCTTGTGGAAAATCAGCCCCAAGACTCCATAGAAACTCCTCCTTGGATGTTATAATCACCACCAATCAATAGGGTTTCAAAAGGGCATCATCTTGTGCAAGAATAACATAGGATTTCATGGATAAATTTAGATCAAATGGGGTGTTTATGGGGGAGAAGTGGATGGCAAAATGGAGAGAGTGAGAGGATTTGAGAGTGGTTTTGCTTGTATGAAATGGTGGAAAGGAGAAAGCTAGTGGTTTTTGAGGTTAAGTGGAGTAGCTTTTAAGCTAAGCTAACAAGTGTTAGCTTAGTTGCTACAATGTTGATACATCATGAGATGTGTTGGCTTACTCTTGCCGTTCAAGAGTGGGGGTGGGGCAAGATTTATCTTGTCTCATCTCCATTTAAATACGGGTACTCCTTGATTCTAGTTTCCTCGATTTACGTGCCCTCGGGTCGTTTTACGAAAAACGTTTTTATAAATTATGAATCAACGACACAAAACGAATCTAATAAAAATTGTCTCATCAAAAACGGAGTTTGAAAACATAAATACGTAATCCTAAGGTTTCCGGTTTGGTCGTAAAGGACGTTAAATTAAAATCGTAAGTCCTAATCTCTTCTCGTAAATTTGTGAGTTTATGAACCAATACAAATTTAAAATCTCAAAATAATATTCACGGACAAATTTATTTTCTGAAAATGTCAGACTGTCACCAATACGGTGTATGCAAACGTAAGAACGTAACGTAAAATCCTCCGGTTTAGACGTAGTCAATGCTACTTCAAGAAGTAAATCCAATTTTTTCCCAAAAATAAGTGAGTTCATATTATAACATTAAAATAATATTTTCAAATAAATATTGAGAATAAAATATCAACCATAAATTGACGGATTGTCACACTTTCCTTGATGAGGGTACTTTAAATAAATATCATAAACAAGAATTTCCCCCAGCCTGGAAGTACCTCATACATGTCATCCTTCAATGTTTGAGTCCTAAATGTACTGCACATAATGAAATTAACAGATCTATTGCTAGTGCAATTGTCTGCATTACAAATGGGCAAAAGTTTAATTTTTCAAAACTAATTTTTGATGGCATGTGTAAAAACAAAGAGAATAAGATGAGTTTGGCTTATCCCAGATTTTTGCAAATGGTTTTTGATGTGCAAAATTACTGCACAAGGGATCATGATGATTTTTATGAGATCCCTGTGCAAAAGAAAGCTATTTTTAGTAAGATGAACTCACCCCCTCACCGTGAATTACCCCTCACCCAAGCTATGCTTGCTGTTATTGTAGTAGCACAACCCCAACCAGATCCACAACCACAACTTGACCTAATACCAGAACCTTTGCCTTCACCTCAACACATGGAAATTGACCAAGAATCCTTCAACGCTGACACATTAAATGTTGGCGTTGACACAAGTAATCCAAATGTTGACACCTTTCCTTCACATACCCAAACACCCCTTAACCTTCAAACTACCACCCAATCCACATCATCTTCTACTCCACCTGAATATAGGTTGCAAAAACGCCCAAGGACTACTGGAGTGTTCTCCTCTAGTGGTCCTAGCCATGTTGCAGAGAGAACCACCACCACAAGTGTGGTTGGTGCTATGGATGAGGCTGGGACTATTGGTACTAGCTTAGATGCAGGCCAAGCCAATCCTAACATCTTTAAGACCTCATCCATGCCCCATGACTCTATTTTGGGAGGTCAAATACCCATTCTAGAGGAGGGCATATTGGAACCATACACAATGATGGAATTGACGACTGTCTGCATTAGCTTGCAAAAGCAAAATGCAGACCTGGTACAAACATTCAGTACACAAGGCCTCGAACTCAAACAATTGAGGGAGAAGATTGTTATTTTGGAGGATGCTAACACTAGGCGTGGAGTGGAGGAATCTTCTAAAGGGGAGGATGAGCAGATCAATGTGAGTGAAAAAGGCTCACATGATGGAGAATCTTTGGGTGTTGCTGAAGCTCTTACTGCATTGAAGAAGCAACCAGGTCTTGATACATCTCTGGTTACTCCTACAAATTTGAACTTGTATTTTACAGCTATGATGGAGCAGTTCACAAGAGGCGCTGAGACAAGTAAGTTGCGTTGACAAGCAAAATTTGAACGCTGACACACCAAGCGCTGACAAGAGTAATTTGGGCGCTGACACACAGAATTTGAGCGTTGGCAGACCTGCAGATATGGTTAATGTATTCCAGTCATCAGCTATCATCAAAGAAGTGTCTTCACGGGTACCATTATCATCTTTACCCATCATTGATCCATTAGATAAGGGTAAAGGAATCATGGTAGAAGTAGAAGTTCCAAAGGATGCAGCACAAGTAGAGTTTGATTCAAGGTTGGCTGTACAACTTGTGGAACAAGAAATAAAGAAGGTTGGTGAATCACCATTTGTTGTCATTTCTGATGAACAAGAAGGAAGTGATGAAGGAAGTTCAGATTCAAGTGTTATGATAATTGAACAACCAGAAAGACTGGAATATGGTGATGACTTGGCAAGAGAGAAGCTTAGAGAGTTAAAATTGCAAGTAGACTATGATATGCCAGAAGTTGCTCAGATGTACCATGCTTGGGAGAATTGGATTATGGAGAATCCACATTTAACTATATCAGATCAAATTTGGGGTTTGGAAATTCTTCTAAAAGTTCAAAGAGACTGCAAGGTAATTCTGAAGCATAAGGCTAGCAATGTTTTCTCACTACTGAAGAGGGATAGAAGGGAGCTTTACTACATGTTGCTCATATGTCATGGAACTGGGTGGACCTTCAAGAAATTGCAGGGATTTTCCTTTGAAGAATTGTAGTACAAGGCTTATCCTATTTGGGCAAGAGTGAAGGAAATGAATACTCTTAGACTTCTCTCAGATGAAAGGAAAGAAGAACTTGCAGAAGAGATGGAGATTCAGAAGGCAATGATTGTTCCAAGGCCTTTGAAGAAGGGAGTTCCACTTGAGTTCCCTAAAGGTTTAAATAAAGTGAATCCCAGTGAATTTGTTCTTAGAAGGAGCATTAAGTTCTCACCCATGGAAGCTTCAGATATGGTACAAGTGTTACCTCTTGATGCCAGAAACCCTATCAGTAGCTATGAGGAAGATACAAGTGGGTTTTGGATGATTGGCAGATATGGGAAAGAGGTACACACATTTACCACTCATATGTCTCTCTTTGCAAGTATGGATAGGGAAGACTTGGCAGACCTTTGGAGGTTGTTGCTGGCCAAGTATGAGACTGAAGCACCTACTTCAGTCAATGGAATAAAACTTTGGTCAACATTCAAGAGAATGTGTGCACCAGAAAAAAAGATCATGTTTGGAAGGATCTTGAGGATGATATTAGTGGTCTTCAATGGCGTTTGTATTCAGCTGATGGTGTGTATTATTTGAGCTCTACAATGTTTGCTGAGTATCTTCTTGTAGATGCTGAGTATCCCATGTCCAAAGAAGTTTTGGACAAGATGAAGACAACACAGCTGGAGATTGACTATTCAAGTGACGTGGCCAAAGATTTGATTAGGCATGTTTATTACCAATATGATAAGATTTGTAAGATTCCTCCTAGTTCTTAATTTTTATTCAGAAACTTGATTACTAGAGTAGATATCAAGTTTAGGGGAGGATTGTTGGGAATAAAATGTAGCCAGTACACTTCAACGCTGACAAGAAGAAAACAAGCGTTGATAAGAAGAAAACAAGCGTTGACAGATCAAGCGTTGACAGGAAGAAGTCAAGCATTGATAGGTTGAAGACAAGCACTGATAGAAAGATATGGTCTACGCGTATTATGTTTCTAGTTTGTTTCTAGTAAAGATAGGATCAACAATGTATTTTCTATAATTATCTTTACCTAGAATAGCTGATATGTAGACTCTTGTACAAGGCTTCTTGTGTCTATAAAAGAAGACCTTTAGGTTTTGTTTCATATAAGTTTTTTTCATACGTTTAACACTTTCATTGTAAGCAAGTTTGTTATTATCAATCAGGTGAAAGTTTGTTTTACAATTGTTTGTGTGTTCTTGTTTAAGTATTAACTCCGCATAATACTTAAACTATTTTATACACGACAAAGTTTCTCTACGTGTTTAACTTGACTTAGTCTCGTTTACACAAGCTAAATCGATCTAAGTTTGGGATCAACAGTAGTTCCATATCAATATGGAAACGCATGTTGCAATAAGGAATCGCGGACAGAAGATGATTTTGGTGAAAATCCACAACTTTCTGAAAAGTCTATTTTAGGAAAAGGGCCAAAACATCTTGTTGTTTGCAATGTTAAATTACCTATAATTGATAAAAAGGAACTTATAAATTCTACAAGCCTTTGAGTAAACCTTTAATGGGAATGAGAAATTTATCAAGATAATCATCTACTCCTCTAAGAGTACGAAATGATTCAAGGCCTAGAAGTAGAACACCAACACCTAAAATAAATGATCACTCTAAGTCACGACCTAGGAGTAAAATACCAACACCTAGAAATAATAATAACTCTAGGTCTAGATCAAAGACTCCTAAGAAAAACAATGGACATCAAAATGCTCATATGAATTGGAATAATTTTCAGCAATGTTTTTCTCTATTGGGCATGTGTCCTCCATTCATGCATCCCAACCAAATGCAAAGGATGTTTGGAACTAACAACTTTGGACCCATTAGATATTGGGGACCAAATGTTTGATTTTGTGTGTTGTTGCCTAGATATGCTTGGGAATCGATTTGGAGCCCGATTAGTGGATTAAGGATAGTGGTTGTTCTAAACACATGAGGGGTAATCAAAGTTTGTTCTCATCTTACAAAGCATATAATGGAGGTAACGTCACTTTAGCTAGTAAGCTACGTGGTAATATCATTAGCAAAGGTACGGTTTCTCATGACTCCATGACCATTGAAAATGTTGAGCACGTAGATAACTTAGGGTTTAATTTACTAAGTATAGGTCAAATTTGTGACAGTAAGTGTAAGGTCATCTTTTCGGAACATGATTGCAAAATCGTAAAAGATGTAAAGATCATTGGAAAAGGTGTTAGAAAGCATTGGCTTTATGTCATGAAGGTCAATAGGAAGTCAAAGGACAACTTATGTCTAGCGACTTTAGATGATAATTCTACTCTTTGGCATAGGATATTAGGTCACGCTAATATGCGTTTAATTCAATCTTTAGTATCTAAGGAGTTGGTAAGACACCTCCCCAAGATGAAGTTTGATAGTCACTTTTGTGATGCTTGCAAAGTTGGGAAGCATGTTCACTCAAGTCACAAGGCCAAGAATTTAGTATTAACTTCTCGGTGCCTAGAGCTCATATATACGGATCTCTTTGGACCTTCCGCCATACGGAGTTATGGAGGTAACCTTTATACCCTAGTTATAGATGATGACTATTCAAGATTCAGTTGGACTAGATTTTTGGCTACTAAGAATGATGCTTTCGATCATTTCGAAACCTTTAGTCGACTGATCCAAATTCAACTAGGATGTTCAATTGTCTCTATTAGGACGGATAATGGTAGGAAATTTGATAACGAAGTGATTCAGTGCCTTTTGTGAAGCTCATGGTATTACTCATAACTTCTCGGCTCCTCGCACTCCACAATCTAATGGGGTAGTTGAAAGGAAGAATAGGATTATCCAAGAGATGAGTATGACCATGTTAAACGATCAATCTTTGCCTCAACGTGAAATTTGATGAAACCCCTCTTTCATCTAAGACACCACCTTTGGTAGATGATGACTTAAATGAAATAGACATAGTTAAAGCCAAAGAGGTTAGAAAATAGGAGTTGAAGACCTTAATGTTAAAAAGGGAGTAAACATTAGGGAGTCTAAGGATCATGCTCTTGAAAACATCATAGGCGACCTTAATTAAAGGACCCTTAGATCTCAAGTCCATGATCAAAGTAGCTTATTTTGTTTTGTCTCATTGATTGAACCAAAGAATGTTAAAGAAGCTTCGATGGATGAGAGTTGGGTCATCACCATGCAAGAAAATTGAATCAATTCATTGCTAATGACGTTTGGGAACTTGTTCCTCCACCTAGAAGTACTACCATCATAGGAACCAAGTGGGTGCATAGGAATAACTTAGATGAGAACGGTGTTGTTTCTCATAACAAGGGTAGACTTGTAGCTCAAGGCTATAATTAACAAGAAGGGATTGATTATGATGAGACATATGCACCGATAGCAAGGTTAGAGTCCATTAGGATCCTTTTAGCTTATGCTTGTGGATTAGATTTTAAGCTTCAACCAATGGATGTTATGAGTGTTTTTCTTAACGGTTTGATCAATGGCGTATATGTGGCTCAACCTCCCTGCTTCATTGATTTTGAGAAACCGGATCATGTTTACAAGCTTAAAAAAGCTCTTTATGGTCTTTAACAAACACCCAAAGCTTGGTATGATAGACTTAAAGCATTTCTTATAAAACATTAGTATACCATGGGAATGGTAGACAATACACTCTTTAAAAAAAGAAAGGTTCTCACCTCATAATCGTACAAATATATGTTGATGAAATTATATTTGGTTCAACTTGTCAAAGCTTGTGTGATTACTTTGCCTAAATCATGTACAACGAGTTTAAAATGAGCATGATAGGAGAACTTGACTTCTTTTTAGGACTCCAAATTAGAAAAATGAACGATGGTATTTTCTTTAATCACTCCAAGTATGTTAAAGAAATGATAAAGAAATTTGGATTAGAGGACTATAGACTATTGAAGACCCCTATGGCCTCGGATACGAAACTCACCGTAGAGGATGATAGTGAGTCGGTAGACAACACCAAATATAGATGTATGATTGATAGTTTGTTGTACCTTATGACAAGTCGACCGAATATCATGTTTAGTGTTTTCCGTTGTTCTCGCTTCCAAGTGGCTCCCAAAACCTCTCACCTTGAAGCGGTTAAGCGTATCTTCTAATACATTAAAGGCATTATACATTTAGGATTAGGGTATCATAAAGGGACCAGCGTAGAAACCATAGTATATGCGAACTCTGATCATGCGGGAGACTATGTGGACCGGAAAAGCACTAGTAGAGTTTGTACCTTAATGGGTTGTTGATTAACTTCTTGGTTCTCCAAGAAACAAACCGCTCTTGCTATATCCACCACGGAATCCGAGTATGCGAGTGCCGGTAAAGCTTGTCAACAAGCTCTATGGATGAAGCAAGCACTTGTTGATTATGGGATAACACTCAATGATGTTCCCATCATGTGTGATAATAAGGGTGCAATAGACCTTAGCAAGAATCCCGTGCAACATTCACGAACTAAGCACATAGAGATTCACCACCATTTCCTTAGGGATAATGTTCAAAAGGGGAACATTTCGATTGAGAAGGTGCCCTTGGTAGAAAAACTTAGCCGACATCTTCACTAAGCCACTTAAGAGGGAACCTTTTAATTATTTGCGTCTAGGTTTGATGAAACATATACCTTAATTGTGCATTTTCTTAATCGAGTCTTCTTTCTCTTTTGAGTTTTTTCTTTCTTTGAGTTATTGAGTCTCTTAAACTCTTTTTGAAAATTCCTCTTCTCTTTTTCAAAAATCTCAAAGTTCTTTCGAAAATGGTCGAGAAATGTTTTTGCATTGTTAACTCAATCTAAAACCATTTTTTCATGGCTTCTTGCTATTGATATCAAGCATACATAACTCATATGTATGTGTCTCTCAAACATAACAAGAACAAAATTGAACTATGAAGGATCATTGTGTCATGACTATGTGTCTAGATTAACACACCTCCAACATCGATTTTATTCAAATCTATGTATTTTGGTCAAAGTCGTCTTTGTTGAGTTCTTGTGTGTTTCTTGGTTTGCTATTGCTTTTTAGCATATCTCTATGATTATTTAGACTAGAAAATTAGGATTTGCTGAATTGTAAAATTCTCCTTATCACCCAAAACTCACCCTCTGTGGGCGGTTCTTTAAATAACCCGCGGTTCTCTATCAATAAGGAACCTTGGGTGAATATAAAGAACCGCAGGCAGCTGCCTAAGAAACTAAATGCCAAAAATAACCAACTAACAAAACTTGTAAGAAGATTTAACAATCCTAACAACCAAAAGGACTAAACTGCACATTCTAACAAATTATAACTAAATACTAACTAATTGAAAGGTTTAACAAACAACAAGGACTAAAGTGTAAATTTTAAGAGAATTAAAACTAAAAACAGGCTAGGACTCAATTAAGCTATATCTTGAGATCTAGTTAACCAGTTAAGCTGAAACCAATTACAAAAGACTCAAAATCAAAAATAAGCTAGGTATGTTAAAGGAAAAAGCTAAAATGTCCTAGAACAGATTATAGCTTTTTCAAATAAGCTCTTTTAAGAGATAAGCACTTTGGAATAAGCATTATGACTAAAACTCACAGAAAACATCTAAGAGTTTAAAATACTAAGAATTGTCCAAGAAATTTCAAAATCCATCAACAGAATAAGCCAAAATCTCAAATAAGCCAAAACTAAGCTTATGTTGACTTTTGTTGACCAAAGCTAAATCTCAATCTTATCACTTTTCTAACTGAATTGTGAAAGAAAATCACCAAATTTATGAAAGAAATCTCTTGGAAATGGAAACAGTCCTAGGCAGAAAGCTCTTTTTACACGGAGATTTTGTGCTTATGTGGCTTATTCTACAGTACACTCCAGTCTTAAAGCTTTACAGTTTCTTGAAGTTCATATGTTCAGCTATTCAGCACACTAAAGAACTCATTCTAACTCAAAGAAATGAAGAAGTTCTATGGATTTGAAAATGACTGTTTTGAAGAAACTAGTCTGACCCAAACTTTTTAATGGTCATTTGCATGTTTTGAAGGTTTATTAACATCATAACAATTATATAAAACCCTAAACGAGATCAAAGCACACATATAGCGGAAGCGATTTAACAAGATCATAATTAACACCATTATAATTAATCGAATTAGGGTTACATACCTTTACGCTAAAGCAAATCCAAAAGACGAAGAACGAATCACCAATTCGGGTTTATAGCGTATACCACCAAGATATAGTCTAAAGTAAGACTATATTACGATCTTGTACACACATAATACAACAAGCTACCCGTGATTCTAGCACGTGTAAAACGAGCTTTAACGCTTGTGGAAAATATACCCAACAACCCTAGAGAGGAGCTAGGATTAGATTATAAGCACAATTGAGCAAACAATAAAAACCAACCGAAACCCCTTTGTGGGTGTTTCTTGCGATTGACCAAAAGAAAGAAACAGGGAGAGATTTTTTTTTGTGTTGAATTATGAGGTGAGGGGTTGTTTATATAGGCTTAATTCTTGTAACCCAAAACAAATAAAAGGAAAGTTTTTCCCCCTTCCCCTTGCCTCCATAGCCGACGGCCCAACACCCCTCATGGGGTGTTCCGGAACCATCTGATCTTCTTTCTTTTCATTCCACTTACTATATATTCTTTAACACTCGTTAATACTTAACTCTTAATTAATTAACGGTCGTTAAATTGATATCTCAGTTTAGTTTAATAAATACATAAATATATATTTATTAAATAAATTAATAAATACAATAAATATATTCATTAAATAAATTAACTCTTTACGTATTGAGTGCAATCCCCTAATCTCGAGTTCGATCATATTACACGACTATTAAATATAAGTCCATAAACTTTTAGCTCCCACTTGCACATATTTCGAATATCATGATTACATTGAGTAGCGTCTAGTTACACTTAGCAATGTCTCTAGTACAACTCGAGTAAGGTCTCCTAGATAAAACCTTTTAATGATTCATCATTATTATTATCCTTTTATTTATAATACAACGTTAATAAGGATATAGATCTCAGTCATTCCTTTCATTAACCATTATGTTTCTCATTCACAGATTCAGCAAGATTACAAAAACAAATTAGGGTGTGGCCACACTGAAATTGTGTATAATTGAAGTTCGTTTTCTCAGTTCTTAACCAATTGAAAGTCCTAAAAAAATCGGGTTTATGATCGTTTTTGGTTGGTAAGGTTATTTGGCTTTTCTATGTCTAATTGAACAATCAAGTGAAAAATTGCAAAATATTAACTACGTATCCGTAAAACAGTTAGTCAAATACCAAATTTTTATACAAATAAGGACAAGGTACTAGTAAACAAAGCACAAGTAACCAACTAACAAGTTTAACAAGAAAATGTAACTAATTCAACAATCTAACAAATTTTTAACAAGAATAACAAAAGTAACAAATTTGGTAAAAATAACAAACTAAAAATTCTTAACTAATTTTTCAAATGAGATTCTATAACCCTTCTACAAATCTTACGGTCCAAATTATACACTTATCCAATAGAAAAACGACTTTAGACCAAACGAAAATTCAACAAAGAAAACTTTGACAACTTGCACAGTTATAACAAACAACGGTTTATTAACTGATTTGGTATCTCAGTTAGTCAACTTATGAATTGGTCAACTGAATATTTTTTAACAAATCCACTAGCAACTTTAGAGATGCAATCATTTAATCCAAAGTATTAATAAAACTACTAAATGGCTTAAAATCTTACAATTTCCTACATTATGTAAATGACACTGGATTTCTCAAGTACACATTGATCAAATTTTTCAACAGTAAGAACAAGACTTTTTCCAAGTAGCTTAACAGTGGCTTATGAGACTGCACGTTATGAAGCTTCACTATAACACTTGAAAGTAGTCATGAATACAAGTAGCTACAGTATGTTTATACTACTCTATCAATATTGATCTACAGCTAATCACATCTAGGTTGCAAGAATTCAGTAAATCCAAACACAGCTTAACAAGAATGCACCGAAAACTGATAAACTACCACTCGAACTACAAAGTGCAGGTATGAGAACAGATCGCAGGAAAAGTAAGTAGACAAACAGGTTTTCATACAATCATATTGCACAAATTTCACAGAAATTAACAAGGCTAAGATACAAGCAGGTTACACTACTATTCTACGCTCTAAATGCAGAAAATTAAAGCGCTTAACCTAGGCTTCCGTCGTCTAGTCCGTTGATGGCGAAGCTTAGCGCTGAGCTAGCTTTAAACAAAAACCACCTTCGAACAAGAATCGTAACCAACTGATAACAAAACCGAAACCGACACTTGAGTCTATAGTTCTTCCGTCGTCAAGGAACAACCTTCGTCTTTTGCTAAAGTAAACGCCAACTCTGCTACTTGATACAGCTACAAAGATTGGTCATATACTTCAACCATCTCGAAACTGACTCGAACTACTCCTACTATTTCAAGTTTGCAGATACTACGGATTTGTTCATCCTGACTGAATGAACAGAATACGTCTACTGCTTAACTACACTAACTGGTGGTCTTCGCTTTCAAAAGTAAATAACATCAATCCTCGAAACCGCTACTCTAATATCATTAAAGCACATCAAATTAGAAACGAACTGTAACTGATATCCATTTCCTGAAACTCCATTAAATCTACTTCAATCTCGAACAGAAAACTACGACAAAACACCTTGCTCTTTCTCTTAAAAGCTTTGCTAAGTATCAATCATCACAACTCCAATATCAGAGAACTCAAGAACTATAATGCTATGTTTTTTTTCTGAATATGGACGAATTGAAAGAGGTATAGAGAACAGAATATGAATTTTATTAATGGCAAGGTAAAGTGGGTACAAATCAGTTAGAACTAACTAACTGACTAATCTAAATATGTGTGTGAAAAGTGTGTGTGTAACACACACTAAAAATGGAGGATGAATAATTGGGAGAGAAAATGATTCTAACTAACTGTGTGTTTTTAACACACTTAACTACTACTAAAAAAATGAGAAAAATTGAATATATATAGCCGAGAGAATGCAGGGGATGGGTGTTATGATGTGTTGTTACAACCAGTAAGCGTTTGCCACGTGGCAGAAATTTATAGGCTACAAGTGAAGTCGATCTGGATCAATAAAACTGTGACTTGTGATTGGTTGTTATGTTGAGATAGAGATTGGTAAAAGTTGGTATTAATGGCTAAAATGATTGCTGCTTAATAACTCTTCTGAGCCAACTTGATGAAGATTCGGTTATTATTGCAATGCTTCTACTAAAAAATCCAAATTCATTAATGCCCCAATGATTCAATCCGTGTGAAAGTATAAGCTACTCTCTGATTGGCCACAAAATGTGAACTTGGATCAACTAACTTTGGGCTTTGGTAGAAAAGGCCCTTGTGATTAGCAGTTTTGTCTTTTGAGCTTGAATCTTCATAAACTTGTCATTTCTGATCCTTTGAGCTTCAAACTTGAACACAAATGATCCCTTGACTTGATGACTTGACTTTTGACCAGGTTTGACTTTGATCTTGACTTTTCCAAAACTGCACTTTAAGTCCCTCAACTTTTGAATGTTGTCAAGATAGGTCCTTTATCTTCTTATGGCTTGTCATCTTTGATCATTCTTTGTCTTTTTCATCCAAATAAGCTTGATTTCTTCTTGTTTGCTTGAAAATGTATCCTTCTTACCTATTTATACACAAACACAAAACATACCACATAATTCCGCTTTATTGCACAAAAGTTAGGTATTTTCCTTGTGTTTTAGGGTGATTTGTTGATTAATTGATATGAGTTTTTGCTCATATCAAATCCCCTACACTTGAACATTGCCATGACCTCATGCAATGCTATATTTTAAAGCACAAATTCCAATATTCCTTATAATTAATCCACCTTGGCCAATATGGAATGCATCTACACTACTCTACACTATATGATGCATGATTTTGATTTTAAACAATGCAATGCAAAAGAAACAATTTTACTTATATCTTTTTGGATTTTTATTGAAATGGTTTTGATGGAAATAACTCATAAAGAAATAAATGACTTTGGTTAGGGCTTGGGTACCATGGACATTTATCACCCTTAAGTTTCACTTTCCCCATACCAAGCTTAAAAATGGGATCATTGTATTCACAGGTAAAAAGTGCATCAACTTATTCATGAAAATTAAATGTAGAACCGGTTATTATTTGAGCAAATTGCTTGAAGGCAAATTTGTCATTATTTAAAGCGTGAAGTACAAGAAATGTAAAATCCAAAAATAAGGAAGCACGGTTTTAATCCTAAGTAATCCTCTCATCCATTACTTGAAAAACCGCTCACAATTAAAATAAGTCCGTTTCAAGAGTAATAAGTCATTCGCCTTATGTGTAAAATCCTCATGGCATGCCTTAATAAGTAGCTACGCACTCGCTAAGGAAAGAAAAAATAAAACTCACGCAATAATTTACATCCGCCATCTTTTTGAGACTTTGGATCTTCAACCCCGCAACCTGTCAAGGTAATATTGGATTGGAGCAACTATTAAATCCCCGCAACCCGTCAAGGTAATATTGGAATCTAATAGTTACTGTAATTAACACTTCACTGCCCCTCTTGGGAGTCTTGTATAATTTTTATTTTATTTTTTTTATTTTTTTCTTTTTCTCTTTTTTTCTAGCAACTCATTTTTTTATAATCCGCTCTTATTTTTCTTTATTCCTCACAAAGAAAGTTGAAAAGAATAAAAGAAAAAACACCCGCTAAGTATTAAGCATGACATAAGTCTAGTACACATAAAACGTTCTAACTTAGAATCTTAAGATGTACTTATATCAACCACGAATGATTAGTCAAAAATGCATAAGAGATTACAAACCGATTAAAACTGTTCTTGATTATTTATTAACATATATACATGCGAAGAAAATAGAGGTAAAGAAGATAAGGGTTTAGCCACAAGTAATTATCATGAAGTTTATCTAGCCCTTTTATACTTGCTTCAACTCTATCATTTCCCATTCTCCACAAATTTAAAATCTCAAATAATGAGAATGGTGGATGCTTAGCCTAATAGACCATTGAAGGACTACATGGTTAAGGATACTAGCTAGAGAATGCTTAGATAAGCAAACTCGGGTTGAGTCAAAATATCCATGGCGGGCCTAATATGTCAAAGAAGTCTAAATTTGTTAAACCATGTCCTTATTATATTTTTTCCTTTTTCAGAATTTTTAAATTAAAAATAAAAGAAGAAATATATACAATGCAAATGTCTTATGCAAATGATAAATGATTGATGCAAAAATTATGAATGCATATTTTTGGTGGCCAAAGTAGATCAAAAATTTGAAAAATTAATTTTTCATGTTTATCATGAAAGTCAATCACAAGTTCTAGGTAAGATCACTTCGATAGAAGACCCCCCTACACTTAAGCAAAACATTGTCCTCAATGTTTAAGAGCATGGAAGTATAAAAACTTCCCCTACACTTATGACAATGAATAGACTTTGCTTAACCCAAGTTAAGGAAAGATCAACTATAGTGAATTCATTTTTAAAGAACAAGGTGTCTATGAAAAATCACAATAGTAACAAAATGAACCGGATACAAGGGCCTCCTCCATAAGCTCCAAAGCACGAGATGAGTGAGCAACCCTACAAACATGAAGACAAAATAAGTCACCCCCCTACACTTCATCTTGACTATATACCCTTTTATGAATCCTATCCTACCACACTCTATGCTAGATGATCTAATCCTAGTTATTCAAGCTTCATTTAAGGAGTATCTAGCTCGACTCATCCCACACTCAAAAGTGTCTAAAACCTATCATGGAGAAGAAAAGTTTTGCCCCTTTTTAAGAAAAATTTCCATGATGAGGTCAAACAAGTTTTCAATGATCAAAACTCCATAAATATCCCCCGGATCAAATACATAATTACCATCCCACTTATAACACAATCCAAAAACTAACTTCCCAAGCAATGGTGAAAAGAGTGAGGTGGTGTTCTCCAAAATGGTTTCCTATATGTTCTTCACAAGGTGATAGGGTAAAACTCTCAAATCTTTCAAAAGTTTTCCTTTTGTTGCATCAGGCGGATACTGAGATGGTTTAGCAAGCTCTATGACAGGATCAAAAATCCGTTCCTTGATGGGAAAACAACAAGTGTTGGTTGCCTTAGAAGATTCTCCTTTGTAGTTCACATAGTGAGAGAAAGGTTGTGGAGGCATGGGTAACAACAAGCTCTTGGAAGGAACCATCATGACTTGTTTTCCTTTATCACTTTGAAAGGTTGAGGCGGGCAAGGAAGAAGGTAAAAGATCTTCATGCAATAGAGATTCTAAATAGAGTATGTCCCCCTCCTCATCAAGATATCCAAGAGTATACTCAAAAGGTATATCCACCTCTAAAAACTCATCAATATCATCAATGATAGAATCCTCCTCATCACCATAAACATCATAGATAGGTCTATCAAAGATTGGTGATTCCGCAAAACCAAAGAAGTATCATCATCAACAAATGGAGAGTCACAAGTAGAAATCTCATCATCACTATAGTCATCATATATTGGTATATCACAAAGAAGAGATTCTTCATCACTAAAGTCCGCATGAATATCGTCATCATTATGGAAAAGTGGATTGTCATATGGAGTTTCACCAAAGTTTAGCTCTTGAGGTTCATGAAAATCCAAGGATGAAGTAATGGAAGCTATGGTCTCAACATATGGAGGATCATAATTACCACTTGTGCAAGCTTCATGCAAATATTCACCACAAACTTCATCAAGGATATCAACTTGATTTACCTCCTTATCAATAACATCAATATGCTTCACGGTCTCGGGTTCATTGGATTTGTTAGACAACTTCCCCATGTTAAACACAACTCTTTCATCTCCTACCCGCATTATGAGTTCACCTTCTGCCACATCTATTAGAGTTTGACCCGTTCTCAAGAATGGCCTACCAACAATCAAAGGCACTCTAGGATCCATATCATAATCAACTACCACAAAATCCGCAGGAAAGGTAAATCTATCAACCCCCACAAAAACATCCTCCGCAATTCCCACCAGATAAGCTATAGTACGGTTGGCTAACTCAAGAGTCATCTTAGTAGGAGTAAGCTCGGGAAGTGAAAGTTTCTTCCAAACCGATAATGGCATGAGATTTATGATTGCTCCTAAATCCGCTAAAGCCATGCAATTTTCCACCCCCGGTAAATTGCAAGGAATCAAAAACCTCCCCGGATCTCCAAGCTTAGTAGGCAACTTCTTAAGCAAAACCGCAGAGCAATTTTCATTCAAGGAAGCATTAGGCAAATCCACCAATCTCTCCTTGTTAGAAAGTAAGTCCTTGATCATCTTATCAAACTTAGGCATATTGGCTAAAGCTTCCGCAAAGGAGATGTTTATGTTAAGTTGCTTGAACATCCTCAAAAAATTTGAGACTTGTATATCATCCTTGTTCTTAAGCTTTTCCTTTCTCAATCGTGATGGGTAAGGGAGACTTGGTTTTGGTTGTGGTTGAGTGGTTGTTGAATGATTTCCCTTGTTAGTAGCTTCATGATTGGGAGTTGTGGAAGGTAAAGGAGAAGTGGGAATAGGTTGAGAAGGTGTGGTTGATTGAGTAGGAGCAATTGGAGGTGGTGAAGTAGATGTAGAAGGCTTATCACATGTAGGAACAAAAGTGGGTTTAAAAATAGGAGGTGTAGGAAGTGAAGGATCATGAGTTTTCTTTCCACTTCTTGTTGTGATAGCATTAACACTGGCTCTTGGATTTGTTTGTGTGTTGGAAGGTAGAGCCCCTTGTGGTCTGTGGTTAAATGCCATTAAAAGCCTATTGGTTTGTGCCTCCATTGTAAGTTTCATTTGGTCATTCATTCTCTTTTCACTTTCACTAATTCTCCTCTCAACATACTCATGAGTCTCTTGTAGCCCATATACTTTATTTTGAAATTGAGGGTATCCTTGATTTGGGAAGGGTGGGAATGGTGGATTAAATCCTGATTTGGTGGATAAAAGTTATTTCCTTGATTTTGAAAATCATTAGGTGCCTTGTAGTTATTCCCTTGGTATTGTGGTCTTGGACCTTGGTTTCTTTGTGACAATTGAGGGGAATTTTGTTGAAATTGGGTGGGAGGTTGGTGTGGGAATCCCGGTGGAGTAAGGTAATTTGGAGACTTGTAAGAAAGGTTGGTTTGATTGATGTTTGGCTTGAAATGTTCACGATGTTCCTCTTGGTAAGCATAACATTCCCCTTGATAACCTTGTACCTTATCACATTGTTGATAGGAATGAGGACCTCTACAAGACTCACATGAAAGAGTAATAGCATGCACATCATTTGTGGAATGATTGCCCATAGAAAGTTTCATAAAGTCATTCATCATAGTTTCTTGCATCTTTTGAGTGTTTTGCATGATTGTTTGATTTTCCTTTTGAGCTTGAGTCAATGCTTGAATGCATGAAATGAGTTGAGTCTCCAATGGTTTAGAACCTCCTTCTTGAATGACATGTACTCTTTCATCAAATTGTGTGTTGGTTTGCACCATTTCTTTGGTCTTAATAATATCCCAAGCTTCTTGAATGGATTTAAAAAGAATATTTCCTCCCGCGGAAGCATTGAGTGAGTCTTGGTGATGAGGTTTAAGGCCATTGTAGAAAGTATTGATTTGGTGAACTTCATCCAATCCATGGTTAGGGCATCTCCTCAATAACTCTTTATACTCCTCCCAAGCATCACTAAATGTTTGACTAGGTTTTTGTTGAAAGCCTATAATTAAGTTCCTCAAAGCCGTGGTCTTAGATGGGGGAAAGAACTTGTTCAAAAACTTAGTAGTGAAACCATCCCATGTGGTAATACTCTCGGGTGGTTGTGTATCTAACCAATGCTTAGCCGGACCCTCTAGTGAAAATTGCACCAATATCAACTTAATAGCATCATGGGGAACTCCATTGTACTTAATGGTGTTGCAAAGAGAAAGAAATCTCTTAAGGTGATCATGAGGATTGTCATTTTTGTTCCCATAAAAAGGTGTGTTTGAAACCAAGTTAATCATAGATGTTTTTAGCTCAAATGTGTTTGCGGGAATATCGGGTATCTTGATATCATCGGCATATCCGTGTACATTGGATTGCAATTGCTCCATCAAAGAACGAGTATCAACTCCGGTCATGGCTTCTTGTTGTGGTTGAATCAAAGCACGATTCTCGTGATCGGCTTGATGGACGGTGGTGTTCCTACTCTTTCTCTTTTTCTTCCTTTTCGGAGGAAGGGTTTTACACCAATCGGTATTTGTGCACGCCCGCGAATGAGCATGCAACTCAATACGAGGAATGAGAGAGAAGCTCTCGTGTGACTTTGAAGAGAAAAGGATTATCCCCTTCGAGTTTCAATATGAAATATCCACAAGAAAATAATAATATACGTATGTACTACTTGGGTGCAAGACCCCCAATGAAGCCTTCCTTCTTAGAATACTCACAAGTGAACGGGGGGTTAGGTGGCGCGAAGCACTTAAGTACCTATTGACCCTTAGATGGCATTTTATAGCACATCGCCTTTCTATTCACTTAATTGTTTGTATTCTTCTAATTGTTGCTTATTGGAAGTATTTATCTATTCTTGCTTTATTTTGTTTGATCGATACACGTGTCACGGACCGGAACGCCCCTCAACACGGTGTATTTCCTCGGCAATACTTATGGAGAATATGTGAATTGGTTGTTCTTATACGTATACGTATTTACTTATAATAATATATGGAAAATATTTTTGTATTTATATGTTTTTAAGAGAAAATACTATATGTACATAAAAACTGAGAGAATCCAATAATATATATTTTTGGGTGCAATCTCTTAGGAAAAAGATTGCTTTTTGGATTTTTTAATTTGTTTGGTCAATTCTTTAGGAAAAGAATTGTTTTGTTAATTTTTTAGTTTTTATGTATTTTTATCTTTTTGATTTTTTTATTGTTTTTGATTTATGATACGTAAAAATAACGTTCACTAGGTGAACGGATCCCAAAAGCCAATGAAAACCGTCAATCGATAGTCTCTCGTAAAGTCAAAGAACCGGCAGCGGCTCCATTTGAAATTGTGTATAATCTGAGTTCGTTTTCTCAGTTCTTAACCAATTGAAAGTGCTAACAAAATCGGATTTATGATCGTTTTTGGTTGGTAAGGTTATTTGGCTTTTCTATGTCTAAT
Source organism: Glebionis coronaria (assembly GCA_025667525.1). NCBI lineage: Eukaryota > Viridiplantae > Streptophyta > Magnoliopsida > Asterales > Asteraceae > Glebionis > Glebionis coronaria. Next base: position 10,950 of record JANFOE010000503.1, on the reverse strand, counting down.
TGAACAATCAAGTGAAAAATTGCAAAATATTAACTACGTATCCGTAAAACAATCAGTCAAATACCAAATTTTTATTCAAATAAGGACAAGGTACTAGTAAACAAAGCACAAGTAACCAAATAACAAGTTTAACAAGAAAATGTAACTAATTCAACAATCTAACAAATTTTTAACAAGAATAACAAAAGTAACAAATTTGGTAAAAATAACAAACTAAAAATTCTTAACTAATTTTTCAAATGAGATTCTATAACCCTTCTACAAATCTTACGGTCCAAATTATACACTTATCCAATAGAAAAACGACTTTAGCCCAAACGAAAATTCAACAAAGAAAACTTTGACAACTTGCAAAGTTATAACAAACAACGGTTTATTAACTGATTTGGTATTTCAGTTAGTCACCTTATGAATTGGTCAACTGAATATTTTTTAACAAATCCACTAGCAACTTTATAGATCCAATCATTTAATCCAAAGTATTAATAAAACTACTAAATGGATTAAAAGCTTACAATTTCCTACACTATGTAAATGACACTGGATTGCTCAAGTACACATTGATCAACTTTTTCAACAGTAAGAACAAGACTTTTTCTAAGTAGCTTAACAGTGGCTTATGAGACTGCATGTTATGAAGCTTCACTATAACACTTGAAAGTAGTCATGAATACAAGTAGCTACAGTATGTTTATACTACTCTATCAATATTGATCTACAGCTAATCACATCTAGGTTGCAAGAATTCAGTAAATCCAAACACAGCTTAACAAGAATGCACCGAAAAATGATAAACTACCACTTGAACTACAAAGTGCACGTATGAGAACAGATCGCAGGAAAAGTAAGTAGACAAACAGGTTTTCATACAATCATATTGCACAAATTTCACAGAAATTAACAAGGCTAAGATACAAGCAGGTTACACTACTATTCTACGCTCTAAATGCAGAAAATTAAAGCGCTTAACCTGGGCTTCCGTCGTCTAGTCCGTTGATGGCGAAGCTTAGCGCTTTCGAACAAGAATCGTAACCAACTGATAACAAAACCGAAACCGACACTTGAGTCTATAGTTCTTCTGTCGTCTGGGAACAACCTTCGTCTTTTGCTAAAGTAAACGCCAACTCTGCTACTTGATACAGCTACAAAGATCGGTCATATACTTCAACCATCTCGAAACTGACTCGAACTACTCCTACTATTTCAAGTTTGCAGATACTACGGATTTGTTCAACCTGACTGAATGAACAGAATACGTCTACTGCTTAACTACACTAACTGGTGTTCTTCGCTCTCAAAAGTAAATAACATCAATCCTCGAAACCGCTACTCCAATATCAGTAAAGCACACAACTCTTTCATCTCCTACCCGCATTATGAGTTCACCTTCTGCCACATCTATTAGAGTTTGACCCGTTCTCAAGAATGGCCTACCAACAATCAAAGGCACTCTAGGATCCATATCATAATCAACTACCACAAAATCCGCAGGAAAGGTAAATCTATCAACCCCCACAAAAACATCCTCCGCAATTCCCACCAGATAAGCTATAGTACGGTTGGCTAACTCAAGAGTCATCTTAGTAGGAGTAAGCTCGGGAAGTGAAAGTTTCTTCCAAACCGATAATGGCATGAGATTTATGATTGCTCCTAAATCCGCTAAAGCCATGCAATTTTCCACCCCCGATAAATTGCAAGGAATCAAAAACCTCCCCGGATCTCCAAGCTTAGTAGGCAACTTCTTAAGCAAAACCGCAGAGCAATTTTCATTCAAGGAAGCATTAGGCAAATCCACCAATCTCTCCTTGTTAGAAAGTAAGTCCTTGATCATCTTATCAAACTTAGGCATATTGGCTAAAGCTTCCGCAAAGGAGATGTTTATGTTAAGTTGCTTGAACATCCTCAAAAAATTTGAGACTTGTATATCATCCTTGTTCTTAAGCTTTTCCTTTCTCAATCGTGATGGGTAAGGGAGACTTGGTTTTGGTTGTGGTTGAGTGGTTGTTGAATGATTTCCCTTGTTAGTAGCTTCATGATTGGGAGTTGTGGAAGGTAAAGGAGAAGTGGGAATAGGTTGAGAAGGTGTGGTTGATTGAGTAGGAGCAATTGGAGGTGGTGAAGTAGATGTAGAAGGCTTATCACATGTAGGAACAAAAGTGGGTTTAAAAATAGGAGGTGTAGGAAGTGAAGGATCATGAGTTTTCTTTCCACTTCTTGTTGTGATAGCATTAACATTGGCTCTTGGATTTGTTTGTGTGTTGGAAGGTAGAGCCCCTTGTGGTCTGTGGTTAAATGCCATTAAAAGCCTATTGGTTTGTGCCTCCATTGTAAGTTTCATTTGGTCATTCATTCTCTTTTCACTTTCACGAATTCTCCTCTCAACATACTCATGAGTCTCTTGTAGCCCATATACTTTATTTTGAAATTGAGGGTATCCTTGATTTGGGAAGGGTGGGAATGGTGGATTAAATCCTGATTTGGTGGATAAAAGTTATTTCCTTGATTTTGAAAATCATTAGGTGCCTTGTAGTTATTCCCTTGGTATTGTGGTCTTGGACCTTGGTTTCTTTGTGACAATTGAGGGGAATTTTGTTGAAATTGGGTGGGAGGTTGGTGTGGGAATCCCGGTGGAGTAAGGTAATTTGGAGACTTGTAAGAAAGGTTGGTTTGATTGATGTTTGGCTTGAAATGTTCACGATGTTCCTCTTGGTAAGCATAACATTCCCCTTGATAACCTTGCACCTTATCACATTGTTGATAGGAATGAGGACCTCTACAAGACTCACATGAAAGAGTAATAGCATGCACATCATTTGTGGAATGATTGCCCATAGAAAGTTTCATAAAGTCATTCATCATAGTTTCTTGCATCTTTTGAGTGTTTTGCATGATTGTTTGATTTTCCTTTTGAACTTGAGTCAATGCTTGAATGCATGAAATGAGTTGAGTCTCCAATGGTTTAGAACCTCCTTCTTGAATGACATGTACTCTTTCATCAAATTGTGTGTTGGTTTGCACCATTTCTTTGGTCTTAATAATATCCCAAGCTTCTTGAATGGATTTAAAAAGAATATTTCCTCCCGCGGAAGCATTGAGTGAGTCTTGGTGATGAGGTTTAAGGCCATTGTAGAAAGTATTGATTTGGTGAACTTCATCCAATCCATGGTTAGGGCATCTCCTCAATAACTCTTTATACTCCTCCCAAGCATCACTAAATGTTTGACTAGGTTTTTGTTGAAAGCCTATAATTAAGTTCCTCAAAGCCGTGGTCTTAGATGGGGGAAAGAACTTGTTCAAAAACTTAGTAGTGAAACCATCCCATGTGGTAATACTCTCGGGTGGTTGTGTATCTAACCAATGCTTAGCCGGACCCTCTAGTGAAAATTGCACCAATATCAACTTAATAGCATCATGGGGAACTCCATTGTACTTAATGGTGTTGCAAAGAGAAAGAAATCTCTTAAGGTGATCATGAGGATTGTCATTTTTGTTCCCATAAAAAGGTGTGTTTGAAACCAAGTTAATCATGGATGTTTTTAGCTCAAATGTGTTTGCGGGAATATCGGGTATCTTGATATCATCGGCATATCCGTGTACATTGGATTGCAATTGCTCCATCAAAGAACGAGTATCAACTCCGGTCATGGCTTCTTGTTGTGGTTGAATCAAAGCACGATTCTCGTGATCGGCTTGATGGACGGTGGTGTTCCTACTCTTTCTCTTTTTCTTCCTTTTCGGAGGAAGGGTTTTACACCAATCGGTATTTATGCACGCCCGCGAATGAGCATGCAACTCAATACGAGGAATGAGAGAGAAGCTCTCGTGTGACTTTGAAGAGAAAAGGATTATCCCCTTCGAGTTTCAATATGAAATATCCACAAGAAAATAATAATATACGTATGTACTACTTGGGTGCAAGACCCCCAATGAAGCCTTCCTTCTTAGAATACTCACAAGTGAACGGGGGGGTTAGGTGGCGCGAAGCACTTAAGTACCTATTGACCCTTAGATGGCATTTTATAGCACATCGCCTTTCTATTCACTTAATTGTTTGTATTCTTCTAATTGTTGCTTATTGGAAGTATTTATCTATTCTTGCTTTATTTTGTTTGATCGATACACGTGTCAAGGACCGGAACGCCCCTCAACACGGTGTATTTCCTCGGCAATACTTATGGAGAATATGTGAATTGGTTGTTCTTATACGTATACGTATTTACTTATAATAATATATGGAAAATATTTTTGTATTTATATGTTTTTAAGAGAAAATACTATATGTACATAAAAACTGAGAGAATCCAATAATATATATTTTTGGGTGCAATCTCTTAGGAAAAAGATTGCTTTTTGGATTTTTTAATTTGTTTGGTCAATTCTTTAGGAAAAGAATTGTTTTGTTAATTTTTTAGTTTTTATGTATTTTTATCTTTTTGATTTTTTTATTGTTTTTGATTTATGATACGTAAAAATAACGTTCACTAGGTGAACGGATCCCAAAAGCCAATGAAAACCGTCAATCGATAGTCTCTCGTAAAGTCAAAGAACCGGCAGCGGCTCCATTTGAAATTGTGTATAATCTGAGTTCGTTTTCTCAGTTCTTAACCAATTGAAAGTGCTAACAAAATCGGATTTATGATCGTTTTTGGTTGGTAAGGTTATTTGGCTTTTCTATGTCTAATTGAACAATCAAGTGAAAAATTGCAAAATATTAAATACGTATCCGTAAAACAATTAGTCAAATACCAAATTTTTATTCAAATAAGGACAATGTACTAGTAAACAAAGCACAAGTAACCAAATAACAAGTTTAACAAGAAAATGTAACTAATTCAACAATCTAACAAATTTTTAACAAGAATAACAAAAGTAACAAATTTGGTAAAAATAACAAACTAAAAATTCTTAACTAATTTTTCAAATGAGATTCTATAACCCTTCTACAAATCTTACGGTCCAAATTATACACTTATCCAATAGAAAAACGACTTTAGCCCAAACGAAAATTCAACAAAGAAAACTTTGACAACTTGCAAAGTTATAACAAACAACGGTTTATTAACTGATTTGGTATTTCAGTTAGTCACCTTATGAATTGGTCAACTGAATATTTTTTAACAAATCCACTAGCAACTTTAGAGATCCAATCATTTAATCCAAAGTATTAATAAAACTACTAAATGGATTAAAAGCTTACAATTTCCTACACTATGTAAATGACACTGGATTGCTCAAGTACACATTGATCAACTTTTTCAACAGTAAGAACAAGACTTTTTCCAAGTAGCTTAACAGTGGCTTATGAGACTGCATGTTATGAAGCTTCACTATAACACTTGAAAGTAGTCATGAATACAAGTAGCTACAGTATGTTTATACTACTCTATCAATATTGATCTACAGCTAATCACATCTAGGTTGCAAGAATTCAGTAAATCCAAACACAGCTTAACAAGAATGCACCGAAAAATGATAAACTACCACTTGAACTACAAAGTGCACGTATGAGAACAGATCGCAGGAAAAGTAAGTAGACAAACAGGTTTTCATACAATCATATTGCACAAATTTCACAGAAATTAACAAGGCTAAGATACAAGCAGGTTACACTACTATTCTACGCTCTAAATGCAGAAAATTAAAGCGCTTAACCTGGGCTTCCGTCGTCTAGTCCGTTGATGGCGAAGCTTAGCGCTTTCGAACAAGAATCGTAACCAACTGATAACAAAACCGAAACCGACACTTGAGTCTATAGTTCTTCTGTCGTCTGGGAACAACCTTCGTCTTTTGCTAAAGTAAACGCCAACTCTGCTACTTGATACAGCTACAAAGATCGGTCATATACTTCAACCATCTCGAAACTGACTCGAACTACTCCTACTATTTCAAGTTTGCAGATACTACGGATTTGTTCAACCTGACTGAATGAACAGAATACGTCTACTGCTTAACTACACTAACTGGTGGTCTTCGCTCTCAAAAGTAAATAACATCAATCCTCGAAACCGCTACTCCAATATCAGTAAAGCACACAACTCTTTCATCTCCTACCCGCATTATGAGTTCACCTTCTGGCACATCTATTAGAGTTTGACCCGTTCTCAAGAATGGCCTACCAACAATCGAAGGCACTCTAGGATCCATATCATAATCAACTACCACAAAATCCGCAGGAAAGGTAAATCTATCAACCCCCACAAAAACATCCTCCGCAATTCCCACCAGATAAGCTATAGTACGGTTGGCTAACTCAAGAGTCATCTTAGTAGGAGTAAGCTCGGGAAGTGAAAGTTTCTTCCAAACCGATAATGGCATGAGATTTATGATTGCTCCTAAATCCGCTAAAGCCATGCAATTTTCCACCCCCGGTAAATTGCAAGGAATCAAAAACCTCCCCGGATCTCCATGCTTAGTAGGCAACTTCTTAAGCAAAACCGCAGAGCAATTTTCATTCAAGGAAGCATTAGGCAAATCCACCAATCTCTCCTTGTTAGAAAGTAAGTCCTTGATCATCTTATCAAACTTAGGCATATTGGCTAAAGCTTCCGCAAAGGAGATGTTTATGTTAAGTTGCTTGAACATCCTCAAAAAATTTGAGACTTGTATATCATCCTTGTTCTTAAGCTTTTCCTTTCTCAATCGTGATGGGTAAGGGAGACTTGGTTTTGGTTGTGGTTGAGTGGTTGTTGAATGATTTCCCTTGTTAGTAGCTTCATGATTGGGAGTTGTGGAAGGTAAAGGAGAAGTGGGAATAGGTTGAGAAGGTGTGGTTGATTGAGTAGGAGCAATTGGAGGTGGTGAAGTAGATGTAGAAGGCTTATCACATGTAGGAACAAAAGTGGGTTTAAAAATAGGAGGTGTAGGAAGTGAAGGATCATGAGTTTTCTTTCCACTTCTTGTTGTGATAGCATTAACATTGGCTCTTGGATTTGTTTGTGTGTTGGAAGGTAGAGCCCCTTGTGGTCTGTGGTTAAATGCCATTAAAAGCCTATTGGTTTGTGCCTCCATTGTAAGTTTCATTTGGTCATTCATTCTCTTTTCACTTTCACGAATTCTCCTCTCAACATACTCATGAGTCTCTTGTAGCCCATATACTTTATTTTGAAATTGAGGGTATCCTTGATTTGGGAAGGGTGGGAATGGTGGATTAAATCCTGATTTGGTGGATAAAAGTTATTTCCTTGATTTTGAAAATCAATAGGTGCCTTGTAGTTATTCCCTTGGTATTGTGGTCTTGGACCTTGGTTTCTTTGTGACAATTGAGGGGAATTTTGTTGAAATTGGGTGGGAGGTTGGTGTGGGAATCCCGGTGGAGTAAGGTAATTTGGAGACTTGTAAGAAAGGTTGGTTTGATTGATGTTTGGCTTGAAATGTTCACGATGTTCCTCTTGGTAAGCATAACATTCCCCTTGATAACCTTGCACCTTATCACATTGTTGATAGGAATGAGGACCTCTACAAGACTCACATGAAAGAGTAATAGCATGCACATCATTTGTGGAATGATTGCCCATAGAAAGTTTCATAAAGTCATTCATCATAGTTTCTTGCATCTTTTGAGTGTTTTGCATGATTGTTTGATTTTCCTTTTGAGCTTGAGTCAATGCTTGAATGCATGAAATGAGTTGAGTCTCCAATGGTTTAGAACCTCCTTCTTGAATGACATGTACTCTTTCATCAAATTGTGTGTTGGTTTGCACCATTTCTTTGGTCTTAATAATATCCCAAGCTTCTTGAATGGATTTAAAAAGAATATTTCCTCCCGCGGAAGCATTGAGTGAGTCTTGGTGATGAGGTTTAAGGCCATTGTAGAAAGTATTGATTTGGTGAACTTCATCCAATCCATGGTTAGGGCATCTCCTCAATAACTCTTTATACTCCTCCCAAGCATCACTAAATGTTTGACTAGGTTTTTGTTGAAAGCCTATAATTAAGTTCCTCAAAGCCGTGGTCTTAGATGGGGGAAAGAACTTGTTCAAAAACTTAGTAGTGAAACCATCCCATGTGGTAATACTCTCGGGTGGTTGTGTATCTAACCAATGCTTAGCCGGACCCTCTAGTGAAAATTGCACCAATATCAACTTAATAGCATCATGGGGAACTCCATTGTACTTAATGGTGTTGCAAAGAGAAAGAAATCTCTTAAGGTGATCATGAGGATTGTCATTTTTGTTCCCATAAAAAGGTGTGTTTGAAACCAAGTTAATCATGGATGTTTTTAGCTCAAATGTGTTTGCGGGAATATCGGGTATCTTGATATCATCGGCATATCCGTGTACATTGGATTGCAATTGCTCCATCAAAGAACGAGTATCAACTCCGGTCATGGCTTCTTGTTGTGGTTGAATCAAAGCACGATTCTCGTGATCGGCTTGATGGACGGTGGTGTTCCTACTCTTTCTCTTTTTCTTCCTTTTCGGAGGAAGGGTTTTACACCAATCGGTATTTATGCACGCCCGCGAATGAGCATGCAACTCAATACGAGGAATGAGAGAGAAGCTCTCGTGTGACTTTGAAGAGAAAAGGATTATCCCCTTCGAGTTTCAATATGAAATATCCACAAGAAAATAATAATATACGTATGTACTACTTGGGTGCAAGACCCCCAATGAAGCCTTCCTTCTTAGAATACTCACAAGTGAACGGGGGGTTAGGTGGCGCGAAGCACTTAAGTACCTATTGACCCTTAGATGGCATTTTATAGCACATCGCCTTTCTATTCACTTAATTGTTTGTATTCTTCTAATTGTTGCTTATTGGAAGTATTTATCTATTCTTGCTTTATTTTGTTTGATCGATACACGTGTCAAGGACCGGAACGCCCCTCAACACGGTGTATTTCCTCGGCAATACTTATGGAGAATATGTGAATTGGTTGTTCTTATACGTATACGTATTTACTTATAATAATATATGGAAAATATTTTTGTATTTATATGTTTTTAAGAGAAAATACTATATGTACATAAAAACTGAGAGAATCCAATAATATATATTTTTGGGTGCAATCTCTTAGGAAAAAGATTGCTTTTTGGATTTTTTAATTTGTTTGGTCAATTCTTTAGGAAAAGAATTGTTTTGTTAATTTTTTAGTTTTTATGTATTTTTATCTTTTTGATTTTTTTATTGTTTTTGATTTATGATACGTAAAAATAACGTTCACTAGGTGAACGGATCCCAAAAGCCAATGAAAACCGTCAATCGATAGTCTCTCGTAAAGTCAAAGAACCGGCAGCGGCTCCATTTGAAATTGTGTATAATCTGAGTTCGTTTTCTCAGTTCTTAACCAATTGAAAGTGCTAACAAAATCGGATTTATGATCGTTTTTGGTTGGTAAGGTTATTTGGCTTTTCTATGTCTAATTGAACAATCAAGTGAAAAATTGCAAAATATTAAATACGTATCCGTAAAACAATTAGTCAAATACCAAATTTTTATTCAAATAAGGACAATGTACTAGTAAACAAAGCACAAGTAACCAAATAACAAGTTTAACAAGAAAATGTAACTAATTCAACAATCTAACAAATTTTTACAAGAATAACAAAAGTAACAAATTTGGTAAAAATAACAAACTAAAAATTCTTAACTAATTTTTCAAATGAGATTCTATAACCCTTCTACAAAATCTTACGGTCCAAATTATACACTTATCCAATAGAAAAACGACTTTAGCCCAAACGAAAATTCAACAAAGAAAACTTTGACAACTTGCAAAGTTATAACAAACAACGGTTTATTAACTGATTTTGGTATTTCAGTTAGTCACCTTATGAATTGGTCAACTGAATATTTTTTAACAAATCCACTAGCAACTTTAGAGATCCAATCATTTAATCCAAAGTATTAATAAAACTACTAAATGGATTAAAAGCTTACAATTTCCTACACTATGTAAATGACACTGGATTGCTCAAGTACACATTGATCAACTTTTTCAACAGTAAGAACAAGACTTTTTCCAAGTAGCTTAACAGTGGCTTATGAGACTGCATGTTATGAAGCTTCACTATAACACTTGAAAGTAGTCATGAATACAAGTAGCTACAGTATGTTTATACTACTCTATCAATATTGATCTACAGCTAATCACATCTAGGTTGCAAGAATTCAGTAAATCCAAACACAGCTTAACAAGAATGCACCGAAAATGATAAACTACCACTTGAACTACAAAGTGCACGTATGAGAACAGATCGCAGGAAAAGTAAGTAGACAAACAGGTTTTCATACAATCATATTGCACAAATTTCACAGAAATTAACAAGGCTAAGATACAAGCAGGTTACACTACTATTCTACGCTCTAAATGCAGAAAATTAAAGCGCTTAACCTGGGCTTCCGTCGTCTAGTCCGTTGATGGCGAAGCTTAGCGCTTTCGAACAAGAATCGTAACCAACTGATAACAAAACCGAAACCGACACTTGAGTCTATAGTTCTTCTGTCGTCTGGGAACAACCTTCGTCTTTTGCTAAAGTAAACGCCAACTCTGCTACTTGATACAGCTACAAAGATCGGTCATATACTTCAACCATCTCGAAACTGACTCGAACTACTCCTACTATTTCAAGTTTGCAGATACTACGGATTTGTTCAACCTGACTGAATGAACAGAATACGTCTACTGCTTAACTACACTAACTGGTGGTCTTCGCTCTCAAAAGTAAATAACATCAATCCTCGAAACCGCTACTCCAATATCAGTAAAGCACACAACTCTTTCATCTCCTACCCGCATTATGAGTTCACCTTCTGGCACATCTATTAGAGTTTGACCCGTTCTCAAGAATGGCCTACCAACAATCGAAGGCACTCTAGGATCCATATCATAATCAACTACCACAAAATCCGCAGGAAAGGTAAAATCTATCAACCCCCACAAAAACATCCTCCGCAATTCCCACCAGATAAGCTATAGTACGGTTGGCTAACTCAAGAGTCATCTTAGTA